>CM077343.1:81503570-81934447 GCA_039655645.1 Ammopiptanthus mongolicus | reverse complement strand
TGTAAAAAAATTTGTTGAAAGAGGCAAAACTCACTTTGGTAATCTCTACGTCTCGATACAGATTAGTCTCCGACTATCGATTGGAGGATATCCTTGTGCACACAAAAAAAAAATGCATTAACTTGGTACTGGTTAGCATTCTCTTTAATTCAATTATGAATTCTACCCAAAAAAGAAAGAGTTTAATTGTTGTACACTGACAATATAAATCTTTTTTACACAGACATCAAATAATAAATTATCACATCATTAAAACATTTTGACTCCTATATATCCTAATTATCTTAAAAATCATTCATACCATGATTGATGATCGGTTGACAGTGTAAAAAATTTTTCACTATTAATGCAAAGCAACTAAACTCAAAAAGAAAATAACCATTAAAGGCATCAGATTTAATGGCGTGCTTAAAAAATTCAACCTCAGCAATATTATTATGTATGCAGCTAAATCATTGATTATATAGTGAACTTCGTTGAATAGACCCGTGTGATAGGGTTTTTTTACTGAACTATATTTCGAATATTTTAGTAGTTAATTAATATATTAGGGTGAGATAATAAACTTTAATGTTCATTTTAATGGAGTATCATGATATATTATATCAAAAAGTAGGGTTGTATATCAAAAACATTTTAATATCGCATGTGGCTTGGTACTGCGAGCTCGAATTTGTAAAGAGCACAACAAACTGCAATTTAGGTGTAATGGAATGGAGATAAAAGGACATGGATTTCTCCTAAACAGATGGTTGATGGTTTGTTGGAGCAGCGTGTAGTTCTGGGTTGAGGTACTATATTTATTGACAATGGGGAGGTATCATGGAGGAGATGGGCGCATGGTGGTTATCCATAGAATTGGAGGCTACGTGTGGTGAGGAATAATGGTTGTGTGTGGTGGTTGGGGTCCGGACAATGGTGGCGCAGGGCGGAGACGATGACGGTGGAGGTGGTGGGTTGAACAAGGACAAAGTTAACATTTTGGTTTCACTAAAATTTGAGTCTTTTTTTCAATTTTTGTAAAACTGGTTTTAAATAAAGAAAAACAACTTGCAATAAAAGGTAAAGTCAAAGGGACCATTGATGCACCCTCTTTCGGAAGATATGCATTTTAGGAGCCTCCTTATGTTAATTTAGTAAGACTTTTATGTTTATTTAACTTGTTTGAAACTCACTATATTTTTGTAAGACTAGTTAACTGACTTTTTTAATTTTTTGGGGATATATATTGCCTATTGTAAACTTTAGTTAAGAAGTGTCTAGATGAAGGTTTGACAAACATGATTTTAGATAGAATTGATTATGTAGAATTAATTTCAATACAATTGAATTTGAAATGAATTGATTTATATTTGGATGTTTTTATCTTGAAAGTAAGTTTGATGTAAAACTTAGTATAAATTTTTCAAATTCAACGCAGAAGCTACAATTTGTAGGCAAAATCAATTTTATCAGACAGTGTTCAAACACCTCTGTTTTTATCAAAATCACGTTTGATAGGGGTAGAAGCACTTCCGATGTCTCCAGAATTGGAATCAAACACACACTAAATATGGCACGTTAACCAGTTTTTGATTTTTTATTTTGATATTTATTTTGTCTTAAGGTTTTTTTAAAAATATGTGGAACTCATGAGTTTGACCTATAACCAAATCCAATCTTGAACAGGTTGGATTTAGATGGGTTTAAGAAAAAAAATTCTGTAAACCCAACCTAACCCACTGGTTTGGAAATGAAGGGATGAGGATTGATAGTCCCATTTTGATATATCATACCCTGTCTCCACCAATAAATCTTGCCACATATTTTATCTTTTCTAAATTACAAGAAATTTTAACTTATATAGCAAGATATTATTGATGGGGACAGGATGTGATACATAAAAATGAGATAAAAAATCTTCATCCAAAGTAAAGAACGTTCTAAGATACACCCCCTAAGTTGTGGTGCACCATTGCACTCTCATTTTTATCCATTGATTAAATACTAAAAAATCAATGGTAAGGATTTATCGTGTGTAAGTTAATTAGCATGTAATTTTATACTTTTCATTTTGATCCCTCGAAAGTTCAAATTAAATTTCAGTCATTTTTCTCACTCTACTCTCTCTTCTTCTGCTCCATCACCGCAAATCAAGTTGGAAAGTAGGAGGCCAAATCGATGGCGAGCTTTGATTTTCTGAAACTGGCGGGTCCCACCTTCGACTTCTTCCCCCATGGTTCGCCATTGGTAGGGTTTAAAGTTACAATGTGGTTGTCCATCATACCCTTTCCATATACGTTCTTCTCTCCAATGCTAATATATACATACTAGATCTGGCGCGGTGATGGCCTTCTTCGTAAAGACAAGGACAACGATGGTGATTTCCAACATAGGGAGAAGAGGGAAGGGTAATTAATGAACAAGTTCAATGATTTCAAACACAACCTTATGGCGGCGATGAAGGCTTCAACATAGATTTAGGTTGTGGCGACGATGGTGGGTAGTGAGATGGGGAAGCAGTTGAGTCAAGGTAGGGTAGGAATGAAGACAAATTTTAAAGAATAAGGCGCGTACCGATCCTTGACAAAAAAAAACACTGTAACATTTTGGTCCTTATGAAATGAAATACTAATCTTGTCCTCAAGAATGTAAATGGCCGGTTAAATTAGTCATTTCTAGGATAATATTTAGGGATATTTTAGTCCCTATCAAGACTATTTTGACCCGTATTTTACATTCTTGGGACCAAATTGGTATTTTTCATTTCTCAGGGATTAAAACGTCACCGTGTTTTTTCTGTCGAAGAACAATTTGGGCCTTTATTCAAATTAAAAATTGAATATTTTTGTTTTATTTTTAACAAGTGCATGATACACCTCTAAAAAACCCCTTAATGTAAACCCTAACTTATTTAAGTGTGTGTTTGGATAAACGTGACTTTGAATGAAATTGATTTGGTTAAAATTGAGTTTGAAGTGAAATGATTTATATTTGATTGTTTTTAGTTTGAAAGCAATTTTGATATAAATTTTAGTGTAAAAATTTTCAATCTAACACAAAATTTACTTTCTGTCGCTTATAGTCAAACCGAGATTTGAAGCAAAATCAATTTGGACAAAATCAATTCTGGTACTCTCCACCATGAAACCAAATACACCCTAATTAGGCTAATTATATTGATCCTCTTTTTACATAAGTAGAGCTGGACAAAGACCCGCTGCCATCCCGAACCCGACAAATCCAACGGGCAGAATTGCCACCATCTGCTTTGCCGGAAGAACGCCGCGTCGAAGCACCACGTCGCCACCGTCTGCTTCACCTCCGATGGCGTTGCCCCGCCATCTGATATTTTGCTTCACCGCTGCCATTTCGTATTTTGCTTCAGAGATGCAGCGGCACCAAAATCTAGAAGAAGAGAAGCCAAAGCCATCAAAAATCCTAACCCGATTTTTCTTACTGATTAGGCCCTTTCATTCTGACTCAAAAAAATTGAGCCCAACCCGCCCCAACCCACTCGCTAACGCGCTCAACTTGCCAAACCGTCACCCCCCCGCCCAAACCGACAGATCCAATGGGCAGAATTGGAGGATTACAAATATAGATGGGAAGGTTGGTTCGGATTAATTGGGCCGTTTGGGCCTGAATCCGCCCGTTGTCCAGCCCTAGAATTGGGTTTAGGATAGGTGTACTTTGGTTTTGGAGGCTATTTTGAGGTTTTCAAGTCTTTTCCCAATAGGGTATAGACACCCATCCCACGAATTAGGAGCAACTCCATTGCTAGAACATATTTTAGGTTCTTAATTCTCTTGTAGTGGACCCTACAATGTCATATAGGATTTAAGAACCCTCACTAGTTTTCACTCCAATGGTAAAACCCAACTTGGGTTCTTAACTTAGTTTTAGTGGGTCCCACAATTGACCCACATGTTTATACTTTATTTTTATTTATTTTTTCAACTTAAATTATTAATTCATGTGTATTTTAATTTAAAAACAATAATTACGAAAAAATAAAAATACTAAGCTTTTATATAAAATCAATAACAATTTGTCAATGAAACGGTAACATTTTATAAAGCCTGTATAGCTTTCAAATAGTTGAAAATGGATTCAGTGACTTTGAGATTTGGTACCTTTAGATATTTTCTCTCTCATTTGACACGCTCTCTCATCTTATCTCATTTTTCTCTCTCATCTTTCTCTCTCCAAAAAATGCCTAAAGACACCAAAGATACTAAATCTCAAAGTCACTGAATCCAAATCCCAAATAGTTATAATTTATCAATCAAACCCTAACATTTTATCAATCAACCTTCTGTAGCTTCTATAACTTTTATAGCTTCTGGAGCTTTCCCAATTTCCTTCCTCACATTAGACCTTTCCTTTTCCAATTTCTAAAACCTACACAACACAACTCTCCCTTTCTTTACTATTCTAATCATTCTCGTAGGTGATTTTCTCTTTTTCCCACTCTCCCTCACAAAATTACTTTACCCTTGCATTTGGTAGCAGTTTCTTGTGTGTAAGAACCTACATTACCTGCATTGGAGATGCTCTAAATATTACTACTTCTAATTTTGTAAAATAATAAAAAAAAAAGTTGTTGTGTCTTATGTGGTTCTTTGATTTTTTTATCTGTCATTTAGCTATTGGGCTGAAGCATTATTTTGAATTTCCATTAACCAAACTTATCAGATTAGGCCGACTAATTGAATCAAGCCCCAGAAGGCCAGAACTAAATCAACCAAACTGAAGGAGTACTATTTAAAGCAAGGCATTTGCTTTTGATACCCCACTTATTACAATTCTTACCTCTCCCTTCCCATTTTTTCTCAAATAAATTCTTAAAATAACCTTCTATCCTTTCATCCTATACTAACTCATTTTTCCACAATTAACTTTCGGCATTTGTTTTTCATACCCCATTATTTACTATTCTTACCCCCTCCTCATTTTAAAAATAAATATCTTAACTTTCCTACTTGTGATCAAACTCCTCCCACCCCCTCTATATCTTCTTTCTCTTCTCTCTCCTCATATTTTATTTTCTTACTCCCAACTCAATCCCACCCAACCCATTGTCACCTCGGGAAATCTGTAGAGGGGAGCACATAACCAATAAGATAACGAGCACAACACAGTGATATTTTTTTCGGGAGAGAACGTGTGTAAGGATTCGTTTTTTCATACATGTTGCGCAAGGATTCGGAGGTTTTTCCAAATTACACTATCATTTTTCGTAATGCATCAAAATTTAGGTACTAAGGTATTCTAAATAAAATACCTTACAGAAATAATAGTTTCCGTAATGTAAAGAAATTGAATATATTATGTAAAAGAATTGAAAATATTACGAAAACTATAGTTTCCGTAACGTAAAAAATTATAGTTTCCGTAATGTAAAAAAATTGAATACGTTAATGAATTCAATTTTTTACATTTTATTTACATTATTGTTAATGTAAAAAATTGAATACATTAGTTTCCGTAATGTTAAGGTAAAAAAAATTGGTAAAAAATTTGAATACGTTACTAAAAATTGTATACATTACGGAAACTTTCCGTAATGTATTAAAAATTGAATACATTACAAAAACTATAAGTAAAAAAGCTTGAATACATTACAGAAACTATTTTCGATAATGTATTAAAAAAATTGAATACATTATAAAACTATAGTTTCCCTAATGTAAAAGAATTGAATACATAATGTATTCAGTTTTTTACATTTTTTACATTAAGGAAACTATCCGTAATGTATTAAAATTTGTATACATTATAGTTTTCGTAATGTATAAAAAATTGTAATTTTTTTACATTTTTTATATTACGGAATGTATTAAAAATTGTATACATTACGTAAACTATATGTGTTAAAAATTGTATACATGTAAAATAAATTGAATACATTACGTAAACTATATGTATTAAAAATTGTATACATGTAAAATAAATTGAATACATTACGTAAACTATATGTATTAAAAAAATTGAATACAGTAACGTATTCAATTTTTTATATTAAGAAAACTATGTATTAAAAAAATTGAATATACTACGAAAACTACCATAGTTTCCGTAATGTAAAAAAAATTGAATACATTACGAAAACTATCCGTAATGTTAAAAAAATTGAATACACTACGGACACTAATGTATTAAAAAAATTGAATATATTATGGAAACTATAGTTTCCGTAAAATTGAATACATTACGGAAACTATAATGTAAAAAAAAAAAAAAAAGATTGAATACGTAAAAAAAAATTGAATACACTACGAAAACTATAGTTTTCGTAATGTAAAAAAACTCGAATACATTACGGAATGTAAATTTAAAAAATGGAAAGAGGGAGATATAAGATGTAAGGATAGAAGGTTATTTTAGGAATTTATTTGGGAAAAAATGGAAAGAGGGAGGTATGAATTGTAATATGTGAAGTATCAAAAGCAAATGCCTTAATCCAAACAAACGAGCCCATATTTATTAGCCTACCACTAAATTGTCCTGATTGCCAAACTCAAAAAGCATTCTGTATACGTATTTATGGTTGAGTAATGATATTTAGTCGGTAAAGATGAGAATGAATCTTCTCATATTATTTTTTCTCATACTAAATATCAACCTCTCATCTAATATATTAAAGGAAAGAGAGGGTGTGTTTAAAGTATTAAAAATGGGGGGTATGGATTAGGGAGATTAAATGATGGAGATTAAAAATATAACCTCCTCATATTTTTTTCAAACATAACAGGATCCGCTAGACAGAGTTTTTATAAAATTCAAATAAATTTAATTGTGATTGCTGGATAGAATAAAGTAATAGAGACTGCTTATACATCAAAAAGTCATAAGCGTATCAAAGCTTTCTGTCAACAAAATTTTGACGGTTTAGCATTGTTTTTTAATGGTATTGATTTTTTTCCTTGTGCGCCAAAGGTTAGAGGGTATGGAATAGGATTTGGATTCACTGCATGAGATGTGCAGTTGGATTAATGTCGTTTCATTTTTTAATGCACAATCAAATATATCCAACGATACATTTCAGTGAATGCAAAGTTTTTTAAGTTGGGAATAAAAAAAGTAATCTATGCAATTTTTTACTAAAACTAAAGACGCAGAAATAAACTACAGTACCAATGTACTTTAATTAGATGATAAGTAAGGCTGGTTTCTTTTCTTTATTCCTTCTGTTTACATTATGCTGGTAAAAGAAAGTAATAAAGTGAGGATATCTTGTGGATTGAGTTACACTATCCTACAACTCCTGGGTGCAAAATTTTCTTTTCGTGTTACATATGGTTCACTTAAACTTGAATTGCATCCGTATAGGTGTACCCAAAAAATGAAAGAATTGCATTATTTTATGTAGTATTTGCTGGTTAAACTAGTGAAAGTCACACTTGTTAAATTAATGTCCGAAAGAAATCGAAATTATTTTTTTAACATCAACATATAAGTGCTTGTGTTTGATGGTCTGCGTTTGCAGCTTACTAAGACAAGTACTTTCCACATAATAAATATGAGATTAGGAAATAGCAAAAGGGAAAGAAGATAAAGATTGCTTCGAGATTTAAACTAGCTGAGACATCCCAGTCACAGATTCTCACAGTGACCCACTGTCATGGAAACACTTGATGATGGATCTTTACCCCTATGGTTCTTTACCCCTACGCAGTCTGAAATATCATATTATATTATATTATATTATATTATATAAGGAGCATATATCTCCATGTTAAAGGATTGTGGCCTTGATTGAAACTTTGGGTAGAATGTAATGGCATCTGAGAATAGAGTTGTTAACCCACATTGGGAGGGAGTAAGTGGCCTCTTACAGTCTTTTACTCTTCTTCCCTTAATTATCTGCTACAAACAACTTAACTTAATTATCTACTAATTACACGTATAATTGTAAAAACTTAATTTATGTTACACTTAGTTATTAGAAGATATATAATATGTTTTGTTTTGGTCCAGGATGGCACTTATGAAGACAGAGAAACATTTTTCGAAGTCCCTGTCAACGCTCTGAACATCATTTGGGGCAATGATCCCCGATATTGGCGATTAAATTATACTATCAGGGATGAGAATTGTTTGTAAGTCATCTTCAACAGCTAGCACATTCTAATTTTGCTAGGTTTTGTTAAATGTTGTGGCTAATTTAGACTAATAACCTTTTGGATTATGTGCTTTAATATATAAAGGTTTGATGGGTTCAAAGAAGGAGCATTGCTTGTTCAAGTGAATTGGTTGGAAGTCACAGGGAAACTGCCTATGAAACTCTTCAAGTCTGCCTCAGCTAAAAAATATGAGATACATTATGTTCAAGTTTAGGGTAGATGCATTTGGCTGGCATTCTGCACCAATCAAGTTCAAGGTAAGAGTTGATCCAGAAGAGACAGAGAACATCATAAACCTTGAGTCTTATCGGGAAAAACATGATGAGTGGCATGAGATTCCCGGGGGTCAATTTTCAGTTTCAGACAGTTCTGAATATGTGGAGTTTGGTATGTATGAAGTTGAGAGTGCATGGTGGAAAGGTGGCATGATTCTCGCAGGGATCAAGATTAAGGCCATTAAAGATCAGTTTCATAATAACGAATTTGAAAGTATAGGTTTGATTTGAAAATCTTGCTTCACATTCAGATTGTTGTAGCTAGAAAAACTTCATCCCATGGTATTTAGAAAGTTTGCTAAAAGTTTGAATCCAGATGACTCTGAAGTTATGTTGATTAAATTAACAAAACCATGTTACATATATATATATATATATATTTATATATATATATATATATATATATATATATATATATATATGAAATTATATTGATACTGGAATGGGGTTCCATCTTTCAAGTGAAAAACCGATATTTATTATTAGAATTTAGAGAAGTTAACAATTTTGTTTACAATTGCTAAAAAACTCGAGCATATGAAACACGGATACTGCTGCATTTGGCAGTGTCCAAGTGTCGGACACACGTCCGATGCCGACATTCGTATGACATGTGTCTGACACTTGTTGTTACGTGTCCAATTAAAAAAATAATTTTTTTGGCTTTGACACGGTTCTGACACTGGCTGGACATCTAACTGGCACTTTTATATGGTCGGACACCTAAATATACACTGCTGAATTCTTTTTTTGGTTGTACATGGAAAGCTTAAAGATGACAGATATAGTTCATCTTCTTATGTAAGAATCTTTTTATATAGAAATAAAGTGCTCAAATTGTATAATAATGTATCCTATTATTTTTTTGTGACACTCGTTATCATAGGAAAAAAATGTTGTGCAATAATGCTTAACAAGTTATTTTGATATGATGAACATATAAATCTTAATTCTCAATTTAGATATTTTATAATGATGCTCATATTTAATTTTATTTGATTAGATACATACATACATATGTATGATAAATGCTAACTAGTGTCCTAAACACATTGATTAAGGAATCAAAAATAGAAAATTTACGTTGAAAAGTGGTGTATTCAATGTATTAAAATTTTTGAAGTTATACTTTTCAATAGGGGTGTTCAGATCCAAACCGGACCGCTAAAAAACCGCAAACCGATCCAAATTAACCGAAAACCGACAAAAACCGACTCAGTTTGGATTTTTTTGGATGACATTTGATGAGAACCGATTGGTTCGGTTCGGTTTGCGGTTTGCGTTCCTAAAAAAAAACCGAACAGCAACCGAACCGATTCTGTCATTAACGTTGCATTTTGCGTTTTATTACCCACGACATGGCACACACTGGTCACTCACTGTAGTTTGGAACTTTCTTTTTGGAGCATCTTTACTCTTTAGCTTAAGTTAGTAACTTTTCATTTTAAAGAATCAAATATATAGAATTCAGTTTTTCGGAATATTTATTGCTTGACATAGAACGTTTTTTTAGATACAAATATTTGTCCAAGTAGTAAGATTATTATCTTCAACAAAAGACACACTATTTACTTGATTTGTGGTTTGTGCCATAGTATATGAAATAAATTAGAAGAGTGGAAAGAGAGCAATATCATATTAATTGACCAGGTTTATTTTTACCAAACCGAACTAAGAACAAACCGAACCGATCCAAACCGCATTAATTGGATCGGATTGGTCGGATTTTTTTTAAGAAGCAAACGAATCGAACCGAACCGCATGATGTTTTACTCTTTGATCGGATGATTTTTATGCTCAAAACCGAACCGAAACGATCCGCGAACACCCTACTTTTCAAGACAAAAATTCTATTTTTTGATTCCTTAATCAATGTTCTCAAGACACTGATTAACATGATCCTCTATATATATATATATATATATATATAGTTGTGTCCACCTGTCCGTGTCGTGTTCCGTGTTTGTGTCTGTGTCACTGCTTCATAGTCAAGAGCTATTTAAGTCAGACAAATTTGTGGTTTTCGTGCCAAAATCATAACATTTCAAAATCAAACCTAAGGAGAGCAATAAATATGTTTTCGGTCGCCCAGTCCATTAAAAAAATGAACTTTTTGACTATAGAAGGATTGTTTTGGGTACTATTTACCGAAGATGGGTTATTTCGAAATTAATTATCAAAGAGGGGTTGTTTTTGGCAACTTGATATCTTTTTTTTTTTTAAAATGCTGATGTGGAAGGCGTCAGCCCAAGTGCCGCCCCCAGAGATGTCATATGGACTGGTGCCTTCCACATCAGCATTTAAAAAAATTAAAAAAATTCACGTGACACCTTCTAGTTGGGTGGTTTCAATTAAAAAAACAAAAATTTCGAAGGAAAAAAAACTTTTATCATGCAGCCTCCACTGCACGCGACACATGACACAACGTAGTTGAAGGTGGCACTGCGCCTGACGCCACATCAGCCCGACCCAAGGATATTTGGCTTGTCAGGCTAATCACACCCAGCCAAATAGGCCCAATTGTTTTCAGACTGACATTTGAGTGGCCCAACTCGACCTTAATATATTCGGGTGGGCCCATCAGGCCGAGCTCAATTTAACAGCTCGACATGGCGCACACAATGAAGGTTGTCTCCCTTTTCCCCTCAATTCTCTACACTATTCCAACTCTTTTACACTAAAAAATTTCCTCTATTTTCTATTTCCACAAATTTTAATCTTATTTTAAGTATTATTTCTATTGTTAATATTAATATTATTTAAGTATTACTAATTTTTATATTATTATTAGTATTACATGTTTTTTTCTTATTATTAATATTATACAATTATTGTTATTATTACCATAAATTATATTTTTTTTATTAATTAGTACTATTTTTAATATAATTATTATTAATGTTATTATTATTGTTATTTTGCGGTAACATTATAATTGTTATTGTTATTATTAGTATTATATATATTATCGTTATTATTATTATTGTCCTTATTATTATTAGTGTTATTGTTAGTGTTATTGTTATTAGTCTTATTATTATTAGACATAATTATTAGAAGTATTAATCATATATTTTTTGTTATTTCAATGCGGAATAAATGACGTCAAGTTCACCTGCAGGGTCACGTTTCATTAATCCTGACCCATTAGATCCGTCATTGTTAAAGATGCAAGAAACCCATGTTTCGCAACGCATGTGGAATGACGATAAGACCCGGGACATTGTTGTAAGCATACATTCACATTAAACTTGAATTTGATTTTTTTTATATTTTATTATTGTTTACAATTGTAATACTCATGTTTAATTATATATTTTGTAGAACGAGGTCATTCGACATCGAGAGGAGACTCGTGTATGCGCAAATATGAAGGGTGCTTCTAGTCAAGTGTAGAACTCTTCGTCCTATAACAACGCCATTTTTATGGAGGTAGGAACAAGAAGAGGCACGTGTATGGGTTAAGACAAATGGGTGATGAGTACATTACCTCGTCATTTACTTAGCCCGATCTTGGCACTGATATGCAAGCGCTAAGGCAGACGATCACTAACCTCAACATCGAGCTTGCCAATAAGGAAGCATGGAATCAGTAGATACAGACAATGTTGGCTAAGACACGCGACAACAAATTGTTGAGACGCGACTAGGATGCGGCGGCAAGAGCAGATGATTCAACATCTTTTCCAACACATGCAGCTTCATCCTCCTCAACCTTCACCTCCCCCTCAGCAGCCTTATGTACCACCGTCCACTTCAAATGTACCTATCGATGATCAGCCATTCGGCCTTGATGACACCATCCCACCATTGGACTCGTTAGATTGATTTATGACATTATATTTTTCATTTTTTTTATTTGATGATGATATTTTTATTACATATTTTACATATTATTATTTACTTTGAGTGGTATTAATATAAATGAAATCTCCTTTTTCATTGTGGCTTGTGTTTGATATATGTGATGTTTTGATGTAATGTTGGATTTGGATATGTTGTTGTAATGGATTATGATAGGTTAGAAAACAACAAAAACATGCTTCTGGATAAACAATTAGTGACTGATCAGCGACCAAAAGAGTTGATCGCAAATTCGTTCAAAAAATATTGCGCTTAGCGACCATACTCAAGGTTGGTTGCTACTTTGCAATATAACGACCATCAATATCAGTCGCTAAATCAGTCTCAAAAATAATATATCCCTTTGTGGCCAATGTGACGGTGGTCAAAGTTTCAAACTTTAGCTACGGTGTTGCAACTACTATAATTGGTTGCTAGGCTCTTACAAGTACAATACTTGATCGATGACCACTATGTAGCGATTGATCCTAATTGTTTAAAGATTGAATTTATCGATCCCTAACTACGAACCGCATGTAAATCGATCGCTAATTGGTTAGTAACTCAGAATTTTGAGATTGTCTGTCTTCGGTCCCTAATATAACTATTAGCGAATGATTTCTGTGCTTTCGCAACCGATTTTGTTAGTAGCCAAAACCAATTTTTCTTGTAGTGTTAAATTTAAACATAAAACAAATGTCCTAAGAATTAGCATTAATTATTACATACAGAATAAAATACTATATATCAATAATATTGTGATATTCCCATATGTATTGATATAAAAATATAAAATAGTAAGGATTTAATTAGTATGCACTATCATCATGAAGATTTTTTTATACCGTCAACCAATCAGAAATTGCCACATAAGTTAAAATGTTTGACTCTTATCCTAACTACCTTAAAAGTCACACATACCATGATTTCTGATTGATTGACAGTCTTAACTATAACTGTATTTAACCAATAACAACAATTCAGTTGGTTAGTTATTGTTAGTTCCTAGTCTATTGTAGATTAGAATGATGTATATATAAACTCTTGTATGAGCATCGTACTCACTCGGTGAAATGAATTCTTACATTCACAAATTCCTCTCTCTGTTATCACACTCTTCATATGGTATTAGAAGATATTTGTCTTTCTTCTACGCGTTATTGAATTTTCATTCATCTTCTTTTCGATTCTTGTCCATTTTCTTCGTTGTTCTTTCTCGTGAGTTCATCTTCAACAATGGTGACTCATGATGATGCTTCCAATCCATTCTACCTTCATCCCTCAGATCATCCAGGGATCGTTTTGGTTTCTCATCTCTTCACTTGGGACAATTACAACTCATGGAGCAGGTCCATAATGTTGGCTTTAAGTGCCAAAAACAAATCTTGCTTTATTAATGCCCCTCTGCCATCCTATATCAAAACAAAAAAGTTTACATTTTCATTCTGTCAATCATATGTTTGTATCTTCTTTTGATCTAATACATTGTGACATTTGGGGACCTTATCACATTTCCACTTATGATAACAAGAGATACTTTCTTACATTGATGGATGATCACACCCGATTTATATGGATTTATATGTTACAAGCCAAATCTGAGGCTGCCTCCTATATACAACAGTTCTTTGCTCTTATAGATACTCAATTCCAATCAAGAAGATTCGAAGTGATAATGCCAAAGAACTGGCCATAACTGTTTTCTTGCTAGCAAGGGTACTTTGCACCAATTTAGTTGTGTTGAAAGGCGTCAGCAGAACTTAGTCATGGAAAGGAAACATCAACACCTCCTCAATGTAGCAAGAGCTTTCTATTTCCAATCAAGAATTCCCCTAGTTTTTTGGGGAAAATGTTTGAAGACAATAGCTTGTCTCATAAACAGAACTCCTAGACCCTTACTCAAAGACAAATCCCTTTACGAACTGTTACTCAAGAAGCCACCTGACTACTCAGCTCTCAAGGTATTTGGCTGCCTTGCTTATGCCTCAACACATTGTTGTCCAAAAGGGATAAGTTCACTCCCTGGGCATCTCCCATAGTGTTTGTTGGTTATCTTATGAGTTACAAGGGATATCAATTATATGACTTGGCCACCAGAAAATTTCTCATTTCTAGAGATGTAGTCTATGATGAAACTACCTTTCCTTTTCACCACCTAAACACCTTTGATGCCACCATTGATCCTTTCCCAGACATTTTCTTCCCTTTACCTCTTCAAGATGACATTTTAATGCCTTTGCAAAGGACCAACCCACCCAATCCCCCCACAACAAGACCCTGCTCTACCTGCTACTTCACCTATGTTAAGAAGCTCTAGCAGATCCTCTAGACCTCCAACTATCTTCAAAACTATCATTGCAACAATATTTCTACCTACCCTATATCCAATCATATTTCCTACCAATCTCTTTCCCCATCATACTCTGCCTTTGTCAACCGATTCTCTAGTTTTTATGAGCCACAATTTTACCAACAAGCTGCAAAATATCCTGAGTGGAATCAAGCCATGGCCGAGGAATCATATGCTATGGTAGCCGCTAATACTTAGTGCGTGGTCCCTCATCCACATGGCAAACATACCATTGGGTCAAAACCAAACCAAATGGATCCATTGATAGGCTAAAGGCTAGGTTGGTTGCCAAAAGTTATGCTCAGCAAGCTGGTGTTGATTTCAGAGACACTTTTTCACCGATAGTCAAATTGACCATTGTTAGAGTACTTCTATCTCTTGCTGCCATCAAGAATTGGCATTTGTTACAACTAGATGTTAACAATTCTTTCTTGAATCGGGACCTCTTTGAGGAAGTATGCATGGACCTACCTCTTGGTTAAGGAGTTAAGGGGGAGAATCTTGTTTGCAAGCTCAACAATTCCATTTATGGTTTGAGACAAGCCTCCCGCCAGGGGTTCACAAAATTCTCTACTGCCTTGATGAATTTTGGTTTCACATAATCCAAAATTGACTACAATTTATTCATTGTTGGCTCGGGATCAAACTTTGTGGCACTTTTGGTGTATGTCGATGATATTATTGTTGCGATCCCAGGTCCTAATGTTGTCCAAGAGGTTCAAATGACTCTACAAAAACTATTCAAACTCAAAGTACTTGGCAATCTAAAATATTTCCTTGGCTTAGAGATTGCCAAATCTCAAAAAGGGATTTCTCTATCTCAAAGGAAATATGTTCTCTCACTCCTTGAGGACACTGGTTTTACTAATAGCAAACCTGTTCCACTTCCTATTGATCCGAATTTAAAACTCAGTGCATCTGATAGTGATCCTCTCCCAAATGGTCCTCAATATTGAAGACTCGTTGGTAGGTTGTTATACCTCACCATATCTAGACCTGATATTAATTTCGCAGTGAACAAATTGGGTCAGTATATGTCTGCTTCACTAACACCACACCTTGATGCATCACATAATCTACTCAGATACCTCAAATCTGTTCCAGGCTCTGGCCTTTTCTTTTCAGCAATTTCTACCTTGTCCGTCAAAGCCTATGCAGACTCTGATTGGGGGAATTATCCTGACACATGAAGATCAACAACTGGACATTGTGTTTTTCTTGGAGACTCTCTCATCTCCTGGGAATCTAAGAAATAACATGTGGTGTCCCATTCTTCTGCAGAAGCCGGGTATAGAGCTCTAGCTAGTGCAGCTAGTGAAGTTCAATGGTTATGCTCATTACTCAAGGATTTTGAAGTTACTGCTGGTCCTACTCTCCTCTTTTGTGATAGTCAATCAACAATTCATTTAGTTTCCAACCCCACCTTCCATGAGAATTTAAAACACATAGAAATTGATTGTCACTTCATTAGAGTAAAGTCCTCGGTGGTGTGATCCGACTAATTAATGTGCAGTCTGTCCATCAACTTGGAGTTGAGATCCTCTCCATTTCCCTTCTTCATTTTTCCTCTCCATTACTATAGTTTTAGGGGTATAAACATGTTAATGTGACATTGGATGGGGTTCAAATATCATCTATATATTCCAAAACTATAGTAATGGAGTTCTTCATTTCTCTTATCCCCAACTTGAGGAGGGTATTAATTGTAATCGTATTTAACCAATAAATAAGTTGGTTAGTTATTGTTAGTTACTAATCTGTTGTATATAAAGTCTTGTATGAGTATTGTACTTACTCAGTGAAATGAATTCTTACATTTGCAAATTCCTCTCTCTCTCTCTCTCTCTCTCTCTCTCTCTCTCTCTCTCTCTCTCTCTCTCTCTCTCTCTCTCTGTTATCACACTCTTAATCAATAGTGTAAAAACTAATAATGCATAGCAATTAAGCTCAAATAATAAAAGTAAAAATATTGTAGAATATAAGTAGAATAACCGAAGAGTCTGATGAGTGTCCAATATATGAGTATGCTGACTATATACTTTGAAGCGTACCTAATTCATAAATCTTCAAGTGTGAGGGAATGCAAAAGATGAGGAGGAGAAGAGAAGGAATCAGGATAACATGGATTAGTCACCGACCGGAACAAGAACCAGATGCCTTATCTAGGAATAAACAATTAACGTTTCTGACAAATATTAACAGAACTTATGCTTTTTATGTTTGAAACTTTGGCATAAGGAATACAATTCCCTTTATTTCATTGCTGGACAAGAAGACAGAAGGCACCCATCAATGGAAACTGACACTTGCCACTTCCTCTTAGTTAAGTCTTAGGGGGCCAAACATGAAGTTTCATTACCCTAATAGTAGTTAGAGTAAATGTCCAAATTGGTCCTTGATATAAAATTACGGTGACATTTTAGTTCTTAAAAAACGAAAAATACCAATTTGATACTCAAGAATCTAAAATGCGAGTCAAATTGATCCTTTTAAGGTTAATTTTTAGAGACATTTTAGTCTCTGTCAGAGACCAATTTGACTCGTATTTAACATTCTTGAGAATCAAATTGATATTTTTCATTTTTCAGGGATCAAAATATCACCATGATTTTTTTTCGATGACCAATTTGAGTCTTTACTCTAGCAGTTAATACTTATAGCATATTTTGCCAATGAGAATTGATTCTTACCTACCACTTCTCTTCATACCTTTTGTTAAACTTAATTATTTGACAAAGAAAGAGTTGTCATGAAAAAAATTATTTCGCTTGTTTTATTAAGAAAAGTGGTGTAAGAAGGGTCCAAAGGAAGTGGTGTCCAAATTACATCAATGTTATAGCATCTCCAATGATGCAACTCACTGAAGTTGCTTAACTTTTTTTTATAGGTTTCATCATACCACATCAACACTTTTACTTTATAATATTTTAAGTAACTCTTCATTCCAATGATACAACTCTAAAAAGTTTGTTTCGATAACAGTTGCTTCTATAAGCTACAATACTTGAAACTCGATGTCATGTCATTAATACTCCAAGACGCTACCCTATAAAAACTTGTTCTTATTTCTTAGAGCATGTTTGGTAAAATTAGCTGTTAGTGCATAAGCTAGCGGATAGCTTATAGCGAATAGCGAGATGAGGTAGCTGATAGCGGATAGCGGATAAGCTAGCTTATTTTTTGTGAAAGTGTTTGATAAAACTAACGGTTGAACTAACTGAAAAATATAACAAAAACATAAAAGGACATCTTCATTAATGATTTTACATAAAAGAGAGAGAAGAGAATAAAGATAGAATTAAATGTAGATAATAAAGATAAAAGTGAAAAGAAAAATGAAACGCTATAAGTTATAAGCTCAAATGCTACTTCAAGTAGCGTCTGAAAAAAATGCTATAAACTCGTAAAAAAACACTATAAGCTCGTGACAGAAACATTTATCAAACGAGATTATTTTTTGATCTGCTATAAATTCATAGAAGTGCATTACCAAACTGGTTCTTAAACATCTCGCATGGGAGAGGTTGTTGGTTGAAAATAATGTACCAAGATTGTTTCTCAAGGATTTTCTTCGTTGTTCTTCTGCCCCTCTTAGTAGCTTTCGCTTTTTAATTTTATTATTTATATAACTTTCTCTTTTTAATTTTATTATTTATATAACTAAAATTGGCATTCACGCTCACATTTGTGAGCGCTGCTAGTTAGTACGAATTTGATTTCGTCAGACAATACGAATATGCTAAAGTTTTAAGTTGCCTTTTATCTAAGATTTATTTATTGCTTTTAGTTTTTTCTTCACACCGACCAAGAAAATACTTTGAAATGAGATAATTTTAATTAATACTCATAAATTTTTAACTTATTTTCTAAAAATACCCCCTTCATAAATGATGGGTTATAATTAATGGCACTAACACAAATTCCACTAACATAAAAAATAGATGTACCTCGTAAATATGAATCATACTATAAATAAGGGTATAATTAGAAATGAACATTTAGAGCCTGTTTGGTAAGGCATTCCTACGAGCTTATAGCGGATGAGAAAGTAGTCCCGTTTGGTAAGCGCCTCTGTCATGAGCTTATAGCGTTTTTTCATGAGTTTTTATAGCGTTTTTTCCAGACGTTACTTGAAATAGCGTTTGAGCTTATAGCTTATAGCGTTTTATTTTTTTTTTTTCCACTTTTATCCTTATTATCTTCATTTAATTCTACCTTTATTCTCTTCTCTCTCTTTTATGTAAAATCATTAATGAAGATGTCCTTTTATGTCATTTTATATTTTTCAGCTAGTTCAACCGCTAGTTTTACCAAACACTTCCACAGAAAATAAGCTAGCTTATCCGTTATCCGCTATCAGCTACCTCATCTACTATCCGCTATCAGCTAGCTTATCCGCTAACAGCTAATTTTATCAAACAGACTCTTAATATATCTTAAAATTGATGAACGTCTTTTATATTTTGGATAAAAAAATTGGACCATTTTATTTCTTATAATATGTACCTTAGTTACTAATGTCTATTTTGTTTGTTTTAGGTGGCTCTTTTCTCCTTTGTCTTTCTAGTGTACTACGATTATTCATTTTTCAACTGTTGTCTTAATGTCTTATCGTTATTGCCATACGAATAAAAGCATCTGATATCTTTTGGAAAATATCTATTAAAAAAATAAATTGCAACTATAATGGCTAAGATTCCTAATAACTCAAAGGTTTATTTATAAGTTAGAACACTATGACATATAGTAGTACAGGAAGAGAAATGGGGGGTGAGATTTCACGAGAACCTGAGGCTTCTCATCAGCAGCCGCAGCCACAGCCACAGCCACAGCCACAGCCACAACAACAGCAGCAGGAGCAACAACAACAACAACAACAACAACAGCAACGACAAGAGCAAGAGCAGCAGCAACGACGAGAGCAAGAGCAACAGCAACGACGAGAGCAAGAGCAACAACCACGGCCACAGCCACAGCCACAGCCACAGCCACAGCCACGGCAACAGCCACTGTCAAATGAACGAAGAGCATGGTTACTGTCTCCTCAAGGTGAGGCAAAACCCTCTACTACGAACAAAAAAGAAGTTGTAAAACCCAGTGGGAATCAATCCTTGACGCTAGTTAAACCTTTGAAAGAACCAAACTTCCCACACAACTATGAAGACATATTGAAGGATGCAGACTCACCGGTTGATAAATCTTCCAGGGAAAAGCTGTGTGATCAGCTATATGCCGGGGTGTTCTTAGATCATAAAACTAAGGCAAGTTCAATATCATTCAGTTACGTTTCAGAATTTCTTTCCCCATCTCCCTAGGTGAACACACTCTTATAGGTATACATAGAAACAAATTAAGTTGAGTCTGAGTACGTGCAAGCTAGCTTATTATTATTTGATTAATAAGCGATATGAAAGCTATACATTAAGATATCAGTATGTAGTAGGACTCAACATAATGCACAAATAACAATGATACTCAAGGTTTTAAATTATGGTAGTGGTTATGTTACGGATAATTGTAGGAAAATTAATACAGCTGATCATGTGGTATCAATTGGAATCGTAATACGGTTTTGGAGGCCAATAAAAATGCAATATTACGATCACAATTGCAGTTACAAACTGCAATTTAAGACCTTGATAGTAGTCGGTAGAAGAACGTCTCAATTTTAGATTTGATCACATGCGGAGTTAGAAACTCAACGTAATGTTGGTAAAATATGTGTTATTTGTAATCATATTTAAAAAATATAAAAACGTAATAATATATATGAGGATGCTTGAAAGCCATTGAATTTAGTTCTTTATTACCTGAGCTATTGGTTATGCTGCTATCAGAGTTTTGATCCAATTCGATTTAAAAGTTTATTGACTAAACAAATAATTTTCTCATCCTCTATATTAATGATTATCATTATTTGCAGAAATACTGGGTAGAGAAGAAGTCCAATGCCAACTGTTTCATGTTGTATGCAAGAGCACTCTCAATCACTTGGGCAGAAAATAAAAACTATTGGAAATGGGTACCACAGAAAGAAGCAAGGTGCGCATATGTAATGAATATGTAAAAGATTTTTTGTTACTTGATAATTGCTAGGAAAATAAAGATGTATTATGTATAGGGTTAGAAATCGATTAATCCATATAACATCAAACACTCCATAGCAAAAATTGGTCCACCGGTTTACTGGTATTATAAGGTCGTCACATGATATGGACCAAATTGAAAATGATTGTAACATGTAGAGACCAAATTAAAAAAAAAATTGAATTTGATCCCTACATGTGACAATCATTTTCAATTTGGTCCTTATACTTTAACTCCAACAAACGACATTATAACACCAATAACAGCGAGGACCAAATTAAAAATATTGTACATGTAGGGATCATTTTAAAAAAAAAAACACGTATAGGAATCAAATTCAAAATTAGTGTGTCATATATAGGAACCAAATGATTAGTTTAATCTTTTTTGTTTCTCTGTTAAATATGGACATTTTAATTCCAATAACTGCACGCTAATTAATTCAAATTAAACTTGAGGAAAGGTTGTTCACCAGGGTAGATCTGTGAAAATCAGGCAGAAGGTAATTATGATAGTTGAATTTTGCCTTTATATAGCTTATGTCTGGTTAAACTGAATCTTAAAATACAAAATCTAAGCACCTTCATCTTACACAATTCTAGTACTCTTAATTAGAGCAAGCTATATATGATGTTGCAGTGGTACCATGATTGAGGTGGCTGAACTGAAAAGAGTTTGCTGGCTAGAAGTGCATGGAAAGTTTGATACAAGAAAGCTTTCACCTGGAATTCTATATGAAGTCTCATTTGTTGTAATGTTGAAAGATGCAGCTGAAGGGTGGGAGGTTCCAGTAAATGTTAGACTTGCGCTTCCAGGAGGAAAGAAACAAGAACACAAGGAAAATTTAATGGAGAAGTTAAGGATGTCCAGGATAGAGATTCCAGTTGGTGAGTTTGTAGCATCTGCAGGTGAGATGGAATTCTCTATGTATGAATATGAAGGTGGTATATGGAAGCAAGGGCTTGTCATCGAAGGTGTTGTCATCAAACCGAAGAACTAAGATATACAGACAAAAAATAGTGTTTCTTAATTTCAAATAATGCTTTTCTCTGCTATGTGCACAGAGAAATCTTGCTTGCATGTATGGACATAAAAGCAAGACTTATGTCAAATGTGGTATTAAAATGCAGAATAAGATATTATAACTTTATATAGTTCAGTATTGGAACGAATGTAGAAGTACTTTCAAAATAATACAGTTATAACATATTTAAGTACGTTGCAGTCAATAGAGTAAAGTTTATATAGACAGACTTTTATAGCATGTTGATGCTGTTGTTGAAAAGAAATATCAAAATAAAACTCTGTTAACTCTTGTTCTCATCTCACTTAGACTTCCCGAAATTGCTTAACCTTCCTGCTTTTATGATCAGAGGTTATTCAATTCTGGTCCTACATAATGCATGTTTGGATTTGTTTAATTTTAGATAAAAAAATTACTTTTTTTCAAAAGCTTTTCCAATAAAATTTTAATTATATGTTATTTTTAAACAAAATAAGTTAATTTAAATACTGTGCTCCTTCAACAATATTCAACGAGGCATTAATAATTATTAAGGCTATTGTTAACCGTTGTTTTATTTATCTATTAGTATATTATTTGAAAGTTTAATAGTTTCAATAATTGTACGCACCACAAAATTATTGGGGTAGGAGTAAAATAATTTTAAAAATACAAATTTAAAGCAACAATTTCTTGTTGAAAAAATATATGATCCTTTATCACTACTATATTTAGTATAGTAAGTTAGTCAGTAACAGAATTTTATTATAATTTTCACTAATCCTTCACCTGGTAAAAGTTATCATATAAAAAATGTGTTTGATTATAATTGATGATTAGTCAATTGATAAGCTAACTGACAAAGTTGATTCCCCTTATTCAGACGTTATGTTGGGGACTCAATTTCTTGATTATGAGTTCAAATTTGTCTTGAATATAACCAATACATTACAAGGCATCATATAATATTTGAGTTTTGTATATGAAAAATACAATGCTAGAAAGTGCACAGCTTGAAAAGCGAACTACGATCCTAATTTTGCATGATATAAATGATAAAAACGATAACGAAATCGATAAAATAAAGAAAAGTAAAGATAAATGTAAAGGTTTGTGTTTGATTTATTGGATGTGTCTCACATTGACTGTACAATTGGGATTTATAGTTTTAAACTACTCGGTTAACCTACATTATCATTGTTTGCCACGTTCTTAACCCAATAACGCTCATTTACATAATGTAAGATCATGGCTAACAACAATAATAAAGGTAATTGTTCATGTCAACTAAGTTATGGATCAAAACTCACTATCTCGACTAATTGATTGACAACCCCGTCAGTTGACAACATCCTCCATATCCCTATTTTTAAGGGAGTGAGTCTTCATGCATACACGTCCTTGATTTGGTCAACTCATGAACCCTAAATTACAACTGACGAATTTCTATCTTCATATTCTCTCTCCAAAACCGCCTTCAACTTCATCCCAAGAATCTAGGGAAGTGGTTACATGGCTAAAACTGCATTTGACTTTATCAGCTCTATGTCACCTTTTCTGAATATGATTAAAGCCTCTTAGATGCATTTAATCAGCATTCGCATGAGCTTATTAAGGTCTAATAACGGCCTTCAAGCCCATATGGACTCAAAAATTTCATTCAGTTGATCCTGCTTCAGTTCACTCTCCTCAGCTATGACTTAGATCAACTATTGCTTCTCAGCTACCAATTTCTCAGGAAAGGCATACAAACTTAGGGGTTCGAGAGGCACTGAATATTTGACTCCAATAGTAGTGCGGATTACAGACAACAGATACCTCATAGAGAAAGAGGATATCTAGGAAGCGATAATGACAAGAAACAACTAAGAACAATAGAGACAACCTCAATAACGTGATCTGCTGTTGTTCCAGTAAGCTTGATGGGGAAAGGTGGTGGACGAGGACGGTACGGCTGAGATCTGCCGATTCATGGTGGCTTCCACTAGCAATGGTGGTATCAAGCTTAGTTCTACGGTGTTGGGCAGCCAAGGATTGAAGGAGTGGTTATGGGAAGGATGGCAGAGGGTTATGGCAGCGTGGTGGTTCTACAGGGAAGCCAAGGCTGGGGGAGGTGGCTGGGTCACTTTCATAAATATTAAATTACCTCGACACTAGATAGCTTGGGTTGATCTTAACCGTTGATTCAAGTTTTAACCAAATCAACCGTTCAACCCACACGTGCATGGATGTATCACTTTTAGTGTGGTGTATGGAAGAAGACCTCCACATTAACCAAAATCTTGGAGAAAACAGTAACAACGTACCCAAAAGACGTTGAAGGTATTATTACAAGTAAAAGTATAACCTAATAAACAGTAACCTTTTTATACGAACTTTGTACATAGCACGCCACTCTTAGCATTGTCAGAAAGATGGTATTCTTTAACATAATGATACATACACATCGATATATATATCATACATAGTACGTGGAGGAATATGGCAACTTCATCATACGAATATCCTTATATACAAGAGATGTCAACCACAATCAACTATACAGAAAGTATCCCCGTTCACTCATATACTTCAACAGAAACTGATTCATGAGGCATCAACTGAAACAGTTACAGCATTCAGTTGAACATGCTGTTTACCATCATTGCCAGGGTGAACAATGACCGTAGCATGAGTCTCAGAATAAGATTGATTGGCTGCTCCATGGGAAACAGATATGGAGCTCAAAGACGTTTCATCAGCAGTTTTGTTTTGGTCATCTTGGTCTTCGGAAATAATTTCCCATTCTTCTTTAAGGGATGCTACTTCTAGACCCTTCTCTTTGTACCTCTCCATTTCAAAAGCAGTGGGTAGAATCACATAATCATTGAGGGGATTGTAAAAAGGATCTCGATCTCCCGCCTTCAGCCAGTGCTTGAGAATCCGGAATAAATGAGGTTCACAAAGGATACCCCGGTGTTCACCTGGGATTCCAACCCTTGCCTCCGCATTGAGCCCATCAGCCTGCATTTGGGATGAAGATAAAGCAGCTTAAACTCAAGGCAGTAATACATGATGATGATGGGTTTAATCGAGGTTGTCTGAGAAAAAATTGTGGCTGCAAAATGATGCGGCAAAGGAATCAACTAGGATTTGGATCCTCTCATTTGGGATGAGGATAAAGCAGCTCAAACCCAAGGCAGTATTATATGATGATGATGGGTTTGCTTAATCAAGAACGGCTGAGAAAAAAGAATTGCGCAGGTAGAATGATGCAGCATAGAAATCAACTAGGATATGGATCCTCCCATTTTAGCTCCTACTATGACAATGTCATCTTAAGAGACAAATGGATATTGTGCAGGGTGTGTGTCTATCTCTTTTAAATGACAACCTCATGTTAGAAACTAAACTGGGACATCAAAATCAAATTATAAAATGATGATATTGGTTCCAGAATACGCTGCAATGATGATTGAGTGTGCCACCGTATTGGTGATCATGAGATGATGGCAATGGCAGCCTAGTAGTAGTTAATGGAGTACTAATATTAGTCACAAGGTTTATAGTAAATAGTAATCATAGTAAAGGAATGCGTGGCAGTGGTAACCATCACATTAGTGTCTTCCTATATGCATAACAGATCTTCAAGCATCTATCACATCACTATATCCTAGTTTACAAATTTAAGTTAGAGATACGCCGGGCAAATTTCGAAAAACACCCTTCAACTGTACTCCACGTGCAATTTAACCCCAAACTTCTGATCTGTCAATTTACCCCCATAATCTAACTGAATGTATATTTTATGGGGGTAAATTGGGCAATAAAAAACTTTATGGGGGTAAATTGCACCGAGAAAAATTTTATGGGGATAAATTGTGCCAACTGAAACTCTATGGAGTAAATTGCAGAGAGTAATTTGAACAAGGTTTTCTGAAATTTACCCAATTGAAAGTAATAACGGGTTCAATCGACCTATATTTTGGAACTTTTTCCCAGTCACCCATAAATCACTGCTAATGCCACTTGATCAGTACCATACCAAGAAAAATATATAACATTAGAGATCTGAAAGGAGCCTTCCATCGCATATTTAGATTCAACAAATAATCAATTGCATAAAACGTTATGCACAGGAAAGTTAGCAAACCTTAGCTGACTCTATCGGAACTGTTCCATCACCATCAACACATACGTATTTGCCCTGAATATTTTTGAACAGAAAAGTTAGCCTTGACAACTGATGGTAAAAAATAACAGATCAGTGCCTTATTTGGGGGGGGGGGGGTAGTTTATACAGTATTAACAGGATACACGTTCAAATGAAATCCATACTTCAATTATATCATACATGATAGAGAAGACACTAAATGTGTTCAATACAAGAATTAAATATTTTTAAGTAATTATACAAAGTGGAAGAAGAGAAAAGGAAAGGATAGAGAAAACTGGGTGCACCTATTTAAAAGAATTACTTTGTTTTAGTGCGATAAAATTTAGGCAAAGGGGAGGTTGTCACATTCCAAGATCAAGACATGCCACAAGTCTCAACAATGACTTCAAAAAAGTTGTATTTAAATTGAAGTTAAATTAATCTTTTGGTCCCTACAGTTTCATTTGATTTTTAAATAGATCTATATAGTTTAAAAGTTTTTAATTAAGTCCTTATACTTTTAAAAAAAATTAAATGAGTCCTCTAATTAAATTGGTTCTTACTTCTTAATCGAATCCCTTAATTAATTCCTTAAAAATTGTGCCAGTAGGGACCTATTTAAATTTCATTTGAATTATAGAGATTAGAGACCTAATTAAAAACTTGTAAACTATAGAGACATATTTAAAAATTTAGTGAAACTGTATGGACCAAATGTCTAATTTAACCTTAAATTTACTAATTACATTTATAAACACAAAGCTTGTACTAACTTATTCAACAAATACTAGAATAAATAAGGACAAACAAAAACGCAGATGGAAGACTCCTCTTCAATAGAAGTATAGAACTATAGATAAAAGCTGAATTGCAAATAGGGGAATATGGACTTTGCTCCCCTTTGATATGTAACATGCATCAAGAAAAATATATTTGCTACAATTACAAATGTAATAACCTCGAAATAACGTAGCTGTTGCAGATCTGAGACAGGCTTGTCCCCAGTTCCATAGCTGCAGAATAGTAGTTATGTAAAGTGAGGTCACACGTTTTCAAAAGAACTATTTATACCTACATGCACTAGATCATTCTTATTACACTTGATAAATTCCATTTCTGGGGTAACCATGGCATCATCCAAAAGTTGGTAGAGGCATTACCAATAACTATGAGCCGTCTCAAGATTGGTCCCGTAAATATTGTAAAATTTAACTTGTGAGGGGAGTTTGGCAGAGGACAGAATCTCCCATGTTTTATTTGCCCATTTCAAGATCTCCAAGTTTAAGGGCAGCGGCAAATCCTCGCCATCATAATTAACCTGGGTTACAGATAGATATCATACCAACTGATTAAGCTCTGTACCGGTAAACATCCTAGACGATTAAATCTTCAACGAACAGCAAAACTTGTACTTCTCAAATTTATTGATGTATTTCTGAAATTATGAAAGTAAGAACTCCTTAAACTACACAAGAGATCACATTGAGTGAAGTTCCAAATCCAAATCTAGATATGGAAAAGGCAAAGCTACCTTATATTGAAAATATGATTGCTTATTTTTCAAATTATTCATTGTTTCTAGAATTTAATTGTCAAATGCAAAGATTGTAAAATGCTCCAAAAACCAGATTTTAAACTATAATACATGTCAAAGATACTCAAATATAACTAAGTCCAATTAATCCGCATGCTGAGCAAGGAAGAGCGGATAACTCACTGTGTTATTTGCAAGAGCTTGCTTCAAAACCTCAATGCTATCACCTGGTGGATACGACTCCAGAATAACATGAGATTCACCATCAGCATGATGTTTCTCACGCCACAATTCCAGAAGAGGAACGTGTTGCCAACGAAAATTAGGACAACCCATCAGTTCGTATATTGATGGACATTCAATCAGCTGTGACATTGTAACAAGCATCAATAAATAATTCTACAATGTCCAAAGTATTCAAATATCAAAATAAAAACAAAAACAGAATGAATCACAAGATGAATGCATACAAAAAATCCACATGCAAGATTATGTTTAAATAATCTTGTACACAGGGAAGCAGCACAAACAATAGAAATAGATAACACCACCCAGAAATACATATGCTGGAAAGTCCAAATCTTATAGTCAATATTAAGTGATCTTGCAAGAAAGTGCAATCCAATTATCAAATAACTTGCACAAAACCATGAACTATAGCAGCCAAAACTATCTTTCATATCTTTTTCTTTTGTATTGTGTCACTGCATACTTCATGCATCCTTTTCTTCTGATATAACCAAACAACTCGAACGCATGATTGTGAATTATGACGATTAATATGGCTCTTTAAGCATTTCTGGTCTTCGTCCTTGGTTTACGAAGATCTTATACGTATTTTCCTGTTTCTTCATGAATCATACAGATCAATAAACACTGAATGTATTCCACATTACTCTCAGTTGCCAGCACTGAAAGTAAGGGTAAACGACTGAGATAGTAAAAAATATACTTTGCCATTGTCAAAAAGCACACAAGTATAAGAACTCAGCTCCCTAAATTTCTATATCCAACAGACAAAATGTCAAAATTAATAATTAATGACATACAAGGAAAAGGCAGAGTACAAATAAGTGAACTCAAAACACAAATCCAAAAGACAAATAATTGATCTGTACCAACTGGTGCATGCTCCATTTGGAAATATAAAGGTTCTGCTCCCATCCCTCCACAAATGACATTCCATTTAAAAAGGTAGAATTGATCATTCCAGGTGCACCTGTAGAACAATGTATAAATGCACTATGATGCACTTGCAATGGAAAAAAATATTTAAGAAACCTCTAAAAAGATAAAACGTATAAAGATTATATGAAAACCAATGCATGAAGGCAACCAAAACAAATTATCAAATTGTACGTTGTTGTTAATAAGTTCAAAATCATATTTAGGTCAACATCAAGTGACATGACAGTAAGACCACTGATCCAATAACTTTCAACACTTTTTTTCTGGTTAATCTCTTCCACCAAGACATGCACAACACCATAACCAACATCTCTTTTTCCTTCTTATTTTTTCTTGATATTAAAAAATCATCCTTTTATCCACATTGTTTGCGCATCAACTATTTTAGTTTTAGCCTATAAAGAAAAAATGATATTGCTTTCTTCAAATCTATTTAATAAAGAAATTAAATTTCTTTTTTTTTTTTGGTTGCACAAGAACATCCCCAACCGATAGCTTTTGGTTGCACATGAATATCTCCAACCGATAGCCGAAGACTAATCCCTTTCGAGACGTAAAGATCATCGAAATAAATTTCTAACAATAGCCCAGCTTAACAAATTTTATTAAAATACTAGACGGGCCATTTCCATCCAATATCCTTACTTTATATTTCTGGACTTCTAAGAAAATATAGAATAGAAATACTTGCCCTGGAATGGTGCAGAAATCGCAATCCAATTCTTAACATATTTCTCAAAAATCTGCAAAATGACAAGAACAGATATGTAGACTTTACCTTTCAGCAGTAAATAAACTCCAAGATATATGTATATACACTATGAATTGACAGATAGAAATGATAAGGTTATATGAAGTGAAAAAACAAAATTAAACAGATTTGAGAAGCTTCATGGATATGTTACATCACTTTGCAGGCACATGAAACATTTCACCAAAAGACCGCCCATAGAATGAGTTATGATGTTTATCTTTTTCCCTCCCGCAGCATTATACACTAATTCTAATTTTTCAGCCAACCGATCCATTGTTTCCTGCAACCTAAATGAAAATAAATAGAACAATTGTTAGAGAAATTGCTTTCATTTTGATAAAAAGTAAATACTTGTTAGAGACCCTATTCTCAGAATTGTGGTAAATCATACCACAAGGAAATCAACACCCAATAGATACAATACAGAGAAAGCAATTCAGATTAAAAATCATCTGCAAAATTACAGTCTACGTCAGGCCATGCCGGTTTGTTAGATAATAGCTTCATAAGAAAACTGCTCCTTTTGTAAAAATGATCATGAATGATAAAAAATACTCTCAAAAATACTATAGAGAATCAATTTCATTATTTAAATGAGATAGACTTTTTTATGCAGAAAGGTAAAATAAAATAATCTCATTGCATGAACAGATTTCACGAGTGAAAAAATTTTAATTCCATTATTTTGGGTTGTGAAGAGAAGAGAACAGACTCCGGACTTTTTCAAGTTTGGTCAAATCAATAATATTAAACTGTTCCAGTTTCAAATTAATTAGTTACCTGTTGCTTTGGCGAAAATCATACCCAAAGCCAAAAAGGGTCTTTCCTTCTTGATACCCCCATTTAAGCATTTGAACAATCATGTCATGGAAATAATACACAGCCTCTGTACCAATTACCTGCATCACAAAAATTATATAGGATTTGAGAATCAATTGTTTAGCCATGTGCACTACAGTTCACACGAATCAGTTTAAAACAGGCATACCAAGTCAGGGTCCAAAATATCAATTGCATAGAGTCCATCCCTATCTTCGGGAACTGTAATTCTTGTATTTGCATCCAAGGATTCAGTTTTTCCTGGGTTCAAAACAGATTATTAGAGATGTAAGTTTACAAAATTCAGAGTTTCTCATCGCACACTCTTCAGTGTAAACACTGATTCAATGATTACATAAAGATAGAATAAACTAAGCAGGTATGGAAGGTCAGATATAGCACGGGCATTAACAACATATAATTCAATTCTATCACCCAAAAAAATGATTCTTCAAGCACAAGTCTCATCATAGTCTATGGAAGTTGCATTTTTCATATTAAATTGAAAATTTAAATTAAAAAAAAAAAAAAAAACAAAAGAGATAAAAGATACTCAACATGTTCACCAAGTTTCTTTAATCCGACAATGTCTAAATTAGCTTATTGTTCAAAACAGCCTATAATAAAAATCTTACTGACTTTAAAAAAATCCCCTAAAGATGAATCGAAACCAAACATGCACTAAGTTATATTATCAAATTGTATAACTAAATGGCATCAGTTTAACCTTAAGGTACTTTAAATTATTAATTTTTTCCTCTTAATTTTGTGATCAGTCCAAACAAATAAAAAAAATTAAAATATTGGTTTACCAGTGGAAGGATCGTAACGTGACCAAAGCTTGGTTTTCAACTTGTACTCGGCAGAGAGGAAGCGAACCCAAACCCGTTCTTCGCTGCCGTTTCGATCATCTACAGCGTTCAACATGGTGCCACCAATACCAGGCACCAATAACACAGGGTCAAGATTAGGGTTCACGTATGGCTGTTGTGCCTTTGTGTTTTTGCTGAAATTAAACCGTAGGATCGTCATCAGTGGATGAAATTGAAAACCCTAACAAGAATACAATGATCTGGTTGTGAAAATTAAGGGGTTTCCACAATGAAGATGGATATCTGGAAACCCGAAATTGGGGTAATTGGATCTGGATCTTGAAGGATTTGGGAATTAGGGTTTGGGATTTGGGAGAAAGGTAATGCGTTGCGTAGAGCGGTAGAAGCCGTGTCAGGTTGAGTGCACCAGCACTGCTTTGAACAAGGACGGAAGGAGAAGGATAGAGACCATGACATCACTAAAAATGGTCAAACTTTAAATATTTGCCACTTGTCGTGGCTAAAAAAACAAAGGCAAATTTACTACTACATCATTGTTTCATTTTTTATTTTCCAAACTATCACCGTTTTCAAATTATATACCGAAATACCATTATTTGGGAATTACATTTAGAAGTCATTTTTGCCATCCACGACTTCTCAACCTCATTTTATAAAATTTTGTTGCTTTTGCCTTGGGAAGTCGGGTTTGCTAACCACAACTTCTCAAGGGGTTTTTATTTTTTTATTTATTTTGAAATGCCATTGCCCTTGTAATAATTTAATTATTTATGATAATTAGCTAAATTTATTATATTAATAAATTATATTAATTTTAAATTATTATTTAAATTAATAATTTTATTAATACAATAATAACAATAAATAATACACTAATAGAAAATATTTAATATTGATTAAAAATAGAAACGGTGTAACGATACAAGTGAAACAACTGATCACCTTTCTGATGTTTCACTCGTCTGCTTAGACGAGTGAAACATCAGACAAGTGATCAGCAGCAGATTCACTCGTCTACTTATCACTTGTCTGCTTAGACGAGTGAAACATCTGCTGATCACTTGTCTGATGTTTCACTCGTCTAAGCATACAAGTGAAACAGTAGATAAGTGATGCAGATGTTTCACTCATCTGCCTATCACTTGTCTACTTAGACGAGTGAAACATCAGACAAGTGATCAGCAGCTATTTCACTCGTCTGCCTATCACTTGTCTGATGTTTCACTCGTCTAAGCATACAAGTGAAACAGTAGACAAGTGATCAGCAGATGTTTACTTGTCTGATGTTTCACTTGCCTATCACGAGTGAAATAGCTGCTAATCACTTATCTGATGTTTCACTCGTCTAAGCATACAAGTGAAAATCACTTGTATGATGTTTCACTCGTCTAAGCAGACCAGTGAAACAGACAAGTGATCAGCTATTTCACTTGTCTGCTTATACGAGTGAAACATCAGACAAATGATAAGCAAACGTTTCACTCATCTGCCTATCACTTGTCTGTTGTTTCACTCGTCTAAGAAGTCAAGTGATAGGCAGACGAGTGAAGCATCTGCTAATCACTTGTATGCTTAGACGAGTGAAACATCAGACAAGTGATAGGCAGACATGTGAAACATCTGCTGATCACTTGTCTGATGTTTCACTTGTCTGCTTAGACGTGTGAAACATCAAGTGATCAGCAGTTTCATTTGTATCGTTACACCGTTTCTATTTTTAATCAATGTTAAATATTTTCTATTACTGTATTATTTATTGTTATTATTGTATTAATATAATTAATTTATCTAACTATCATAAATAATTAAATTAATACAATAGCATTTCAAAATAAATAAAAAAAGCAAAAAAAAATAAAAACCCCTTGAGAAGTTGTGGTTAGCAAACCTGACTTCCCAAGGGAGTTAACACAGAATTTTTTGAAAGCCATGTGGAGAAGTCATGAATAGTGAAACCGATCTCTAAATGTAATTTCAAATAGTGGTAGTTTGGTATATAATTTGAAAATGGTGGTAGTTTGGAAAATAAAAAGTGAAATAGTGATATAGTGATAAATTTGCCAAAAAACAAAAAAGTAATTGATATAATAATACGAGGATTATTTGTTTGTGTTTTGGAAGGAGAGGTTGGGGGAGATGATTTCGAAGGAGGTGATAGAGAATACTTGGATGCCTATCCAAGTCTCAGAAAAATAGATCTTCTATATCTCACTCAATAAATACTCAATTTGATCTCTGAAATTGTAGTATCATATTAACTTAATCCCTCACATTATCAATATTCCAAAATGATCCTTGGAATTATAAAATGTAGCAAATGCATCCCTGACATTATTCACTTAGTTTCAAATAAATTCCTGACATTACTAACTTAATGTCATTATAGTCTATGTAAATACTAGCATGGGACGAATCTGATTAACTTTCTGCAATTCCAGGGATCATTTTGAAATATTGATAATGTGGGGGACTAAGTTGATACGACCCTACAATTTCAGGGACCAAATTGAGTATTTACTCATATCTCACTTGTTTTTTGCGGATGATGTTCTTTTTTTTTTTTTTTTTTTTGCTAAAGCAAGAGTATCCAAACTAAGATAATCAAGAAGGTTTTAAATGGTTTTTGTGCTATGTTCGGGCTCAAGATTAGCGTGGAAAAATCGAAGCTGTTTGCATCTACGGGTGTAACTAGGACCAAGAGAAATCGGTTAGCTCAAATCACCCAAATGCATTTCACTAATAATTTGGGGAAGTATTTGGGGTTTAAACTTCTTAATGGTCCAATAAGAAAGGAGGAGTTTTCAGATGTAATGAATAGAGTGACGTCCAAACTTGAATCGTGGAAGGGGAGATTGTTAAATAAACCAGGGAAGCTTACCCTGAAATAGATAGATGCAAACACTAAAAGGGGGGTTGAATGGTGTTTGACAAATTTATGTGGAATATAGAAACTTTTTCGCAAGCACAGACGGGTTGTAATAGACGAGTAAACACAGACAGGTCAATCAGACTGATAACTCGTCTGAAGGTTTTCATAGAAAACACACAATCATGCAAGATAAGAAGAGTTTTGACAAACACAATTATAAACCCCTTTAGTTAGATGATGGTTAAGACACAAAGTCAAATTAAAGAGTTAAGGGAAAGAGAGATCACTCAGCAGGTTTTATCCTGGTTCATCCCTTAACAATGAGGCTACGTCCAGTCCTTGGCAGCACCAAGTTTTCTCACTATAACTGGTTTAGGTTACAGGACAGACGAGTATTATTTTCACACCTACCCTCTTCAGGCTCCAGACGAGTATTGTTTTCACACCCAGCCTCTCCAGGCTCCAGACAAGTATTATTTGCACACTTAGCCTCTTCAGGCTCAGACGGGTTTGTTTGAGAGAAGTTGTAAAAAGATTACACTTTGCAAGTCTTTCACAAGCACTCAGACGAGTGTATTAAATGTGAAGTTCTAAAAGACTGCGTAATAACTTCAAATGATTGAAGAATAAATAATGAAAGAATGAAGATATAAATGTACAGAGTAATTGCTCTTGATTGCTTTGATCGTTTTCTTGTTTTTTTTTTTTTTTAATCTTCAAAGTCTTCTTCATTAAATAGGCTTCAAAATTTTAAAGCCGTTAGACACAAAGTCTGAAGTCTTGGCTTCTTGCAGATCTTCAATAAATGCAATAGAGTCGTTCTGATTAGCTATTAAAGCATAGGGAACTTCGCTAGTTCTCTTTCATCAGAGTGATGCAAACTTCTGATATACCTTTGTTCTCAGCAGGTCTGTATACGTGCTTTTTGTTTGCAGAGGGAAGACTTTCCCTTTTGGTGTAAGATGCAGTTGTGTTCAGGCAAAGCACTTTGTTGAAATACTTTATCAGGGTCGAGACAGCTTTCATCCAATGTATTCTTTAACGTTAGTCTTTAGACGGATGAGTAGCTTCATTAGACGGGTTGACCCTTTAACAAAGAGATGACGCCACTTGCACAGTCTTTTAGACGAGTGAGTCTTCCTTTGATCAGACGGTTGAAGACTTCATTAGACGAGTGAACTTCTTTTAGTTCAGATGAGTGAACCTTAGCTAGTTCAGACGAGTGAACTTATCTTAGCTCAGACGAGTGAACTATAGTTAGTTCAGACGTGTGAACTTAAGTTAGTTCAGACGGGTGAACTTATCTAAGTTCAGACGAGTGAACAGTTCATATATATAGACGCTTTATGTTATATTCTGCACACTAAGTAGACGAGTTAAATACCACAGACGGGTTCAATCAAATCATTGAATAACTGTTTTCATCTCATCAAAACTAAGGTAAATGCACATCAGACATTTGGAGACTCAACAATCTCCCCCTTTTTGATGATGACAAAACATGTTAAATGATTTAATGAACTTAAGAAAATTCACATAAATCAGTCATGTATATGATTAGTCAGATTAAAAATATTGTTCCATGATTATAATATACTCAGACAGATAAGCATTTAACTTTTTATCTTAGTCTTATCTTAGTATTTTCTCCCCCTTTTGATATTATCAAAAGCAATAGAGTATAGACAGAGAGAAAAGAAAAGATACATCATATTAAAAGTAAACATTTGTTCATATCAGATAGTTGTAATATAAAGACATTTTTCATTTAACTTTCTCCCCCTTGTCATAATCAAAAAAGAGAAACAGAGGAGGTAATTTGCATTTGACTATCATTGGCTGTGTACAAGGTACTTTAAAAAAGAAAAATACAAATAAGGTACTAAGAGAACAAAAAGAGTTAAAAGCAAGTTTGTCCTTTGGTTTTGCCTAAAGGCTTCTTCAACTGCTCCCCCTGAGCAAATGCATCCTCCTTGATGGTTTTAAAAACGAAGAGAAAAAGGTTTGAAAACGTAAGAACGAAATATCTTTTAAAATAAAAGAAAGTTTCCCTTTTAAAGACTAAAGACGGTTGTAATTTTAAATGAAAACAACAAAAAGATGGAGTTTTTTTTTTTAAATTGATTTAAAATAAAAACAGCCATGTACACATATTGCCTCAGATAAAGAAATGGCATTAAAGATAATAATCATTTAAAGGAAAATATTTAAAATAAAGAGTATGATTCAAAGAGTCAGACGGTTAAACATAGACGGGTATCACAAACACTCATCAGACAGGTTATTCAGCAAAGCAATGTATATTCAAGTTGTCTCTTATAAACTTAAACCTTTCCTCAGCTAAAGGTTTTGTAAAGATATCAGCTCATTGATTTTCACTTTTAACAAACTTAACATCAAATACACCTTTTTGAACATAATCTCTTATGAAGTGATGTTTGATTTCTATGTGCTTAGCCTTAGAATGTTGTATGGGATTCTTGGTTAAGCAAATAGTACTAGAATTATCACACCAGACAGGTATATTATGCTCAAATATAGAGTAATCTTCTAGTTGATGTTTTACCCATAATAGCTGTGAGCAGCAACTTGTAGCAGAGACATATTCTGCTTCTGCAGTTGAGAAGGCGATAGTCGTCTGTCTTTTGCTTGACCAGGAGACTAAGTTTGCTCCAATGAAGTGACATCCTCCACTGGTGCTTTTCCTTTCAAGTCTATCTCCAGCAAAGTCAGCATCACAAAAACCAACTAATCTGTAATCTTGTGTTCTCAAATACATTAAACCAAGATTAGTGGTTCCAAGCAAATATCTAAATATTCTTTTAACAGCCTTAAGATGAGATTCTTTTGGATCAGATTGGAATCTAGCAACATACAGACACTAAATTGAATATCAGGTCTGCTAGATGTTAAGTAAAGAAGAGATCCAATCGTACCTCTGTAGACAGTTTGGTCTACCTTTTTACCTTCATCATCTTTGCTTAGATTAGCATTAGTTTGCATTGGGGTTTTCATGATCTTTGAGCTATCCATTTTGCACTTCTTTAGAATCTCTTTGATGTACTTTTGTTGATGGATGTAGATTCCATCACACGTCTGCTTGATTTGCAGTCCAAGGAAGAACTTCAATTCTCCCATCATGCTCATTTCAAATTCTGCTTGCATCAACTTAGAGAATTCTTTGCACAATTTTTCATTAGTAGCTCCAAAAATAATATCATCAACATATATTTGAACTACTATGAAGTTATCTTTTGAGCATTTCTTAAACAAAGTTGTATCAACTTTTCCTCTTGTAAAACCATTATTCATAAGAAAAGAACTAAGTCTATCATACCATGCTCTAGGCGCTTGTTTTAAACCATATAAAGCCTTTTTAAGTTTGAAAACATAATCTGGTTTTTCATTATCTTCAAAACCAGGAGGTTGTTTAACATAAACTTCTTCTTTAATTATTCCATTTAAAAAAGCACTTTTTACATCCATTTGAAATAAAGTAATTTGATGTTATGCAGCATATGACATGAGTATGCGAATAGCTTCTATTCTAGCTACAGGTGCAAAAGTCTCAGTATAGTCAATACCTTCTTGTTGGTTGTAGCCTTAAGCTACTAACCTTGCTTTATTTCTGACAACTTTGCCATCTTCATCTAGCTTGTTTCTGAAAACCCATCTTGTTCCAATAACAGACTTGTCTGTTGGTTTGGAGACAAGTTTCCAGACATCATTCCTTTTGAACTGATTAAGTTCTTCTTGCATGGCAAGAATCCAGCTTTCATCTTCAAGAGCTTCCTCAATATGCCTTGGTTCGATTTCAGATAAAAAGGCCATATTGCTTTACTCTCGTAAGACATATCTGGTTCTAACACCTTCAGAAGGACTTCCAATGATAAGATCTTCAGGATGATGGGCTTTGAACTTCCAGTCTCTTCTGAGATCATCATTTTGATGTTGATCTGACTGATGACTCGTCTGCTCCACTTGTCTGATAGATTCCTCAGCAGACTCAGTTTTTGATACGTTTGGCTGTTGACTCGTCTGCTGGGTAAGATCAAGTCCTGCAAGATCATCTCCTAGATCTGATAGTTCCCTATCAGTCTTTAGATTATCATTGAATTTTACATGAATAGATTCCTCAACAACAGATGTCCTAGAGTTAAAAACTCTATATGCTTTAGACACTTCAGAATATCCAATGAAGATACCTTTGTCTACCTTGGAATCAAACTTTCCAAGTTGATCCTTGGTATTTAAGATGAAGCATTCACACCCAAATGCATGGAAATAAGATATGTTGGGTTTTCTACCTTTCCATAATTCATAAGGAGTCTTCTTTAGGATAGACCTTATAAGTATTCTATTTTGCACATAACATGCAGTGTTTACTGCTTCAGCCCAGAAGTACTTAGGGAGATTATTTTCATTGAGCATTGATCTAGCCATCTCTTGCAGAAATCTGTTCTTTCTCTCAACCACTCCATTTTGCTGTGGAGTTCTTGGTGCAGAGAAGTTATGAGAGATTCCATTCTCTTCACAGAATAGTTTGAATTGCTCATTTTCAAATTCTCCCCCATGATCACTTCTAAGGGTAGAAATACAGAAACCTTGCTCATTTTGTACTTTCTTACAGAATACCGAGAAGGCCTTAAAAGACTCATCCTTGTAGGTTAAGAAAAGTACCTAAGTAAATCTAGAATAGTCATCAACAATGACAAATCCATATTTCCTTCCAGCTAAACTGGCAACACTAACTGGTCCAAACAGATCCATGTGTAACAACTGAAGAGGTCTAGAGGTTGATACAATGTTTTTTTTATTTGAAACTTGATTTTACTTGTTTACCTCTTTGACATGCATCACATAAAACATCTTTCTTGAAACTAATATCAAGCAATCCTCTCACAGGGTTATCCTTTTTCAATTTCGAAATAAGTTTCATACTAGCATGTCCTAGTTTCTTATGCCATAACCATCTTTCATCCTCTTTAGACATCAGACAGGTTACACTTTGATCTGAGAGTTCAGTTAGCTCAATCTTATAAAGATTTTGCTGTCTATTAGCTGAAAAGAGGGTCTTGCCACTCTTGTCTTTGACTATTCATTCATTCTTAGTGAAGGAGACATCAAATCCACTATCACATAATTGACTTATGCTAAGTAAATTGTGTCTTAGTCCTTCAACCATAAGTACATTTGAAATAGAGGGAAGAGGGGGTTTACCACCAATTGTACCAACACCAGTTACTCTTCCTTTTTGATTGCCTCCAAAGGCAACAAATCCACCATTCTTAGACTGGAGGTCTTGGAACATAGACCTTTCTCCTGTCATATGTCGCGAGCAGCCACTGTCCAGGTACCAGCAGAGGCGTCTGCTTCGTCCTATTAAGGATGTCTGCAACAGAAATTATTTTATCTTTAGATACCCATATTTTTCTGGGTCCTTTTCTGTTAGTTCTAGGAGTCTGTGAAAACTTCCTCTTTTTCTTGTGAAAACACTTAGACATAACATGTCCAGCTTTTCCACAGAAGTTACAGACGGGTCTAAGTCTAACTGGAATGGGTTTAACATAGACAGTTGAAGATTTTGTTGATACTTTATGATCAGCTTGATGATCATATCCAATGCCTTCTTTGTTAAGAGAGTGTCTCTAACATCCTAGCAATTTTGTCAGATTATCTCTGCCATTAACAAATCTAGCAAGATCAGAAGTGAGCTCCTTCACTTTATGTTGAAGTGTGAACACTTCTTCAGAATGTGATGTTTCACTTGAGATCGAAGCTTCATCAGACTTTTCAGTCCTCAGCTGGCTATTCTCTTTGGCCAGCATCTCACACTCTTGAGATTTTTGTTTATGCTCACTGAGGAGTTTAACATAATCTCTCTTGAGGGATTTGAAGGCCTTGGATAAGCCTTTGGATTCCTCTACCAGCTCATCATAAGCATCATGCAATTCCTCAAGTTCAAAATGTACCTCAGTTTCAGGTTCTGAATCTGTATTGGCCATCAGACAGAGATTGGCTTCCTCTTCTGTCTCTTCTCCTTCAGAAGATGAGCATTCAAGATCTTCCCATGTGGCCATCATTCCTTTCTTCTTCTTTCTGAAGAACTTCTTCTTGGAAGCTTTCTTCAAAAGAGGGCATTCAGGTTTGATGTGACCAGGCTTCTTGCACTCATAGCAGACAACTGGACTCTTGTCTGTTGATGTGGATTCTTTGTGAGATTTTCTGAAAGGCTTCTCCTTTCTGAACTTCTTCTTTCTCCAGAGCTTTTTCATCTTTCTGGTCATAAGAGAAGTCTCTTCATCATCATCAGAATCCTCATCATCAGACTCGTCTATGTCACAGTCAGACTCGTCTGTCTTTGAAGCTTTTAAGGCTTTAGCTGCCTTTAGATCACCTTTAAGAGCAATGGCTTTGCTCTTTTTGATTGACACATCTTCATTGAGCTCTTGCTCATGAACAGTGAGTGTGCCAAGAAGTTCATCCATAGTAAAGGAGGTGAGATCCTTAGCTTGAGAAATAGCAGTGACAAGAGGTCTCCACTGCCTTGCAAGACTTCTGAGAATCTTAGCAACTTTCTCAGCATTTGTATATGTTTTACCAAGAGATTTCAAACCATTAGTAATAGTTTGGAATCTACCAATCATTTGAGCAACAGATTCACCTTCATCCATGGTGAACAGTTCATATTTTCTAACAAGAATATAAATTTTAGATTCTTTTACCTTTGCAATACCTTCATGTGTGACAGATAAGGAGTCCCACATTTCTTTAGCAGAATCACACGCACATACCTTTTCAAACTCTTCTGGACTGAGAGCACAGATTATAGTATATCTGGCTTTATGGTTTAGATCCTATCTTGTCTTTTCTGCAGGTGTCCATTGAGCCTTAGGCTTGTCTGAGCCATCACTATTTTGAGGAGTGTCAGGTCCATCAGTAATGACATCCCATACATCAGAATTTGTTGACAAGATGAACCAGTGAAACCTTTCTTTCCAGTAGTTATAATTTGAACCATTGAAAAAGGGAGGTCTGGTCATAGAGCCTCCTTCAGGTTGGGGGTTCCCACTTGAGCTTGCTCTAGAATACATTGTCTATTCTTCAGGATCTTTTCTTTACATTGTTAGGTGCTCAACCCAGAGGCTGAGCTCTGATACCAACTGAAATAGACAGATGCAAACACTAGAAGGGGGGTTGAATGGTGTTTGACAAATTTATGCGGAATATAGAAACTTTTTCGCAAGCACAGACGGGTTGTAATAGACGAGTAAACACAGACAGGTCAATCAGACTGAGAACTCGTCTGAAGGTTTTCACAGAAAACACACAATCATGTAAGATAAGAAAAGTTTTGACAAACACAATTATAAACCCCTTTAGTTAGATGATGGTTAAGACACAAAGTCAAATTAAAGAGTTAAGGGAAAGAGAGATCACTCAGTAGGTTTTATCCTGGCTCACCCCTTAACAATGAGGCTACGTCCAGTCCTTGGCAGCACCAAGTTTTCTCACTATAACTGATTTAGGTTACAGGACAGACAAGTATTATTTTCACACCTAGCCTCTTCAGGCTCCAGACGAGTATTGTTTTCACACCTAGCCTCTCCAGGCTCCAGACAAGTATTATTTGCACACTTAGCCTCTTCAGGCTCAGACAGGTTTGTTTGAGAGAAGTTGTAATAAGATTACACTTTGCAAGTCTTTCACAAGCACTCAGACGAGTGTATTAAATGTGAAGTTCTAAAAGACTACGTAATAACTTCAAATGATTGAAGAATAAATAATGAAAGAATGAAGATATAAATATACAGAGTAATTGCTCTTGATTGCTTTGATCGTTTTCTTGTTTTTTTTTTTTTTTTTTTTTTTTTTGAATCTTCAAAGTCTTCTTCATTAAATAGGCTTTAAAATTTTAAAGCCGTTAGACACAAAGTCTGAAGTCTTGGCTTCTTGCAGATCTTCAATAAATGCAATAGAGTCGTTCTGATTAGCTATTAAAGCATAGGGAACTTCGCTTGTTCTCTTTCATCAGAGTGATGCAGACTTCTGATATACCTTTGTTCTCAGCAGGTCTGTATACGTGCTTTTTGTTTGCAGAGGGAAGACTTTCCTTTTTGGTGTAAGATGCAGTTGTGTTCAGGCAAAGCACTTTGTTGAAGTTCTTTATCAGGGTCGAGACAGCTTTCATCCAATGTATTCTTTAACGTTAGTCTTTAGACGGATGAGTAGCTTCATTAGATGGGTTGACCCTTTAACAAAGAGATGACGTCACTTGCACAGTCTTTTAGACGAGTGAGTCTTCCTTTGATCAGACGGTTGAAGACTTCATTAGACGAGTGAACTTCTCTTAGTTCAGACGAGTGAACCTTAGCTAGTTCAAACGAGTGAACTTATCTTAGTTCAGACGAGTGAACTTTAGTTAGTTCAGACGTGTGAACTTAAGTTAGTTCAGACAGGTGAACTTATCTAAGTTCAGACGAGTGAACAGTTCATATAGACGCTTAATGTTATATTCTGTACACTAAGTAGACGAGTTAAATACCACAGACGGGTTCAATTAAATCATTGAATAATTGTTTTAATCTCATCAAAACTAAGGTAAATGCACATCAGACATTTGGAGACTTAACATACCCTTGTGAATGTAGTGTTGTCTTCAATCACTACAACAGAAAAGGACTTTAACAACGTTTTTTTTAGGTCTTCGCTAGCACTTTCGGGCGCTAGCTATTTATCCCCTAGCAAAAGGGGAAAAAGTTCGCTAGCGCTGGCAAAGCGCTAACAAAAGTTCATCATCGCCAGCGCTCGCTTGACAAAGCGCTGGCAAAGGTGAACAATTACCAGCACTCTCTTGAAGAAGCGCTAGCAAAGTGAACAATTGTCAACGCTCTCTTAAAAAAGCGCATTGCCAGCGCTTTTTTAAGAGAGCGTTGGCAATTGCGAACCTTTGCCAGCGTTTTCAATTCCCTTTTTTTTTTTTTTTTAATATATTTACTTTTGTTTTATCTATTTCCCCCTGCAAACCAATATAATTTGCAAAATCAACACAAGCAAAACCAGCAATGGCAAAACCAGCAATTGATAATTAACATTCAGATGATTCAAAACCGTGCAAACAGGTTAATATATATATATTCATGTACATGTACAGTTAGCAACACCAATAATATGTTTATATACAAGAGCAAAAACCAAAATCCTAGCACTACTAGCTAGCTTGAAGCCCTTGATCAATTAAAACCAAATTTCAAGCATAAAAACGGATTTCTAACAGGATTCCTTCTTTTTTGGTGGAGGACAAAAAAGAGATTTCTAATAATCAAAATCAAAAGAACAATGGCAGTAATTGAGAAACTCAACCCAAAATCAAAATCAAAATCAAAAAAGGGAGAAACTCACAAATGTAGGTCAATAGTTGAGAACCCAAGTAGAGAGGAGTGAACCCTCACAGTGGAAGCAACAATGGCAGCCAGAAGATAGAGTAGCGAGTAGGAGGTTGCGATAATCCTTTTGGGTTTGAGGGTTGCAGTGGTCCTTTTGGTGCAGCAAGCAGGACGACGGTGGCGCGGTGAGGGGCTTAGGGTCGCGGTGGTCCTTGTTCTGTCCTTGTAGTGCACGAGCAGAACAACGGTGGCACGGTGAGGGGCTTAAGGTCACGGTGGTCCTTGTGGTGCACGAGCAGAACGACGAGGGAGGGTTTGAGGGTCGCGAGAAGGAACAGGGAGCAGCTCTTGGCGCGCGAGAGTAACCTCTCTGATCAGGTGGGAAATTGAAATATTAGAAAAGGGGCATTGCCAGCGCTTTCTTAAAGCGCTAGTAAAGGTGATACACCTTTACTAACGCTTCCTTTAGGTGATAAGAAAGCGCTGGCAATTCCCATACTAAGAGTATTCCTAGTGCTTTCTTAAGAAAGCGCTAGTAAAGGCTCACCATTTGCTAACGTTCTTAAGAAAGCGCTGGGAATACTCTTCCGCCTCATATTTTCTAGCGTTTCACGGAAAAATGCTGGTGAAGGTAGAGTCAATTATTCCCTAATGTGGCGTAGTGAATTCCATCATATGGCATGCAAACTCAATGGTATCCACATCATGTGTGTGATGCTTTGGATAAAACAGTAAGGAGTTTCATTTGGAAGGGTCATACGGATAAAGGGATGAACATGGTGAGCGGGAAAACTGTTACTAAGCCATGGAAACTAGGTGGCTTGGGTGTTCGGGTAGCGCCTATGTTGCATAGGTACGGGTACGGTACCGGTATCCGATACGGATACGGATACGTGATACGGCTTTTTTTAAAAAATCAAGGTACGGGTACGTCAATATAAATTATTTAAAAATGATATATATATATATATATATATATATATAATAAAATGTTACGTGATTAAACATGACAAAATTATATAAAAGATAAGCATAAATACAACAACAGTTATAATAATAGAGTTTAATTGTTATACATAGTCAGTGTAAAGTTATTTACATTGACAACCAATCAGAAATTATGATATGAGTGACTTTTAAGTTAGTTAGGATAAAGTTAAACATTTTAGGTTATGTGGTAATTTTTGATTGGTTGACTGTGTAAAAAATCTTTACACTGACAGTCCATAATAATGTTGATAATGATGATATAAAGTTCACAAATACAACTATATCAAAAAAAAAGTAATAGAAAAATCTATTTTTAATGTTTTTTTTACTAAACAACAATGTTATTTTATTTATCAGAGCGTGTATATAGGAATTGGTACGTACCCAAAAAGTACCACGTGTACCCAAATCGAGTATGCAAATTTTTTTGTTTGAATTTTTTTCGGATACGTGCTTGGTACGTACCCATGAGTACCCAACGAGTATCGGGTACGGGTACGGTATCCGGTACGGGTACGATACCAATTTTGAAGTATCCATGCATCAGAGGGTAGCGCGTAACCAAAATGTAGCTCTCCTTGGGATGTTGATTTGGGATCTCCTAGTCTCCCCTACTAAATTGTGGGTGTCAGTTTTGCTCTCTACATATGTGAAGGAGGGTCATTTGCTGGGGGAAAGAAATTGTCGAGGATATAGCACATGGAATTCTATCATGAAAGCAAGGGATGTGTTGAAGGACGGGTTTCAAATGAAGATTGGTGATGGGAGTACCAGCTTTTGGTATGAGCCATGGATGATAAAATCTTCATTATGTAAGCAAGTGTGGACTGTGGACATTCATGATGTTAATTTGTGTATCAAAGATGTGTTCCAAGAGGGTGATTGGATGTTAAAGATGCTCTACACCAACCTCCCAGAGGAGGTGAAACAGGCGATAATGAGACTAAAACCGAGGCTTGTGGAAGGGATGGAAGATAGGTGGATTTGGCATCCATGTTCTTCGGGTGTTTACTCAACAAAGAGTGCCTATCTTTGGTTAATGAAGGAACCGCTGCATGGTGAGCTTGAGCTGGCACGTTGGAGCTGGATTTGGAAACTAAAAATTTCTTCCAATATCCAGTTTTTTGTTTGGCAACTACGTCATTATGCGCTACCAACTAGAGCTGTATTAGCTGCTAGAGGTATTAATGTGAAACCTACTTGCCCATGGTGTAATCAATCTCCACAAACTATTCTCCATTACACATGTTCACGTGTTACAAGAGCACCGAGGTGTGAAGCTATTCTCCATTACATGTTCACGTGTAATCGATCTCCAAGAACTATTCTCCATTATTTCTCTTAGAATTATTCTTAGGTGTCTTCTTTGGTATCTTCAATAATTTTGGGATAAAAAGTTACCTTACCTAACCAAAATGCGCTACCTCAACTATATAAGTCATATTAGCGTGTCAAGTCAAATGGTTATCATCATCTGATTGGACCAACCAGGCAGGATAAAGTTATCATTGGGGTATCATAGAATTCACCTTATACTTATTATATAGTTCACTTTCTGTATTTTTCCGTTACCTTTTTTAATCTCCTTTCATGTGTTCAAGTATACAGTTAATTCTGAAGAAAAAAAAGAGTAAAGACCCAAATTGGTCTTCGACAAAAACCCACGGTGACATTTTGGCCCCTGAGAAATGGAAAATACCAATTTGGTCCTCAAGAATGTAAAATGCGGGTCAAAATAGTCCTTGACAGGGACTAAAATGTCCCTAACCTAAAAAAAACAATTTGACCCCCATTTTATATTCTTGAGGACCAAGTTGGTATTTTTCATTTCTCAGGGACCAAAATGTCATCGTGGATTTTTGTCGAGGACTAATTTGGAGCTTTACTCAAAAAATAATTGAAATATAGGCAAACTGATTTAGACACTAATCATAATCATAATATTTAAAAAACACATAAATAATAAACAGTATATACAGAGAGAGATTAAATTTATATTATTCTACATGATTTAGTAAGTTTAGAAGTTTTTATCAAAAAAAAAAAAAAAGGGTCTAGAAGTTTTTTATTAGAGAAAATCGTGTGCCTTGACTTATAATTGAATGAGTTACTTACATTTTACCCTATAATAATAATAATAATATTTTTTAAATTTTTTAACAGTTTGGATATATAATAATAAATTGAAGGATTTAATTGGTATTCAGTGACAATATAAATATTTTTTACACTTTTAATCAATCATAACTTGTCACATCAGCTAAAATTAATTCTTATCCTAACTACCTGAAAAGTCGCCCATATCATGATTTCTATTTGATTGACGATGTAAAAAACTTTATACTAACAATATATAACAATTACACTCTAAATTCAATCTCCACCGTTGACATATTTGTCACAACAAAAATCAAATAATGCAGCGAATATAGTGAAAGGGAGAAAATTTGGTTGCCTATTCTCATTCTGGGCTGAAGCCTGCCTACTCTCAAAATACCTTTTATAATACTTTCCAAGCCTGCTTGCCAAACCTCAATTAGGTCAGAATAAATACATTCTACTTTTGTGCAGTGGTCTTTTGTTGTTTCATGGATGTATTGTATGACATCAGCTTCTCTTAAGTCCAATCTACTCCTCGACTCCTAAATCCAGTTTCAGTTGCGCCTTGAGCCTTAATATTATAGACACAAAGAAACAAAATGGAGCTTCCTTGTCTGATATCCAATTGCACTGATTACACTCGCCACCTCTCCGTTATTAAGGTAAAAGTATTGTCCCTCTCACTTTTCCAGTGTGTTCGTGAATATATTATATTATAATGCAACCTCACACTCACAACAAGAGGTACCGATTCCCTGCATTTAAAAAAACTCTGCATTCATGAGCCGTGAATGCATGATTTTTTGAATGTCGATAATCTAAGTTATTATTATAGAGTTAAAATTAAGCCACGAAAAATAAAAGACTGACAAGAAGAATCCTTGATAAGGATAATGTGAAAAGGGAAGAGAACCCCATTCCTATAAAGGCGAAAGAAGTGAAGTTTTTCAAGGGTTTGGTCTTGGCTCCTCCTCTTGTGGCTGCCTTTCTACTCTTATCTCCAATTTGCAACACTCCAGGTAATCAGACCCTTATTCTCATTATCCTTCTGCTTACTAAAATGCCCCTGCCTTTGATTCAAACTACATTATCGTCCCCGCCATTGGATTGTACAACTCCCTTTCAAATTCAATCTTTCATATAATATCTACCTCTAATATTATATATATTTAATAATGTATAAATTATTAGTGAATATGAGTGCATGTTTGGATTGCCATTTCCAATCTCAAAAGTACATTTACAGTGGCATAACTGTTATTTTTTTTATTATCCAACCTAAAAAAATTGTTATGGTGGAAGAACGCGGTTTTACAACAGAAAAACAAACACACCCTCAACCGATTATCAAAATAGAATTTAATTACTGATGACGAAAGAATGCATTGCTATTTCAATCAATATTGTTAACAAATTATTTGATCTACGTCAATATTCTGAAAAATATTTTTCTTTAAGATTACAAAACTTCAATGAAAACAGTGTAGACAGCACTAGCATCCAGAAAACTCACCGGAACAAGATATGCACATAGTCAGGGGGGAGGAAATCCCTTGCAATATGCTTCGTATCACAGTCATACGAGAGCTTCACATTAGTTAAGGTCCAAATCATCTGAAATGTATGCTTCTTCTGGAAAGATAAATCTAATAGAGATATCTAAAAATTATGCAAAGTTTCTATGAGAAGAACCATCTAACATTTCTAATTATATGAGAAAATCCCACTTGATGAGGAAATGCATGGTTGCTAAATGGTAAATGAACATGTGCTCAAGGGCTAAATAATAACAATATCATATTCAGGATTGGATAATTGTTAGTGATAATTGATAACACACTGCTATAAAATGAAATATTATTGCGTGAAGTCTAAGGCTTGGTAAAGTCATTAATGGTGTTTGCCAATTGGCTAAAAGCTGTTTTTTATGTTATTAGAGCAACTTAATTGTTTCCACTGCCTTATCATGTTTCACTTATTTCAATTGTAAGAGAAGAAAGTTAGCTACAAAAGAACTAGCACTTGTGGACTTTCAGTTTTTCTAAACTTAACCTATATATGAAAATGAAACATGTAGTTTATGTTTCTTGATTTGTTTTCTGTTCTACAGTTTCAAGTGGCCAAACCATAGATATTCAGAGAGGAGCCACATTGTTTCGTCAAACTTGCATTGGATGTCACGATGCAGGTGGAAACATAATACAACCAGTAAGCATCCCCTTCTGCATGACATCTCTTTATGTCTTTGCAAACCCAGATAATTAATTTCTTCCTTGTTCCTTTTTCTTTTCCATTTTTTCCCTTTCAGGGTGCAACTCTATATACAAAGGACTTACAGAGGTAACTGGCGACTACCTGAGGACCCTCGTGATGTGAAACTGAAAATATGATGGAGATAGAAAACACTGAAATTTTTATAATGCATGCACATTAATTGGAACTAAAATTTTCAAGGCTTATTTTCTTTCAGACTTTATGAAGATAATCTATCTACTTTTTCATATGCAAATGGCTCTAGCCTAAGTTGAAGGCATCAATCAATATTTCTTTTTGTTAAATATCTACGAAATAATACAAATGTTGCTTCAACAGAAATGGAGTCGATACAGAAGAAGAGATCTACCGTGTCACATACTATGGTAAAGGAAGAATGCCAGTAAGTTATCTTGTGTAGACTATCCATCAAAACATTATATGCATAATTAATTGATATATTCTAATTAGTTTGCTCCACCTGATTCCTTATTATTTGGTGCTTCAATATTCATGGTTTATTTAAGTGGTTTAAACTTTCATACCAAATATTGAGATTCTACTTGGTCGAAGAATGCCTTACATATAGTTGCATGCAGGGCTTTGGTAAGGAATGCAAGCCACGGGGTCAATGCACGTTTGGAGCTCGTTTGGAAGATGAAGATATCAAGATATTAGCTGAGTTTGTCAAGTTACAGGCTGATCAAGGGTGGCCAAGTATAGAAACTGAAGAAAAATGATTTAACTATAAGCTTGGCTTCCATTGTTTCATAATAAATAGGTATGCAGTTATTTTTAATTTATAACCGGCCATTATGTGGGTCGAGACTTTGGCTTTATTTATATGAATTTTTTATAGATTTTGGCTTACCTTTCAAGATTACCGAAAATTAAGGCAAGAGACCTGCCTACCATGAGGTATACTTGTACTAATGTGTCCTTGTCCTCATCTAGTCCATGGTTTTTTTGTAAATCTTTATGGAACAGATCAAGTTCTCTTTTTGTGAAAAATACCCAGTTAACTTAAACTTAATATACAGCTAGTTAGTTAATTGGTTGATTAGTTAGTTAGTTTACTGACTTAGTTAGTTAGAATGTTAGTTATCAGTTATTATTCTAACACTCTTGCTATAAGTAGCAATGATTCTTTTGTACAAACAACTAATTCATTTCATTGAATGAAGAAGCATTTCTTCCCAATTCTCTCTTCTCTGTTTCTATCTTCTCTGCTGCACAACTTTCACACCTTTTGCATACTATGATACTGTGAACTCAATCTGAATTCGTCCCTTGCAAAAGCCCCTAAAATCGTTAATTCAAATGCTTGGTCAGTTAAGAAATTTGAAAAATGTAGAAGAATATAGTAAATAATGCACCACAAGTTCAAGAAATTTACTAGGTTTAGATTGTATTGAGGGTGTTAAAGATATAGTTAGTTAGTGGTTAGTTTATAAGTTAGTTAGATGGTCAGTTAGTTTGTTCCTGTATATAAGCTCAAGTAACTCTCATTTTATCCAACTTTCTTCATTCTATGAATATACAATTTCAGTTTTCTCACAACTCTCTTCTTCCTCTCTTTTGTGCCAAGTTTTCTGACATGGTATCAGAGTGTTGACATCCACTATCAATATTGTCTGCTGCACTAGTTCTTGTAACTCATTTTCTTTCTTGTTTTCTATTCTTTTCTCTACCTTCCAAACACTTCTTCTCTTAGTTTATTCACTTCTATTTCTATAATATATCATACTATTCCTTTTCTGCAATAATTGGTCGCTAAATTTAAAAAAAAAATAGTCGCTCAAGTGGCCACCTGAACATGTGTTAGTGAATTATTCAGTGGCCGAATTGGTAACATAGTGGCCGAATATTCAGTCACTGAATAACGACCGTCTTAGCAATTGATCGCTAAAAACATTTGTCACAAATGATTTAGAGACGACCTTATTCGGTCGCTAGCCAAATTAGCGACCAATTCCCATTATCGGTGGCTAATATGCTTCTTTTTTTTTTTTTTTTTGTAGTGGATGAGTGTCATATAACTCTTAACCACTCCAAAAAACGTTGAGACTTAGTGATACAAAGCAAGAATAGTTATCACCCCATGGACTCCACCAAAGGATGAAAGCAAAAATGTAGGGTTTTAGCTCACAAATGAGTTGCTCCAAGAACGAGAACTATGTGCGTTTGGATATACAGCTTATTTAAGCGCTTATGCAATAAATTCTTTTTTAAATAAGCTAAAAACAACTTATTTTCATAAACTTCTCTGACAACCTTATGGAAATAAGCTGAAAAGAGCTTATGAAAATATTATAAACTATTTTAATAAATTATTTGCTTAGGTTTATTATCATAAACTATTTTCATAAGTTCTTTATAAGCTCTTCCAAATCCTTCCCTAGTGAGAGATTTTAAAGGCACCCAACAATCATTCCAGCCATCTCTCAAACAATGGATGATAAACCAATAAATATAAGTGAAGGCTCTAGGCTTGGAATATGACTCCAAGCATACATACGACAAATATGGGGAAAATTGACCCTAATTTCGCGGAAGGTAAAATTTTATTAGCTCCTTTCTAGTTGTTTCATAATATTTCAGCCTCTTTACAATCATGTTAGACTAAGCAGCATTTTCACCGCTCCACTGTCTGCAAAGAAAATATCACAAACAAGTGAAATAACTAATAATTAACTCAAAATCACGTGGACTATGATTAATGGTGGAATCCGCTGCATTAGTTTACTTAAATAGGCATATATTTGTTTTATAATGTATCGGTTTGAGGTTGATTTGTTATGTCATAATTTTATTTTCGGACGGTTTACGAAAACATATAAGCTTGACCGGATCTAAAAGCTTATTATTTTTAAAGACCTGCATTACATGAAGGCCTACGTATAGACCAAAAAACTAAAGGATATGTTTTAGTTTGAGTTTGTCAAAAAAAAAAACATGTTTTAGTTTGAGAAACCATTTTCTATTTTCAATAATTAATAATTATAAACATATCACATTTTTTCAGTTTATTTTCTATTTTCAAATATTTTGTACAAGAAATAGAATGAAAAAAATATGATATTTTTGTAATTATTAATGAACACTACAAAAAAAAAAATTGATTTTTCCCACCTCCAAAATCGATCGGAAATGCAAAATATTCGGTCAGAAAACCGGGTTCCGACCGCATTATGGGGGTTACAAAAACCCCGGTCGCAAAGTTGATTCCCACTGATTTGTCAATTCAGTCAGAAATTTGTGACAGAAAATTTTAGTTGAAAAATTTAAAAATCGGTCGGAAATAAATTGGCGCTAAAAATACGAAATTGACGCTAAAAATACAAAATTGGCGGCAAATAAAATTGCAACCGAATTAGGAGGTGAGAAAATCGGAAAAGCAAATACAGATTTTTTTAAAAAAAATTTGCCAACAATATTATTTTAATTATAAATATTATTTTTTAATTTATTAATAATACCACAAATTTTAAAATTGTATTGCAAAATAAAAAAAAAACCCACATGATATATGTAAATAAAACTATATATCATCAATTCATAAAATAGGTACCAAATACATAATATATGGAAATAAAATCAAAATACATAATGATGGAGGTGATCATGGGTCGACGCCCAAATAGTCGTCCATGTCCTCAGCCAAATAGTCGTCCACGTCATCGGTCCCGTCAATGTCCATGGCATCCTCTGCAGCAGGCGGTGGTGGAGGAGGTGGTGGCGCAATAGGCGCGAGTGGAGGAGGTTGAAGGCTGAAGTGCTCAATGACCCACTGAAGCTGTCCGGCTGTTGTGGCATGTGCGACCTTTTAAATATTTAGCCACTGAATAATCGGTCACAAAAACAATCAGAAATCAATTTCTTAAAGCATTTTTTCTTCTTTTTTGTTAAAAAGGGATCGATCGGAAATGCGGTGGCAAAACTAATTATTGCAGCGAATTCCAATCGGTCAGAAAAGTTCGGTCGCAAAATGAGACTTTTTTAATAGTGGAAAATAAATATTTTCTTAAACGAAACACACTTTAAACTTTTTAATATTTAAATTAGTGTAATATTTAACAAAATTATTATATTTAATACAAAAATATATATTATATACTAGCATATAATTATTATGTAAGTACTATAAATTCTTAATTATATATATATATATATATATATATATATATATATATAGAGAGAGAGAGAGAGAGAGAGAGAGAGAGAGAGAGAGGTTGGCTAGTGGGCTAAATAAATTTGAATCGTACATATTTAAATATATATTGTAAAAAATCTAAGTTTGACTCTTTTTTTTTTTTTGTTGCTAAATCAAACCTATATTGTTGTTCCCACCCTTAGATATGATTCACCGAACCAGACCTGTTGGCTTCTTAATAGCAATCAGCATGTGTTCGACCAAATATTTTCCCTTTAATGGACTTCTTTAGATAAATTTTGGTTCAATTAATTTTTTTTGTGGCTTCTAGGGTGGACCAACAAAGATATGGTTCACCAGTTGACCACTTTTCATAACTATTAGATATGTTAATAAAATAAGTGAATGATTTAGATCAAAACTGGATAATAGCTGAATAGATAACAAAAAAATTCAAATGACAACGTTGTCTCTACTCTCCTCACCCCATCCCTCCCCCATCATTCTGCCCTTACTTCACCCCACTGTCCAGGAATGTTCATAGTCCCCGATGGCACTACTGCCTGGAACTTCCTAAGTCATGTATAATCAATTTGTAATTTACATACGTGTATCTAAAAAGGATATCAATACTTGAAAACTAGCTAAAGATGTTACTCCTGCAATTCTACAACTAAAGTGCACCATCTAAAATACACTTTCCTTTTCAATTAAATAAAAAAAATAGAAGTACAGATATGACAATGGCTGCAAAATAAGATGCCAAAAATGATGAAACCAGTTTCTAGAAAACTGAAGATATACAATTGACTAAATTTGTATGCCTATCAATATAACACTCTTTTTCACATAATGATCCAAGCAAGTGTATTTCACTAGGCTAAGGCGGAAACTTAATACTCATACTCATCCTATCTAATTCTCGTTCAATAGTTTTCCTTTCGTCCTTGTGAAAATGTGAAAGACCTTCTGCGTGGTCCAACCATATTCTGGCATTGTCAATTGTATTCAAACCAATTGAACCTAAAATTAAAATAATGATCAAATATAAGAAATAATAATTTTGAAAACCCTAAAATGGATCACGAATAAAGCGAAGGAGTGAAAGAGGTTGGTTTGGAGAATACCAGAGCGACGACAACGACGATGCCACATAGGACAGTGACGTGGAAGATGCGATCCTGCCAGAAGGGGAGTCGTTGATGTCATGCAACCAGTTTGAGGACTCCATTTCTGAGAAGACAACAACGGCCGCCGCCAACATGCCTCTGGCCACTGCCAACACGCCTTTGGACACCATGGAATCTTCTTCTTCTTCATAAAATCGACTATCACAGAAGGTACCGAGGGAATCAACGCCATATTTGGCATTTCAGATCTGGCTGAATTTAAGGTGATGTAGGCATAGGGTTTCCATCGAATCAGGCATCGACTATCATAGAAGGTACCAAGGGAATCAACGTTGGACTGGGATTTCAGATCTAGCGGAATTTCAGTAGTGATTAGGTGATAGCCAAATCCTTAATTACACCCACGTGTAAACGCATAACTGATAAAGTAATGACATCATTAACATTAAGTCGAAAATTGGAGATTACAAAAGGAATCTTCACTATTGCCAAATCCCCAATTACACCCAAGTGTCAATATCTCTCACACACACTTTACAATTGTGTAGCCAAAACATTGAAGACACACCTGAACTTTTGCAAATTATAACTATAGACTATTGTCTATTGACAATGGAGGCTAGTCAAGTGACATTACTATGGACTATTGTCTATTGTCAATGGGCTAGCCAACAAAGGATCAAGAGAGAAGATGAATAGTTGAATTTGAAGTTGAAGTATGAAGGTAAAGAAAGAGGATGACTCATGTACGACCAAGAGAAGAAGAAAAGAAGACTAGTTGAAGTATGACTTTTAGGTTTTGCCTTTTTGGATTTTGAAAATTTGGAAATGACTCTTGGGTTTTGCCTTTTTGAATTTTCATATCACAAATCTGACATCTTCTTTCTCTCTTTATCTCTTTTTCTCTTTTTGAAAATTGAATTCTCATTAAAATTATATTTTAAATTATATTGGGAAATGAAAAAGTATTATGTAGAGTATGCCTGTAGGGCAATGAGACAACATTTATTTTTTAATCAGCTGCCCTATACTCTTCCACGTAGGTTAGTCCCTGTATAGGTTATCGGCCATGAAATATTAGGGTTCATTTGCTTTGTTTTTAGTTTCCTATTTTCATTAATAATTGAAAAAACATCACATTATTTTCATTCTATTTCCTGTACAAATCTTTGAAAATAATAAACAAATGAAAACAAAGTAACATTTTTTTTTTTATCAGAATGAAAATACACAAACAAACTAAAGCCTAACTCTAATAACTCCTAGAGCATCAGCATGAAGGATCATTTGAAGCTGAGAAGGACATTGTTCCCACTTGATCAAGCCATTGCTAGAAGTTGCTCCTGTTTTTGCCATCCAATTTGCTCCTTTGTTACCTTCACGAAGTGTATGAAGAAACAATAAAGTCCAAGGAAGCTGCTGGAACTTCCTAATTTGCTACACAAGGGGCGCATAAGGGTGGAACTCATGAACATGGACCAGAATCAACTCAAGAGCTGTTTTGGAATCGGACTCCAGAATAACATCACGAAAACCAGACTTCCAAGCAAGATCAAGGCCATTATAAATAGCTAAAAGCTCTGCATAAAGATTAGATGCAATTCCACAAGAACCTGAAAAATCCATGAGCCATTCACTAAGCATATTCTTGATAAGACCACCATAACGTGCCCTCCCTGGATTACCAAAAGAACTCCCGTCCACATTGACTTTAATGGATTGCTCCCGTCCAAACAAAGTAACATTTTTACGATTATTAATGAATTAAATCAGGAAATGAAATCAGGAAACTAAAAACAAAGCAACGCCCTTAATAATCAGTATGCTCCCTTTGAACACAACCTACTTGCATCCCATTTTGAGAGATTTCCCCTTTGCCATATATGATATACCTAAAATAAAAGTAACAATCTAGAAAAATGTGTACATTTATATAATAGGTGATATATATATATATATATATATATATATATATATATATATATATATATATATATATATATATATTTAGTGGGTGAGAGTTGAACCCTCTCCCTCCTTATTACTTCACTTCTTAACTGATCTCTCACTTTAATCACCAAGTCAACGTTATATCCCCTAATATAATAGGTGATATATGATGTATCCTATATTCTAAGATCTTAGGGCAAGATTAAGTTCATCAAAACTTGGACTACCAATGGATCAAGGTTAGCACATCCTCCTCGTAAACATCAGCTTACCTTTTACGTACGTACGATTCTAAACTTAAAGCTTGTGAGTGAAAGCATTTAAGAATGTGTTTGGATTAGACTAATTTTTAGTAAAAATTACTTCCTTAAAAGTTATATTGATTAAATTTAATTTTAAACTGTTTTGATCATAAAATAAGCTAATTCAAACACTTATAATTTCCCTATGATTTTAAGGCATTCTATCAAATAGAATTCCTTTCACTTCCAAACGTGAACAAACCCAATCTTAGCACTAGTTTATAATGAAATTTTATAATACGAGCTATGAAGGACTACTAAGTTGAAGAGGCTAGCTACCATGTAATGTTGCCAATATTCAATCTAAAGTAAAGATTTAATAAAAGTTTGAGTATGTTTGTCTACATCTCCAAGTCGTTATTTGGTGTCTGACTAAAACATGAGACTAAAATTTGATTAAGATGCAGACCAAGTAACCTTAACAAAATTTAAGGCATAAAGAAAATTAAGGGAAGCACAAAATATATAGTCCATTGCCTTAAATCTTTAATTATCTTACCAGATAGCTAGATACTATATATCGATCCAAATCTTTCTAGCTTGCAGATGCTGAATAGAATGTGAATTCCAGAGGACTTAGCTAGGTAGATTGCGACAGTATCGGGAGGACCACATGTACATTTGTCTATTGAGAAAACTAACAAATTTAGCCGCTAACATTTGTCTCTAACTAATTCGATCTCTCAGAAAACGCATCCCAAAAGAGTTAGAAAAAGGTTGTTGAAATAATTATAGAGATAAATGAGTCCGACTATAAAAATATGTGAATGGTTGTTTCTGTGCGATGGATCACTTTCACATTGTAGAACCCCACACACGATGACACAGTACTACACCATATACTGCCTAACCAGATAGAATATTATGTAGTTCAATTCATGGTGGTTATGGATATCTATAACAAATTTACCCTCATATGTACCTTGTCTCATATATGTTCATATCTTCTTCCATCGTGTTCTTCTTTTGTTCTTTTTAACAGCCAACAATTTCTTCCATATATTAACAAATACGTGCATGAACATATACATGGTAAAGTGAATATATGCATAATATATAATTACTGGGATGAGAAAAAAAGTAATTAAAAAGGTTACAAGGGAATTATAAATATTTACACAGACACAATTGAAAATATATATGTTTTTAAAACAATTGCATATCAGAAAAGAATAATGAGATTGAAAGTCTCAAGTATGAATTAGCCAGGTACCTGCAATTGAGGTTATGAGAAGATTCCCATATATAGTTCATCAGTTGAGAAGCTAATCTGTTGGTGATTGAGTGATTGAAGCTGCAAGATGACCTGATGGAACCATATCTTATATTTAACCAAATTGTGCCCTCGTTGTGGATTCTTAAAGGATTCCAACAAGTCCCTTTTTTTTTTGGCTCAGAAACTACTTAATTTAGAATAAGAAAAACCAAGCCAGGTATTGCTTTTTCACCATTGATACCATACCACTAATCTTGAATCCAAACTATAAACCAATTGAAGGAATTATCTTCCCTCGTTATTTTGTCTAATTAATTACTGGCTAGAGTGATGAACTAGGCATGAGAATATAGAGTGTTTGGTTAATTACCAGATCATGCTGGCAGCTTCAACCTCTCAAACCAGCATATACTTGTGAATAGAGATATGGACACTACTACTGGTGCCGTATGATGCAAATCTCCGAAAGTGGCATGACTGGTCATGCATGTTTGGAGTAAAGAAAGCCCTCCTCGTGATGCCATATGAATGCAAGTGCAGCTTAATTCAATGACTCTTTTCTTTCACTGTGCTATAGAGGGCAGGAGTATTTAATGGTGGGTTTGGTCCTCCTTTTACAGCTATTGACACTGACTCCTTTCCTCCCCACTCTCCTTCTCACTCTGTTGGCCCATTGTGTTAATCATATTATAAGCGATATAAAAGGGGACCACACAATGGTCCTTAAGAAATTAAAAAAAAAAAAAAATAGGGAAAATTTATATTAGAAGTTATATTATGAATTTAATTGATATGTACTGTCAGTATTGTATAGTATTTTTACAGAGTCAACCAAATTAGAAATTGTCACATAAGCTAAAATATTTGACTCTTATTCTAACTACCTTAAAAGTCGTTCATACCATGTTTTCTGATTGGTTGATTGTGTAAACCTTTACACTGATAATGCATAGCAATTAAACTTCTATATTATTAGCACAAATGTAGTATCGGTCCTGGTTTTGGAGGAGAGATCCATTTCTTTGGAGATTTTAGTAGATATGAAATGAATATTTAATTTATACGGTTATTATATTTGGTTTTTTAGTTTACTAAAGTATTTGTACACTTTAGATATGAGATTAATTAATTATTAGTGCTACTCAAAAAATTATTTTTAGGGATTCTTACATGAACAAGGTCATCAAGTATGCTAATCTAGTGAAAGAAACAAGAAATGGATCGACACTGAAAAAATAACTTCTTTTAGCTTCAAATCAAAGAATTTTTTTGGTATTATATACACTTCAAAATAAGACAACAAAATCTTAATAATTAATTTCAGAGTAGTTAAAAAACATCATAGTTAATTATTTAATCATACGGAATCATGTCTATGATTTTAAATATAAATAATAGCACCAACATGTGGTTAGTCCGAGTGGTAAGAGACTCGGACACCTTAAGCAAGTGGCCAGAGGTTCGAATCCTGACTCTTCTGTATAGCGAAAACCTGATTAGGAGGGAAGATTCCACCTTGTGTGCCCAACAGGTTCCCTGACGGAGATTAATCACTGCTAATGTGGTGGATACTTCATACCTACATCATGATTACCATTTTTTTTTTTTTAAATAGCATTATGTATGATTAAATTTTAATATACATGATTTTAATATAAAAACAAGTATAAATTGAATTTTTAAATAATACTATATTCTTCATTTATTTTAAAGTCAGATTTACAAATGAACTTTTTTTTTAATAATTTTATTAATTAGAATTTGATTTTGAAATACTGTTAATTTTTACCTTAGATAATTATGTGACTTTTGAGATAATTATGATAAGAGTCAAATATTTTTAATGATGTGACAATTTACGATTGGTTGACAGTACACAAAATCTTACACTAATATTACATACCAATTAAATCAATTTTATTAAAATGATAAATGTATTTCTTTTGTACCATAAAATAAAAATTTAAATAATTAATTTTATATTCTGTTTCTTCTTTAAATGCAGCGTATCTCTCACATTAAAATAAGATTTCATTATTCTCCCTTCATTAAATGTATTAGCATTTTTTATTGATAAATATATTAGCATTTTACTATCGTAACCTTAAAGGTTTTTTTTTTTTTTTTTTTTGTGACTGAACCTTAAAGGTTTCTTAAGTAGAGAGAACATGGATATTTTTAGTCCAAAAGAGTTAATGTAATGTAACTTGCTCACATATACTTCTTCTAAAATAACAACTATGAGTAAGCTAGCAACCCTATATGGCTATATTTATAATCTATAATCTATAATAATTAATAAATGAAAGTATTCTTTTTGAATGTGGTAAAATTTGAATTATACTCTCCTTTTCGTGTAAACACGTATATTTTTATGTCTCCCATGTGTTCTTTTATCAAACTTTTCCCCTCACTTTTCTACTCCTTAAATATTTCTTCCATAATAATCTCTGTAATTAATTGACATTCTGTGTTTTGTTGGTCTCTCTTCAAAGTCTCACCTTTTCGTCTCTCTCAAATTAGGAAATTTGAATGAGGTATATTGCTTATTTATAATTTTTTTTATTTTTTATATAATAAAGTATACACTATAAAAACTAGATATTTCCTTAAGTAATGTTGCAAATATCTCTAAAAGTTTTTCTGAAAAATAGAGAGCAATTTATTCAGAAAACTATCTAATAAGTTTAAAGTATTTGTTAGCTTCTCTTTTAAGGAGCTATAATATTGATGAAAGTACTTAGAAAATTTATAGAGTTATCTAAATATAAAAACTTTTCGCAACTTTTTCAAATTAAAAATAAATATACTTTAATTTTTTGAAAGCACCGGCTTATTTAGGTCTTGTTTGGATAAATAATTTATTTAAATGCTTATATAAGAAGAATTTATATAAATAGCTTTTATGTCAAAAACTCATATTAAATTAAATTATTTAGTTTTTGAATACATATATATTCGAAGAAGTGCTTTAAAATCTATAAAATATGCAAAACAACTTTCTGTATAAGTTTTGACACAAGATTTTTTAATAAGCTAAAAAAATATTGTCTTCACAAAATAAGCCAAAAGCGACTTTTGGGGATTAATATAAGTTACTTATTTAAGCTTACTCAAACTCTGTTTTTTAACATAAAAACACTTATACGAGCAAAGAAGCTCTAATTAGTTATAAGATGTGACTATCCAATTGGGGCCATATAGCATCTCCAATGAAAATTGCTAAAGAAATAAGCATCAATTCTTATACGATAGCATCATTGGAACACTGTTGACATGACATCCGACTGTAAGTAGGTTGCTTTATAAACACAACCAGATCAAATGGAAACACTCTAACTTTAAAAATTATATCATTAAAGTGAAAAATTACTTAAAGCAGTATAAAATAAAAAATGATAATGTAATAAGAAAACTCATAAAAGAAGAAGTTAAACAACTCCAAAGATTATTGCACCATTAAATATGCTCTTACTAGTTTATTAATATTCGTTTGCTACAACTGTCACAGCAAGGTCGTTCTCCAAGCCATAGAAGCGCGGTACTAGAAAGCTTAACAATATTTTGGCAACAATTAGAGTTTCTCGGGATTTGATTAATCTCATCAAAACAGATAGTGAAGTCACTGTTCCCATGTGCTTTGAGACCACATCGTCCCTACACCCACATAATCACAATTAAATAATGTCTGCTAATAATATGTAATAAAAGGGTATAAATTGGCCAGGTTGGTGGAATCAGTTGAGGATGCCCTCTTTTTGTCTTTAGCTTTGGGTGGTTTCTCTGTCTTTGGTGTATTTGGTTGACAAACAATGACATATGGACAGACCAAATGGAAGGCAAGGACCACACAGATATGAACCTTTTTAAATAGTTCCTCTAATTAATGGATAGTAGTCACATGGTTTTGCTTTTGTAGTTTAGCTCAAGCAGTTGGATATATCTTCAATTGATTAAGGTAGTTGTGACTTGTATGTGGTGGTTGTGGATATATAAAACCCTTCATTATATTAGGGCTGCTCCCTTTACTAGACGTATTAGGGTTCTCTTCTTTCATTTTCTTTATCTTTGGTCCCACTTGTGCCTTTGATAATTCAATTAACTCCTTTATATATAGATGGGTATTTTAGATGCCCTTTTACTTTCCAATTCCATGCCTTCAATCTCAGTTACTTTGTCCCAGCTTCAACCTAATTAAATCAGGGTAAACATCACTTTTTTGTTGTTGAGAAAATCACATTTATCTTCTTCATTTGTCGGACAAACTATTGTTTCACCCGCTCTATTTCACTTCAGCCGCGCAAAAGAGACACTATTACATCATTAGAAATAGACAACAACCATCAACCTAGTCTTGGGAGAGTTGGTAACGTGTCTCTCTCCCAAGAAAAATGATACAAGTTCGATTTCTAGAGTCACCCAGTTGGGAGGCAGCCCAATCCCGTGTGTAAAAAAGCGGACGCCCGTCGCTGCCGAACCGGGGATTAGTCCCATAACCGGCCAAAACGGACGAAGTTGTGGGGACACCCCGATCTACCCACTGGGGAGCCAAAGACCTTAATAACGGTGGGTTCTGAAACAAAGAAAGAAAATACAAAACAACCAGAGAGAGAAGTAAGCACAAAGATAACAGTTAATAACAAATCCATTTTTTGGTATTTAGCAGGAGATTTCAATATTTCTGTTACTAGTCAAAGTGAAAGGCAAAGGTCTTCTTCTCAAGGGATGATTGTAGAAATGAATGAATTTAGGCAATTTACAAACGACATGGATCTGATTGATATACCTCTGTTAGGTAGACAGTTTACTTGGTACAAGGCTAACGGTACTGCTCGGAGTAGGCTTGACGGGATTAATTTTGGTTTCCTAGGATTGGTTATGCGAGTGGCCAAATTCAGTTCAATACTCTAAACCGAGACATGTTTTTTATCATTGTCCTATTATTTTCAAGAGAAAATGTTCTATTTAGGATCCTAAACTTTTCAGGTTTAATAATTGTTGGGTTCTTCATGATGAATATTTTTTAGATTGATACAAGAGTTTTGGGAGAACAATCAGATAAATGGCTGGAAGGCTTTCGTGTTGAAGGAAAAACTGAAGCAGCTCAAGAAGTTTTTAAAGGGTTGCGATAAGGAATGCTTTGGTGACCTTGATTCTTCAATTAGATCTCCAATGGAGGATATTACGGTCTTGGACCGGGAAGTTGAAGTGGAGGTATTATCTGAGGTTGAGTTTAGAAAAAGGAGATCCTTGTTTGAAGAGCTATGGAAAAAATGTGCATGAAGTAGAGTCTCCTTTTTCAAAAATCAAGGTCTAAGTATGTAGATAAAAGAAGGTGATGCAGATACAAATTTCTTTCATGCTTGTGTGAATGCCATATATAGGAAGGCACAACCAGATCTCAGCTATTTTATCCGATAGTCAGTGGTTGGATGATCGAGGTTTCGAATATTAGAGATGCTACCAAACATCATTGCTCTACTACTTTCCCTACGGATCATTGATCTCGATCTACCCTTGATGGTGTTTGAGACGACCCGCCGTCCCATTGGAGAACCTAAGATATTAACTAACCTTAATCGCATTATAATCGTTAGCGCGCCTTATTAATACGAAGCGAAGTGAAAAATTGAGCGCGGAAGCAAAACAATTTACGGCATGCAACGCCTCAGAGTACATAGCTTTAAAATATAAAGAAATATGTACATACATCGTATCAGTAGGGCTACAGTATTAACGTAATGCATACAAAGTATATTAATATAGACCAAAAATAGGCCGAGAGGCAACTCTCCGGCTAACCACGATCACTGCCCAACCTCTCGAGGCTAGGGTTCGTGGCACGTCCTCCGGCGTCAGGCTCGTAAAGAATGTCGTCTAGCTCCTCAACAACTGGTTCCTCCTCGAGGTCTTCCCATAAAATAAAAGTAACACATACAAAAAAAATGCGGAAGATAAGAAACATATATCATCAATATGGGAGAGGGCATCAGTACAACATATATATACATGCATCACACATCACATATAAATTATATAACACAACATCACCCATCTCTTAAGTCACCCATCACAATCATCTCAAAAGTCATTCTCTCAGATAATCCTATAAGAGGGATACTAGTCCCTATGTATATGTTGACTTCCCTATATGTATGTTGGCCGATACATCACGTCTTCAGTTGGACATCCTCGCCGGGATTACATCACATCACATCACGTCCCCATTGGACATCCCGCCTCGGGATTTAAAGTATCACGTCCCCAATTGGACATCCCTTTTGGGACAAAATGTTGTGGTATGAAATGATATGCTATGCAACAAACATCCATCGCAGGGTGATACCGGTACCTCACGCTTACGCACTCGACCACGACCACAACACATCACATCCACATCAACATCAACATCAATATCAGCATCACGACGCCTTGTGTTTACGAGCCACAGCTCCATGGTCAGGACCACGACGGTATCAACCCGAACAACATCATCACTCACCATACTCTCATCAACACTCAACCAGCCAAATCCCATCAGACTATTACAACAATAATTTCACTAGTACAGATATCGTCATAATGCCAGACAACAATTCACCACACAGGCAGTTCAATAAAATAAAACCAACTGATAATCAAATAAACAGTTCAACACATCAACCTCAATCAATTACATCATCCACATTATCAACTTAGTGGTAATAGCCCAAAAGTACCTACACCTAGGGTCCAGCCACTTTATCCAGGGCTCAACCTCTAGTAGGGTTTTAGGGTTCCCCTACGCGCGCGCGCGCGCGCGTGCACACACACACACACACACACACACATATATATATATACTAAGCTTGCTTTCCCGACGATATCATTCCTTTCTCCCCACCTTAGTAAAGTTCCCGTGAGAATCCAAATGCGGCTCCGCGATTGTCAATCAAGTGCGTGGTTGAACGTACGAGTCTTGTTTGATTCTATATCACAAAACACAACCAGAAATTAATACAGTTAATTAAAAATCCCGTAATTCTTGGGACTAAGGTTGCTGCCCCTATATAGTTAAATAGGCTAGAGATGTTGAAATTCTACCAACTCTTAGATCAATGATCCTTAAGCATACCTAAGACATAATCTATGATCAATTGTCAAAGATTTGAACCAAAGCCCCTTAAATCAACAAACTAGGGTTTCGGCCATCACCATGAAAAATAGGTGAGAGCTTGATTTGGTTTCCTAATCACTTGGATTACATGATTAAGGAATGAAATAGGTGAAATCAAGAATCATTTTACAAAAATTGAAACAAAAACTCATTTCCCCAAATACATAGATTAGGCCTCAATAAGTTAAATGGGCTAGGAAGATTATTTGATTTCATGCTCTTAGATAGTGATAGTAGAGGATGAAACTAGATCATAGAAATTGGTTTGACATTAAAAGGATTTTTTATACAATTTTCTAAAGATTTTTGAAGTTTGGATATTAAAACTTGAAACTCATGAATTTTAATGGAGAAAATGAAGATTGGGAGCTCAAGAGTGAAATCTATACCTCTTAGATGATAGAGGAGGATGAGATAATCAACTTTGCTTCACAAATTTTCTTGAAAAACCTTGTGGAAGCTTGAGAAAAATGGAGGAAAATGGAAGAAGAAGAAGAAGAAAGAAAGGAAGAAGAAGAAAGTGAAGGAGAGCGAGAGAAAGGGCGGGCTCGAAATAGAGGAGAGAGAGTGAGGGTGAGTCTTGAAAATATAGATATTTTAGGAATAAAATTATCCTTTAGGAAAATATCAGGGGCAATTTGGTCTTTTCGCGTCCAGATATTTTCGTTTGTCATTATGACAGTGTCTAGTCATGGCACGCTTCCCGAGGTGATGTGACATCAAGTTTATCCGTTAGCGGATCCCAGTAAATCCTTTTACATCTCCTATCGTCTCCTGGTTCGAGTATTCGTTCGAATATTTTATATTATTTTCATTTTCGAACATCAGGACGGATTTTTTCGAAAATATAGGAAACGTGATTCTAAGACTAACTGTCTCGCTCACGAGTACAAATTAGGTCTTGATAGTAGTAAAACACTACTGTCAGTGAAAATCGCAGACTAGGCTCCGTTTGAGTTTTCGACCCAAAATTTAACCATAGCTTCCTACGATAGCGTAGAGCGTGACTATGGTCTCAGATTAATTTATTTCACTCTCTAGACCCTCTAATAAAATACAAACACCAAAATATTGATTAATTATAAAAAAAACGGCATGTTACAATGTTAGCTTCAATCTTATTTCTGGAGCGCAAAATGAATTTGTGCACCATTAAATCAAAAGGAAGTTAAAGAAGAGGTTTGAAGCTGCGAGGATAACAATAGCCCGAGTCCGGATGGATTTAATTTCAAGTTTAGCGATGAAAACTTTTTTGGGGGATTCTTCATATATAAAGAGGTATGTGATATGGATTTTGAGTTTCATGGGAATGCTAGACTTCCATCTAGTTTCACATCCTCTTTTATTTTTCTAGTGCCTAAAGAAGGAAAATCCTCAGTTTGTGAGTGACTTTTGCCCTATAACTCTCATTGGGTTTCTTTACAAAATTATTTCTAAACTACTAGCTAAGAGGTTAAAGTCTGTTTTGGATTCAGTAACTGCTCCAAATCAGTATGGTTTTCTCCTAAATAGGCAAATCTTAGACGATAAAGTGGTGGTTAATGAAGTTGTAGATTTTGCAAAAAAAAAAAAAAAAAAAAAAGTGAAGAAGGCTTGTTCTTTGATCTTTAAAGTTGATTTCAAGAAGGATTATATTTACTCAATAAGTTGGGGTTACCTTGATTACATGTTAAGCATCTTGGTTTTAGTGAGAGATGGAGGCTTTGGATGAAAACTTGCGTCTTTTCTGGTTCTGTTTCTGTTCTTGTTAATGATAGTCCATCCGTAGAGTTTCCAGTCTCTAAAGGAATTAGACAAGGTAATACTCTAGCACTTTTTCTGTTTTTAATAGCAGCGAAATGTGTTGACGGTTTTATTATAAAGGCTTTTGAAACTAAAAAATTGAGTGGCTTTAGAGTAGGTGATGGCAAAATAGAACTTTCTCACCGACAGTTCGCAGATGATATCTTAATGATTGGGGAATAAAATATGGCAACTTGTGGCCAATGAGGTCAGTTTTTCATGTCTTTGAATTGATTTTTGGTTTGAATGTAAACTTTCACAAGAGTAATTTAATTGGGATAAAGGTTGAGAAACCCTTTTTGTTAGTTGCTTCTAATATTTTAAACAATAAGAAGGGATCTATTCCTTTTAAATATTTGGGACTGCCAATTGATGCAATCCAAGAAGATTTGAAATTTGGAGGTCTAATTTAGAAAAGGTGAAGAATAGGTTGTCTTCATGGAAAGATGAAAACATGCGATCAATGGTTTGCGTCGTTTCATAACCAAGGTGTGGCCTAGATGACCAACATGTGTCACGTCTCTTGATGGAGAGTTGTGATGATCTGAAAAGAAAATGTTTCACATTTTTAAAATAAATGAAAAGGGCACGACAGTGTTGAGTCATGCACTCCTCATAAATGAGGCATGAGGCTCAAAGTGTTACTCAACCGTGATGCCCGATCATGTGGTTGATTGAAATGATAGGGGGTATTTAGGAAATGACTACAAATGAGTTTGATATGATGCTTGCCTTAAAGTTCAGGTAACCAGGCAAAAAAATAATTTGTACAAATGACGCCCGCAACTAGGGCTTGAGGGGTAATCTCGAGAGATTAACGGGTTAACATGGTTAACTCGCTAAAGCTCACTTGGGAAAATGCTGAAAGGTTCGAATGGACGAGTTACACAATTAGGTGCCAAAGCGTGATCATTAAGCTCAACCATATGAAAGACTTTATAAGCTATTTCTCTTTATCAAGCTTAGAGCTTGGGGGCTTATGTATTGTCCGGGGATGAAAGGTCAGCTATTACCGAACTTAAGGAACCAAGGTGAACTTGTTCTTATCTCTCATTAATAACCTCTTAACTTCGGCTGAGAAATGAGTTCTCTTCCGGACATTACTTGGTCAACTTTCTTCATTCATTACCGAGATTCACTAACACTACCTGTATATTCCGCCGTCACCCCCTGGATATCTCGCAAACTAATTATCCTATCATCATGACCCATTAATGCTTGGTTCTATAACGACAAATCGGGGGAGGATTCGAAAAGAAAAATCACACTATAACTACAAGGCATACAAGACAGAAAAACCCCTACTTTAGTCCTTGGAAGCTTGGACCAATTAAGGCTTGAGAACATATTCCACCAAAGTTCCTATAAGGGTATTTGGATGGAACAACTAACTTCCTTAAAAAAAAAAAAGTGAAGTATCATGTTGAGAAGTTAGTTTCCTGAAAATCAACTTTTGAATCTGTAATAATAATAAAAAAAATCATATTAAGAAGTTGGTTCAAAATAAACCAAGTTTCTAACATTATTAAAAAAGGACACATTTTGAGAAATAAAGTTAGAAAGGCATGGGAAATAAAGATGAAAGTTGTATTGTGGATAAATGATCTTAATGGAAGTATCAGTGTGTACATATATATGACTGACAAAAACTAAAAAGAGGTGTTTAGATCTATGTATGTATGGAGCGAATTGCTTATCAAAATGCCATCAATCACATTCAAGAGTTCAAAAATAATAATCCAACTAGTTGAACGTGCATAAGAAGAAAGCCAAAAGAAACAATTATGGGCTCCTTATAAGCAATCAAAATCCTCTAAAATACTATTAAAACACCATATATCATTTTTGCTGGTTGATTTCTCAGAAATCATTTTTATTAGAATATAATTTTTTTTTAATTATTCTTTTGTTCCTTCACTAACAAAAAACCCTATAAATTTACTCACAAAAAGTTAAACTAATTTAAACTATTAGTAAACTAAATAAATAATCACAAAGATAAACATGAACTTCTCAATCATAAATTAGGCAAAATTTGTGCTTTAATCCCTTAAGTTAATTTAATTTTTCAAATTGGTCCCTCAAGTTTTTTTGTGTGTCAAACAGGTCCCTTAAGTCAGGTCCCTTAAATTTTTTTATGACATCATAATTCATTGATTTAATAACAAAATCATACACTATCATAACAACGTAAGGGGCCTGTTTATCACTAAAAAAACTTAAGGGAGCGATTTGTCACAAAAAAACTTAAAGGACCAATTTGAAAAATTATATTAACTTAAGGGACCAAAACACTAATTTTGCCCATAAATTACTATTGAGACAGAGAAATAAGAGATATAATTTCTGAATTATTTGTCTTAATCGACACAGCAAATAGTGCTTGCTTTTATACACTTTGGAATATTAATTACAACTTATATTTACAAGACAAATAAATGAGATAGTTATTCCCTAAGTACATGAACTAGGAAAGACAAGAATCTAATATTATTTCATAAATTAATGTGGATGGTGCATGCATGAATGTGGATGGTGGACGATATTCGACACTCCCCTCAAGCAGGAGAATAAATGTCTATCTTTCCCAGCTTGCAAGTAGGCCATGAAACTTATCTGTGAGAAATCCTTTGGTTAGCATATCTGTCAACTGATGTTCTGAAGGAACATATGATGTGGCAATCAATCCACCATCAACTTTCTCCTTTATAAAGTGTTTGTCTACCTTTATTTGTTTGGTTTTGTCATGCTGAACTGGATTGTGAGCAATGCTAATGGTAGTACTTGTCACAAAATAACTTCATTGAGATTTCATACTTAATTTTAGGTCATCTAGAATGACCTTCATCCATAACAATTCGCATACATGCTGGGCCATAGCTCGGAATTTTGCTTTAGCACTTGACATCCCTACTACATTCTGCTTCTTACTTCTCCATGTTATTAGATTCCCTCCAAGAAACATACAGTAGCCAGTTGTTGACCTCCTGTCAGTAATTGAATCAGCATAGTCTGCATCAATGTAGGCCTCCATAATAGTTTTTCTCCTCTTTTGAACATTAATCCTCTTCCTGGAGAGGTTTTGAGATATTGTAAAATTCGATCAACAACCTTCATATGTCTCATCCTCAGATCATGCATGAACTGTCGTGCTACACCACGCATCCAGTCTAGCGTGTGCCAGCTATATCAACTTCCCTACCAACCTTTGATAATGAGTTTTATCAAATTTGGGACTTCTTTCCTCATTGCTCATTCTGTGATTTTGCTCAATAGGAACACCGATAGTTTTGCACCCAAGTTTCCCAATCTCCTTGAGGAGATCAAGAACATAATTCCATTGGGAAATGCAGTTACCTGAGTAGGAAAATTATTTCAAGGAAATATTTTAATTTTCCAAGTTCCTTCATTTCAAACTCACTAGCCAGTTTCTCCTTTAGGAACAATTTTTCAGTTGTATCATCACCTGATATAATAATATCATCCACACAAGAAGAACAACAAATTTCGCTTCATGTGAATGTTTAGTAAAAAGGGTATGATCACCGTGGCTTTGTTTATATTCTAGTGCCAACATAATCTTGGTGAATCTTCCAAACCCAAGCTCTGGGTGATTGCTCCAATCCATATAGGGCCTTTTTCAATTTACATACCACATTTCCCCTACTAGACAAATCATATCCGGGAGGAACCTCCATGTAAACTTCTTCCTCCAACTCTCGATGAAGAAAGACATTCTTCACATCAAATTGATGAAGTTCCCAGCATGGGAGAGAAGAATTTGAACAATGTTCATCTTTTCCACAGGGGCGAATGTTTCTTCATAATCTATCCTAGAGGCCCGAGTGTATCCCTTTTCAACTAGTCTTGCTTTATATCTATCTAGTGTGCCATCAAATTGGTATTTCAAATTTTATATCCATTTGCACCCTATTGGTCTATTTATTTTGGCCTTTCAACTATTTCCCATGTTCCATTCCTTTCCAATTCTTTCATCTCCTCACTTATAGCTTGAACACAGTTTTTATTATTCAATTCTTCTTGTACCGTCTTGGGAATTTTAATGGAATCTATGGCCGAGAGAGAGTTTGGTGCGTGTTTTTCCATTTAGCATCAGTTTTTACATTTTAGAGTGGGCTTTTGGCCGACGCTAAAAGCTGCCTTTCTTGTAGTGTTTGGTGCTACAGGGAAAGATTTTTAGGAGACAAATTGAGAAATAAGGTACTTAGTACAAGACCTTTTCCCTTTTCTCAATGCAACATGCAATTCATTTTCAGGGTCAGGTTCGTAGGTATTTAATGGAATTGTAAAGAATCAAGTTCAGAAGTATGAAAATTAGTATGATCATTACTTACCACCAGTTTGGACTCTTGGAGTTGAAGCTAGATCAGTTTGGGCTGTTTTCTCTCCTTATACACTATTTTTGGTGAACTGGCTCTAGTTCGAGAAATTATTTCAGATGGTTGGCTAGCAGATGGTATCGATTCCTACCTTTCATAAGACATATCAGTGAATGGAAGCAAGGGTATATTGTTGCCTTGAGGAAGTGAATGGAAGCTAAGAGGAAGTGAAAAATGGTTCATTTTCATGAAAAGTGACATCCACAGAGACAAAGAAGCGATGACTTGAAGGGTGATAACATTTATATTCCTTCTTATCATGAGCATAACCAATTAAAATGCATTTAACAGGAGGGTCAAGTTTGCCCCAATGTTGACGATTAATATGGACAAAAACAACACAACCTATGACACGGTATTCAAGATTTTGCATAATAGGAACAGATGGGAAATAGATTTCATGACATGAACTGGACTAACACCCCGAAAAACTCTAGAAGGTATTCTATTTATTAGATAAGCAGAAGTTAAAACAACTTCCCCCTAGTATGACTTTGGAATTGACATTAGGAATAACAATTCCTTTGTCATTTCAAGCAAGTGTCTATTTTTTCTTTTAGCAACCCCATTTTGTTGGGGAGTATCAATAAATGCGAGTTCATGGATAATCCCTCATTCTTTAAGAAAATTAGGAAGATTTTGATTACATATTCTCTACCAATATTAGATCGCATGCTCTTAATGGTTTTTCCAAATTGAGTATGAATCATATGATAAAATTGAGTGAATAATTTGAACACTTCATATTTATCTTTCATCAAGAATAACCAACTGACACGAGTACAATCATCCATGAATGGCACAAACCATTTTGTACAAAAAATATTAGGAATGGAAGCAAGACCACAAACATCGGTATAGATAACAGAAAATGGTTCATCACTTTTATTAGTACTTGAAGGAAAACTTATTTGATGATGTTTGGAAAGCTCACAAACATCACAACTAAAGGACTCAACTGATTCTTTCAAAAACAAAGAAGGAAAATGAACTTAAGCAAGGTAAATGGGGGATGCCCAAGACGCTTATGTTGGAGGCAAATTTGTGACGAACAAGACTTGGATTGATGGCAAGAATGTAGCAACTTCATACTAAAACCACCTGAAATGTGCATCTCAAGATAGTACACCCTCACTGATCTCTAGCAAATCCAATCGTCTTTCTCGCGACAAGGTCCTAGAATATACAATGAGAGTGGAAAAAGGTTGCAAAACAATTAAGGTCTTTGGTAAGTTTATGTATGGAAAAAAGATTCGAGGAAAGTTTATGAACATGAATCACATCTTGCAAATTTAAGGAAAAGCTCTGCAACTGATGTTTAAGAGCCATCAGCTACAGTTATGTGATAATTACCATCAGGAATTTGATATGATGAAAAATGGGAAGGACAAAAGATCATCTTATCAGTGGCACCAGAATCAATAATCCAAGAAACCTCATTGTGAGTGCCAGAAGCATGAGAGAATAAAGAACATAGATTCTTACCATTCATAGCAAGAAAGCAAGAGTCGGGAGGCTTACTGAAGGAACCAATAAGATTCCTTAAATATTCTAGTTCCTCCTTACTAAGAGTAGGGATCTCATCATTCATTTGTTTGACCTTTACTTCAGACTCAGATTATATGGAAGTTAAGTGAGTCGTACCCTGACTAATATTCTTAAACCCTCATGTGCAACTAAGAACCTAGTCTTTCCCATGGAGTTTGAAGCAATTCTCTTTTGTATGACCAGGCTTCTAGCAATAGGTGCACCTTTGGCTAGTTGTAAAAGAAGAAAAGTATGACGGGAGAACTGTTTTAACTGTTCTGTTGGCTGCTAGTGTTGACCCATCAGTCGGCTTTTCATTAAGCATAACTGTTCAGCGTCTCTCCTCACCATGAAAAATATAGAATACGTTTGAGAGATATTGTAGCTTCTTCTTTCCCAAAATATGAACCCTTATAGGGTCAAATTCTTGATTCGGTCCTGAGAGGAACTCAAAGATCATGTTCCTCGTAATAAATTCAACCAAGGTGGTTGTATCCTTACCGCATTCCATCTTGAAATGCTGATACTGATCTAACTCAATCCATAATCCATTTAGAGTGCCGTAATAATCTGTCACCAAGAAAGATCCTTTTTTTGTGTTGAATATTTTTCTCTTCAACTCATAACAAGCAAAGTTATCCTTTTTCATGGAAAAGGTTTTGCTAAGATTATCCCAAATTTCCTGGGATGATGAGAGCATGCAATTTCGGCTAATTTTAAAAGACATGGAGTTCTACAGCCATGTCATAAAGAGATAACCTTCTTTGTCCCATGTTTCAAATTGTGGGACATTTTTATCGAGAGCATCCCCTCAATATGGTTCAATTTTTGCTGACCTTTGAGGCTTTGGTGAAGGACGAGCATGTCACTTAGGTTCAAGATCGAGGTCTGTGTGTGTGATACAGTTGATTTAGCTTTTGACATGATTGTGGCGGCAAAGTTAGGTGGACTTGAGAAAAGGTATATTACGAATATGACACTATCTCAGGTTTATGGTAGGTGAAAAAAGACAAGGGATGGCCAATGAGCAGAACTGGGCTATAGCATGGGGTTGAATGACGATTGGGAAGGTGGCGCGTGGACCTTACGCATCGGTAGGAACAGACAGGTGTTTTGGTGCGTGGAGGCACGTGTGGTGGTTTCTGGGAGTGGGTCTTCTGGGTTTGGTCGGTCGGAGAATTCTGAGAAGGTTAGGGATTGGTTTTAAGTCAGAGGAGAGAGGACGATCAGAACAAAGAATTGAAGGTACGAACAGAAAATAAGGTATTGGAACTGAGAATTATATGAAGATGTGAACAAGAGATATTCAACACAATGGCAAAAACAAAGGACCTACAATGAAGGCAAGGCACCAAAGGACCTAAAATTTTATGAATTGCTTGTGTTAACCAACACAGCAAATGGAGCTTGCTTTTATACACTTGGAATATTAATTTCAACTTGTATTTACAAGACAAATAAATGAGGAGCTCTAATACCAAATTGAAAGAGAGAAATAATAGATATATTTTTTGAATTGCTTGTGTTAATCAACACAGCAAATGGAGCTTGTTTTTATACACTTGGAATACTAATTACAACTTGTATTTACAAAATAAATAAATGAGATAGTTATTACCTAAGTACATGAACTATGAAATCCATGAAACTAATATTGCTTTCCAAATTAATGTGGACGGTGGATCGTGCGTACATGAATGTGGATGGTGGACGGTGTTCAACATAAAAGATTAACTAACTCTTTAGATAATTTTTTAATAAATTAATTTATACAATAAAGATTAGTCATGAGGTATATAAATGAAAATTTTCAGGATCTTTTAAGTCTTTTAAAAAACATTTAAATAAAACTGTAGTAAAGATTTTTCCATCATTACAACATATATGTTAGATTTTTCACAGAATTTTTTTGATGACAACTTAACAAGGTTTTTCACAGGACTAATATTTCTTTTACTAATCCTACTAATGAATAATAATAGAAAAGTTCTATCTTTGTATATTTTAAATTTATGCAAATAATATTATAAAAGGTTATACTTCCTCACTTTTATAATCAAAAGATTTCTTATGTTTTAATATTCTCAATTTTTTAATTATTATACTGAAAAGTTTGAAATTAAGTTACTAGAATCTTCTTTGTATGTTTTAAATTTACGCAAATAATATTGTAAAAGGTTATATTTCCTCACTTTTATAATGAAAATATTTCTTATGTTTTAATTTTCTCATATTTTTAATTATTACATTGAAAAGTTTGAAATTTAGTTACTATAATCTTCACTGCGCGAGATTCGGGATTTAATAATGAACACTTAACAGCGATTTCGATGCGAAACGCTTTAAAAAAATGCGTGAAAGTTTTTAATAGCGCATAACCAAGAAAACGCAATTAAAATATACTCGTTTAATTGCATTTGGCTGTCTAAACGTTATCTTTACTCGCTCCGTTTTTTGAAAAAAAAATGCATTCATACTTTAATAGCGTGTTTTTGGAGAAGCGATATTTCAATTTTTATATTTAATGGCGTTTCCTTGCACATACGCTATTAAAACGACACATATTATAGCGCCTGCTTGCGGAAATGATATCTTACTACCATACTAAAAACAACATGATTTAAGTGACTAACTCTCTGCACGGTAGTTGACACAATTCATGAACCTTAATATAAACCTCTTCAAAAAAATGCGATATTCAACATTAAATGCATAGAAAAGTGCCATAATGAATGTTGCCTTAATATCTATTGCATTAACCAACATATAGAATACCGATCGATTGAACCAAACTCCCCTATAAATACCTCTCATATGTGTTTTTATCCTTCACACAAAGTTTATAAACTCTCTGTATTCTCCATTGTCGGACCTCTCTTGTGATTTATGAGCCACATTTCGGCTCCGAAATCCCAACGCTTTAAGCCGATAGCTTCTGGGTATCCTCTGAGAAGACCGTTGTAGTGCTTGGATATCCAACGCTGCAACTCAATAACAAGAATGTCATTGATGAATCGAGAGCTAACAATACCAGATAGTTGGATGAGAAACGAAGGCATTAATGGAGTCTAAAGAGAAGATAATATTGAACCACTGATGTTTTTGTTCCTTTACACAGCAAGTGACATTTTGTTTCTAATATTTTGTGCGGTCTCTATAACAATGTATTCGACCTTTATTGTCTCTGTAACAATGTATTCAATATATGTATGAATTTGAAACATATGAAATAAAATAAAAATTACGTTCTTTGAAGGCTGTTTTATTTAGCTTTGTAAATGGATTTCCAAACTTAATCAACTCACTACAACCTGATAATGAAACATTGAAAAAAATACCCATTTGAAAAAATTATAAGTTTATAGTGAAAAGAATGCTATGCTTGCATTATAAATGGCAAAGCAAAGCAAAGCAATATATATAAAGAATTTAGATAGCACATATTCAAGAATACCCTATTAAACTATACATTTTTCCTCATTATTTCCTTAAAAATTACGATATAAATATATAATAGTGTTTCCTGGGACATGCGCCATTAAAGACGTTCGAATATTGTTAGATATAACAACACTTCATTGACAAAGCGTTATTAAAGGTTATATTTGATAGCGTTTGGTTAAGGAAATGCTATTTGTTTCCCAGTTTTAAAATTAAAACACTTTCTCTCTTACCACTCACTCATTCACCGAGAAACCTCTGTCACGAAGGTACTCCATCTCTAACTCTTTGAATGTGTTCAGCACCACGAGAGCATGAAAGGTACTTCATCTCTTACTTTCATTTAGTTTAGGGTTTACAGTGACAAACATGTATTAGAGGAAGCTCTTCTAAAAATCTCTTAATATGATATACTTTGATTTGACAAAATTGAATTTATGCTTTTCTGAAAATTACTTTGGTTTAGGAAGTCTTGTTACCTTTGTCTTACCCTTCTTTACCCATTTCTGTTTTATTTAAGAATTGATCTTTATGAGCTGCACATTTTTCTTGTTACATTTCTGATTGAGTTTTGGAACACAACTGGTTGCATGCTCGTTGGACCTTCTAACCATTAGACTACTGTTCTAACTCTTGGAGCATTAGGCTTTTAGGTATTTCTTTCTTCTTTCATCATTTACTTTCATACATGAAGCAATTCATGGCATTGAATATTATTCACCCTATTAATTCATCCCATCAATTATTGTTGTTGCTTATTTAATTTGTTATTGACATTTTCTTATAGCTAGGTCCCATTAATTAGTTATACATTGTACAGAAAACACTAGGCTAGCGGAATAAAGCATTATGGATAGAAAGCAAAATATGCGTCAAAATAGCATTTCAATGATGGAAAGGAAATAATTCCAAACGATTTCTAAGAACAGTAATTAGTTTATCAAACTTTTCTATAACAATTGTCTTGAATCCTTCCAATGCATTAATGATATCTTCTTGATTACCAACACAAGATGGCGATGAATAAGAGGAGCTGTTAGAACTTCTTGCCCTCACAGATGATGATGACTCTTGAGTCACTTTTCTCTTCTTGGGATCTTCTTCCAAAATGGTGATGTGGTTGCGGTGCGCTTCCAAATGTCTCGCTATAAACACGCCTTCTTGTGGATTGGATCTCCCCCATAGCAAATTCAGTTGGAGACATTGGCGATGAAGGTTCTGGATATATATATTCTAAAGAAGAATCTATCATGATAGGATTAGGATTTTCTATCCCTCCCCGTGGTTCAATTTATGTTTTTTTTAATGAGGTAGTAGGTGGTGAGGGGTGAGCATGTAGGTTTCATTTTAGGCACATCCTACATGTGGACACGATGTAACACCCCCATTTTCACTACTTTAATATCAATATTTTATATAAATAAGTTTATATTTTATTCGAGGTTGTAGAAAGTAAATTTAAATAAAATAGGACCACATTCATACTCTCGGTCATCGTAGAGAGCTACGATTAAATTTTGGGTTGAAAATTTAGACGGAGCCCGGTCTGCGTTTTCACTGACAGTAAAATTTTACTGATCATAAAACCTAATTTTGACTCGTGAACGAAATAGCTAGGTTTTATATCTCGTTTCGAACAATATCGGCGATTTTGAAAAATTTCAAAAAAAATAAGTTCTTACGACATTCTCGGTCGAAAAACCTAAATCAGGAAATCGACGGAATCGAGAACGGACGCACGGGGACAAAATTGGACACCAGATGAGGGACACTAGTCACCAGGGCAAGGTGAGTCAGAGGGTGAGTCAGTACTAGGGATGTAAATGGGGCGGGGTGGGTACAAATAGTAGCCCCCCACTACCCATCCAGTTGGATGAATTTTGTATCCGTTTCAGTCCTATATCCGTGCAGGTATCCATCTTGCGGGTTTTAAACAAATTTATCACTATTTGCGGGTATCCACGGATATCCGTGGATATTCAACACCTTACAAAAAATTTTATTCATACTTGAAATTCAAATTAATTTTGCATTTAAGCTCTTTGTTAGTACAAGAAGTTCTTGTGCTTGAAAAGTATTATGGTAAATATACTAAACAATATGATATGCAAATAGTATAATCATACATGTCATTAAATTAAAATTTAAAATATTAAATAGTAAAATTAATTCATAAACATGTCTGATCCATTCACACATGAGCATCATTTCAATCCACCGGCTAATATTTTTAAATGTAAAGAGGTATTTTAGTAATTTTATATTAACGAGTATCCGCTGGTGTGGATACCATACTACCCGGCCATGCCCCATTAATAAGTGGGTAGAGAAAATACCCGTTTAATTTACCCGTGGGTATCCATTAAGGTATCCATTCTCTATCCGTTACGGATATTATCCGCAGGTATCCGCGGGTATGGATAAAATTTACATACCTAGTCACTACCATGACTCACCATGTCATCATTACGGTTCTACAAATATTTTAGATATTTAGGGCAAGAAAAGACCGATTTGCCCCTAAGAATTGATGAAATTACAATTCGTGCCATGTGACTCACTATTGTCATCATTACTTCCTCAAAATATATTTTGGAGGTGAAAAGACCAAAATACCCTTCACTTTTCACAAAATGACAATTTTGTCCCTAAAATATCCAAAAGTTGGGCTCATGGAAAATTCCTTTTAATGTGAAATCAATTTCTATGATCTAGTTTCATCATTCTCTATCACTATTCAAGAGCATGTAATCAAATAACATGTCTAGCCTATTTTGTCATGAAGTGGCCGAACCTGCTTGTGTGAGAACTATGAGTTTTACTTCAAGTTTTTGTGTAATGAAACTTACTATAGTGTTGTGTATACTTGAGGATCATTCATCCAAGAGTTAGAAATTTTTAGACATCTTTAGCTATTTTAATCCTTGATGGCCAAACCTAGGTCCTAGGAGACAAAGAGATGTACTTTTGTGATTATTAAAGTTGTGATTTGTTGTGAAGGATCAGATCGTGTTCGATCGTTCTAAAGCGTGTTAAAGTACCGGTTGCGGAGCTGTGTTTGAGAGCTTGGACAGGAAGGCGAGCGTGCATAGCAGTTTCAGGTGGGGAGAAAAAACTGTTATCGTCGGGAAGGCAAGCTTAGTATAGACTATATACATGTGTAGGGGAACCTTAAACCTTACTAGAGATTGAACCCTGGACAAAGTACCTAGACCCTAGGTGTAGGTACTTTTGGGCTATCACCACTAAGATGATAATCTAGAAGATGTGATTGATTGAGGTTGATATGTTGAATTGATTATGTGCTTATTTGTTGATCTGTTATATTGAACTGCCTATGGATTAGTTGTTTATCTGGCAACGTGATGATATTTATATTGGCATATTTTGTTATTATGATTGGCTGGATGATTGTTGATGAGAGTATGGTGAGATTGCGCTGTTGTTCGGATTGATACCATCGTGGTCCTAACCATGGAGCTGTGGCTCGTGGGTGCAAGGTGTTGTGATGTTGATGTTGATGTTGATGTTGATGTGGATGCAGTGCATCATGGCTGTGGCCGAGTGCTTAAGTGCAAGGTTCCGATATCAATCTGTAATAGATGGTTGTTGCATATCATAGCATTTCATACCATGGCATATTTGGTCCCAAAGGGGATGTCCAATTCGGGACGTGATGTTTTCAATCCTGAGGCAGGATGTCCAATTGGGGATGTGGTGTTTTTATCCTTACGAGGATGTCCAATTGGGGACGTGATGTTATTAATCTCGACGGGGATGTCCAACTGGGGACATGATGATATCGGCTGACATGCATATAGGGATGATGACATGCATATAGGGATTAGTATCCGTCTTAGAGGTTTGATTTGAGAGAGTGACTTTTTAGATGGTTGTGTTGTGTGACCCAAGAGATGGTTGTTGGCGTGTTATATGTTTTCTATGTGTTGCGTGCTGCATGTCTATATGTTGTACTATTGCCCATCTCCCATATTTGATGATGCATATTTCTTATCTCCCTGTATTTTCTCTGTATGTTTATTTTATTTTATGGAAAGACCCTATGGAGGAACCAGTTGCTGAGGAGTTGGATGGCACTCCTTGCGAGCCTGATGCAGGTGAACGAGCCACGGACCCTAGCTTCTAGAGGTTGAGTGGCGACCGCTGTTAACCTGAAAGTCTTCTCTCTGTCTTTTGACGTATTTTACTTATAGTCTGTACTGATGTACTCTGTACGTATACATTACTACTGTAACCCTACTGACGGGGCAACCGATGCATGTATATATACTTTACGTTTAAACTGCGTTACTCTGATATATGCGTGCAAGGAGTGCATTAGGGATATGATTGGTGTTTATTGCTGAATGTTGAATGCTGAATACTAATTTTTTATATGCTGCCAAATGCTGTTTTTTGATTGCTGAATGCAGGGGAATGTGCAAAAAACAACAAAAATAACAATTAAAAAAATGATGGAGAATAGACAACGTTTCTTTAATAAAACGCTATCGTAGTTCAAACTAAGATAGTGTTTTATTGAAATCGCACTATCATTTTTGGGTAACTAAGATAGCTCATTTTTAAGTCAGCACTATTTTAATTTCGACCTCACGTCAACACCACTTCTTGGAAGCGTATTTTAGTGTGACTACTATAGCGTTTCGTTGCTCAAACGTTATTATAGTTAAATCTACCACAACACTTTGAAAGCGCTATCGTTGTTTACAAATTTTAATAACGCCAAGATAGATAGTGCGTTTGAAGTAGGGGTGATAATGTGGGTTGTGACCCGCGGGTCAACCCGCCAACCCACCAAAATTTGGCGGGGCGGGTTGGAGTCCTCAACTCACCAACCTGTTTTGATCCGTCCCGCTTAACCCACCTGAAAATGGATCAATGGCGGGTCGGCCCGCTATCCAGCCAGATTAAAAAAGAAAAAATTATTATTAATTTATTAATTATTTAAAATTATTTATTAAATTTAATTGTTACTTGAAATTATTTCATACTAAAAAAATAGTATCTTTACTTTTGTAACACGAATTGTATGGCATAAGATAAGATTATTCCAATTTTTTAATAATAATTTAATAAAAGCTATAAAGATTGCCCAAAAAAAAAAGAAATGTTATATGATGTTTATATTTATATAGCGGGCTAACCTGCCAATCCATTTTTTATGTGTTTGGGGGGCCAACCCACCATTAGGCGGGGTGGGTTGGAGGATTCAACTCATACGACTAAAATGGATTGGTTCGTCCCATCCCGTTTTGGGTGGATTAATGGCGGGACGGAACGGGTTTGTCCACTTTACCATCCCTTGTCCGAAGATGATATCAAATGCCAAAAACTATGTGTTATTAAATCTCGAATCTGTTGTAGTGGTTTTAAATTTTCAAAATCAACTTCACCATAAAAACTTAGAGCTCATTTGAATGTGCTTCTTTTGATAAAAGAAAGCTATTTGTTTAAAAAAGTACTTTTTGCATTTTTTAGCATCTTTGAATATGTTTTCTTTTTTAAAAAGATACAGATCTAAAAAAGTTTCCTTTTTAGCTAGATTTGGGTGCTTCTCAAAAGAGACCCGTTTCGTAACATAAAAGATTGTTCAAACATGAAAAATAGTACTTCTCAAAAACATATACTTTTCTAAAAAAACATTTAAAAAACCCACTTAGAAATGTTATTCGATTAATTAATTGAACGTAAGTTAATTAATCAAATAACATTTATGGCCTAATAAACCAAAGAACCAAAGGCTTGCATATGACTTATTTAAAAACCTATTTAAAAATGTTATTTGATTAATTAAACATAAGTTAATTAAGTTATAAATACTATATTAAAATAAAAAATTGTATTATGGCCTAGAATCCACCATATAAGATAGCATGATTTATTTTTAGTTTTCTCTTGCCATATATAGTTCTTTTAAGAGAAATATGAACTAGTTTGGATGAGCTTTTAAAATAAGAATTTTTTAAGAACCTAGCTATTAAATAGGTTATAAGTCATATGCAAGTCTATATACTTCTTAGATAGGTTATAAGTCATATATGCAAGTCTTTGTACTTCTTAAGGATATTCAAATAGGTTCTTATATAAAAATTTGTATATATGACCATATAACACTGATTTAAATAATGTTCCAAGGACACAGCCCTAAATAAAAATTCCTAAAACTTATAGAAATCCAATCACAAACTTATAAAATATAAAGATCTATTTAAATTTTCTTCAAAAATATAAAAACTTGCAGAAAAATTTAACCCAAAAAGAACTATGGTTTGTGAATGAAAAAGAAACGATGTAGATAGAGAACAAGTGGACAAGACATAAAGTGAATGAGTGTCTAATTAAGACTGAAAGGTGGAGCCGAATGCAAAAGCCATCATTCTTCCTTATTATTTGGAAAAACTCTTGCATAATGGATATATGGCGGTGAGACAAAACCTGTCAAGAGAGGTTGCAATTTTTTCTAACGCATGCTCAATGTGAGATCACATGTCAAGATGTAGTTTTCATCTCTATATTGACCTTTTTGGGTACATTCCATTTCTTATTCCGATAAATCAAAATAAAAGAAAATTGAAAATTTGGTAGCATGAGGTAGGGGTGTAACGGGTTGGTTTGGTTTGGCTTTAAGCAAAAAAAAATGTCTGAACCAATAAAAATTGATTGGTTTAGTTTGGTTCGGTTTGGACTATTTTCCTGAAAAAATCGAACCAAACCAAACCGATGGAGTTCGGTTTGGGTGTTCAGGCCACCAGTTATAAATTGCCCAAAAATTGAAAACTAGTCCAAAAATAATCCAGAATTCAAGAGTTCACAAATCATGTCCATAACAATCCAAAATAGTCTAGAATTACAAAATAGTTCACAAATCAAGTTCAAATCCCAGAACTAAAGCAAAAATCATGTTTAAAAACAGAGAAGCAAAAATCATGTTCAAATGCCAGAACTGAAGCAAAGATCATGTTTAAAAACAGAGAAGCAAAAATCAACTCAATAAAGGAAAAGAAGCCAAACAAAAAGATGTTTAATCATGTTCAAATGATCAAATCCCAGCAAATAGAGAAGCAAAAAACTCAACAATAACAAAGAAGCAAAAATCAAAGAATCAAAGAACTCACCAATTAGGCAGTCACCACGATGGAGAAGCAAGAAGCAAGTAAGGAAAGAAGCAAGGAGGCAAGGAGACAACCTACAAAAATGGGAAAGAAACGAATTAGGGTTTTTACAGAGAAGCAAATAACTAGAGAGAAAGTGAAAAAACCATGAAATCAAAGATTGACCACGACAGAGGATGGTGGGACCTCAACGGAAGTGATAAGGGTGGGCAGCGGATAGCGCGGCCTCGACGAAATACCACGGAGGATGCTCACGCAGTCATGCTTGGAGGAGAAAAGGGGAAGTGGACGAACACGATGGAGGATGCTCAGTTGCTCACGCAATCGCGGAACACGACGGAGGATTCTCACGGCGGCGGCAGAAGTGGAACCCTAGGCCTAGAGAAGATGAAGATGGTTCAGAAAATTAAGGGTTTCTACTTTGTTTCTAAGTTAGCCACACGAGAGGGACTGAACACGGGTGCTGGGTAGTTTAGTTTTACTAGGGAAATTAGAAAAAGGGGGGGGATTAGAAGTAGGTTCGGGTCGGGTCTACGGGTGTTCGGTTTTGGGAATGAAAAAACAAGGACCGAATCAAAAGGGTTCAATTCCAATTGGTTTGGTTCGGGTTTTTACCTGAGCCAATTAAATTCGGTTCCTAATTGGTTTGAATCGGTTTGGTTCGTCAGGTTAATCGGGTTTAACCAAACTGCTTACATCCCTAGCTGGAGGTATATGTAATCAACTTTTGCTACCAAGCACACCTATTCTCCAAAGAGAGCTTGTATGTTGTTTCCTTATTATGGCAGACTTGATTATGTAAGAACGAAAAAAATTATCAGCAAGATTGACACCAAACAGACAACACAGTCAAATATTAGCAAGAATTGAGTGTCTCAAAGGGAATCAAATAAGGTGAACCCTTGCTCCTTTCCTTTTTTTATAGCAGCGGAGGTAAACACGTTCAGGGGCTTTAAAGTAGGGGAAGGTGGAGAGCTAGTTTCACACTTACAATTTACAGATGACAATATAATGATTGGGGAGGCAAATTATGGCAATTTGTGGACAATGAAAACTATTTTCCACTGCTTCGAACTTATCTGCGGTCTAAGGTGAATTTTCACAAAAATAGCCTATTGGGGGTTAAAGTTGTTACTGATTTTCTATCAAATGTTGTTGCTTTTCTGAATTGTAAATTGAGGGATATTCCGTTTATGTACTTAGGACTTCCTATAGATGCAAATCCTAGGAGAATTCTGGACAGATCAATGGGTTGGTCGTGGTTGTAATTTGTGTGTCATTTTTGAAAGATTATATAATAATTCAAGACAAAACAATACGTATATCATATATGGGGGTATGGCATGAGGGAGTATGAGAATAGAAATTTGTGTGGGAAGGTAGCCTTCTAACTGAACTGATGAACATGATTAATTCAATCAATTGTCCCAGTCAATTCCAATTAAACTATTAATTTAGTCAATTGAAGTAATTAATTGAATTGTGATAAAAGATTTCTTTAATTCAATATTTTTTTGACAATATTTCTTTGATTTCAAGACATTTGGTTCTATTTTTAAAATATGGAAAAGTGGTGTAAATAAAAAAGAATAACTAAAAAAATAAGGGTTAAATATGTTTTTGGTCCTTGTAAAATTAATGAAAATTCATTTTTAGTCCCTCATTTTTTAAAAGTCCTTTTTTGGTCATCAATTTTCAAAATAACCCACTTTTGGTCCCTAACGTTAGCTCAATTTTCAAAATAGGGATCAAAGGTGAGCTAAATTGAAAATTGAGAAATCAAAAAAGGACGTTTTGAAAATAAAGGACTAAAAACGAATTTTCGCTATTTACAAAGACCAAAAACATATTTAACCCTTATAATATTTTTCTTTAATATTTTTTGTGAAATTTAATCAAAATGATATACAACTCATAATCGTTCTATACGAATAGCAAATAATAATCATATAATATAATTATTATATAGTTTGAGTTTTAAATTAAATAATCATATCATAAACTTATTAAATTTTTACTAATAAAAAAATAAATTTGCAAATATTATATATATATATATATATATATATATATATATATATATATATATTATAATAAGTCAAAATTATTACTTTTTTGGTCCTTTACTTGATTAGGATAATTCCAATTTTTCTTGCAGTGTTTAATACCCAAACAATAAAACTTAACACAATTGAGAAAATTGATATTATTCATCCATACTGTTATAAAAAATGATTTCCCACCTTAGTGTCTTTGTTTTTTTTTTTTTTAAATTATCATTATCAATTATTCATTTAATAATTTAAAGTAATATAAAAAAATATAATTATAGTTGAGAGAAAATAATTCTTTATATTATATTGCATGAGTTTGAAATGGATGGAATACAGCCAAATATGGCTCGAGAATTATAGTTGAATATCACGATAAACACCTATTTCAAGTTATTTTTAAGGCAGAAAATCGAAACGAAAATTGGATGGAAGAAGTGCAAATTACTGTTTTTCTATCAAGAGACTATGAAATAATAGAATCTATTAATTAATAATGTTCAAAATAGCACACCTTTGTTCAGCTTCAATCCAAAATATTTTAACTAAAATTTTTTTTGTCTAGAAACCCTTTTTCACAATTAAATCATCAAACCAAAACATATTTGAAGTGAAACCTTGAGAAATTATTACATGTTTGTATAACATTAATAAATGTATGTTTCAAAAAAATATTTACCATTAATGTTAAATATATTCACATGTATTTTAAATAAATTATATATTTCTCACTTTATGTCTTGAAGGGATTTCTATGAAAACAAACCCAAAGTAGCACATGGCAACAAACTATGGTCACAACTTGTACCAATTAATAGCTCTTGATTTGTCTGGATTTTGACTTTTCTGTTTATTTTACGCATTGGAAAAATGAATAGAGATAGCTTTGGCTCATATTGATTATTGGGCTAGCTGTTGGGACTTGGAAGGACCATTGCTCTTGCTGTGGGAATCTTTTATCATTTTTTATTAAAGGCAAGAGCTGAACACAAAAGGTCTGAAGCTATAGCTAAGGTGTGATTTGTGAACCTTATACAATTGGATTTGGTAAATGTTGGGAGCTCTATTCACACAATTTCAATTCAATGTCATCATCTTACCCTCGGGTAAATGAGATTCATCTTTTTCACCCCACGCTTGGCTCATTTTGAATCTTGTTTTTTTCTTGCTATTTTATTGTTGCTTTGCCTTTCAATCTCAAGCCGAAGTCAACTTTTGCTTGAGTTGGTGTACCAACTGAGTGAGACAGACTCAACTAAGTCACATTACTCTTAGGTATAAGTGTTCATGGGATGAGTTGAATAAGTTTAATTTGTTCTAAATTCCATTTGATATATTGATGGGATTATTTCTTTGAATTTAGATTTGATTTGATTATATACAGACTAATGACCAAATTATATAGTACTACTACTAGATTGAGTTGGCATTTAAAAACAAGAAGAATTGTTGCTATTATGGACGGTGTTATGGCCCAAAATGGCCCAAGGTCAAGAGAAAGAGAAACAAGCTTAAGTCCAAGTAACTTAAGGAGTTTTAATAGAATATAATTACAATAAAAGTAGTCTAGAAGTTTTGGAAGAATAATTTGATTATGATGAGTCCTAGAGGTTGTTAGTTAGTTGGTTACTAGATTGCTATATATGTAACCTGATGGAATGAATGAAATACAAGAAGGAAAATAAAGAAAGTTAGTTATTTTTTTATTTAGGAGGTCACTCCCCTCATATAGGATCTCTCTCCTTTCCCTTAACTTTTAGCTTTTCTAAAACCATTACGGACGATGCGATGATGACAAAAAGTGTTGGTATTTGATAATTATCGACGACTAACCGATAACTTTAGCTCCACCAGTAATATGATCATCGGTAAAATTTATCCACTACTACACTTAAGGCAGTCGATAATACTAAAAGTTAAAACATTGGTAATATAAACGATATGCATCACCACGTTGTTAACAGCTTAACCTTAAGTTTATTTCATCATCGGTAAGTTAACCTTGAGCTACCAACAGTTTCTTCATCTTTAACTTGCCATATGACTTTAGATGGCTAAGTCGTGACTATTGAATCATATTTATCGACGGCTTAGTCATTGATAATCATACTTTTTATTAGATAATTATTCAATTACCTCATTTATCAAACAAACTAGTATAAAGAATGAGCAATTACAGATAATCATTTATAAAATGATATAAAACATCAAATATAATCTAGTAATAAAATATTTAAAATATATAAATCCAATTATAATATAAAAATGTCCAAAAAATCCTATATCTATCTAACTGCTTATCATACTGACAAATGGTCTGGTTGAGGCCTGCAACATAAACCAATGATAAATAAACAATAAATTTATAATTAATATAAAAATAGATAAATTTTTTAACATACCATCCGAACAGCGTGGCTGACAATAGAGATGGAAGTATGGTAAGGGTTTGCCTTTCTCAATAGACCAATGATCAAAATTCAAAGTAAATGGTAACATTTTGAATTTAATGATAATATTATAGAAACATTGTGACTCTCACTTGGTGAAGGACACTGCTTACAAGACTTAGTCCCCTAGTGGTGGTGGCGCTCTCTGTATCCTCATGATCATGAAGGAAGTGTGATGGTGGATGGAAGTGTGGTGGTGGTGGCGCGATAGAGGAAGGATTGAGATCCTCTACAGTTATCACAAAACTGTATGCAATCTAAACCTTTAAAAATATTTTATTTTGTAGCAAAAGAAAAGCTATAAATGTAACACAAAAAATTTCAACCATTAAATTTAAAATTACACCACATGTAGTTCCTTTTTGAACTGCAGATGATCCGATCCATAGAGGAATTGGTCATGGGTTTCCTTTTGAATTGAGAAGGAAGGTAGCGGATTTGGGTTTTGTAAATAAGGAGGAAAAGGAGGAGAGGGAGTGAACAAAAGAAAAATGAAGTGTGCGAGTTGGACCTGGATTTACTGCAATTGAAGGATCCTACAGTTGCTGCAGTCACAATAACTCCCACCATTGGATTTATTTTTACTCTTCGTTATTGTTGTTGATTTGTTTTTCCAAAAATGGAAAAAAAAAAAAAAGTAGAGAGAGAAAGAGATGGTTGACTGTAGCTAATCTAATTGGGCGCGAGTTTGGGTATGAGACTTTATTTTTAGTTAGAGTCTCATCATTACTGACATTAATGTCATCAGTAATGTTAACTAGTTGTTTGGAGCCAAACAGACAAATTACCAACAGCAAGGTCGTTTAACGTGTTAAAATTATTCTCTCTGTTTCATTTCTTTAATCTTTTTAGCATTTTACACATAAATTAAGAAATCATTAATTTGTGTATAATGGATCAAAATAACCAGTGAAGAATTAAATGAAGTATTCAACCAAAAAGCATAACCTAGAAAGACGTTAAGCCAATTGAGGATATATATGAGAAAAATGGGGAAATTATACCTTTAGTTTATAAAACCTCAATTGTTTTGAAACAAAAAGAAATTGTTAAAAAGACTAAAGATATGGAACGGAGAGAGTATGTTATATTTATTTATTTATATGAATATGTTATATTTATTTAGTCTCTCATAATTTTATTTCACATAATCACCTTAAAATATTTCTTCTATATGTTTTAAAAAGTTAATCTCATTTAAACTTAATTCAAAGTCAGATAAAAAAAACAATTGAATCTCAATCTCAAGATGAGCCCCAATTCACCTAACTCCAAATTTCCCCAATTGCATGAATGCTAATGTGAACCTAGCACACTCAAAAGTTGTAATCTTGCATATGTATTGGTTTGAGTGGAGAGGTTTCATTTTTTCGCCTTTATCTAGAGATTTTTATGTTCGATGCTAGTACTGTGTAAATTAGAATCCGTGGGACTACTTTTGATCTGAGCATCTATGTTTGGTCAAATGTATATGTGAGTGAATGAAAAAGAACTCTAACATAAAGGTGCACCAGGTAAGACACGGGGAAGCTTTGCGATCCTTATTTGTTTAGTGTCTTAGTTCAACTGTTCAAGTAGGGATTTTACATGTTGGTTTGTCATTAACAATATGGGACTTTTATTGATATTACTGTTTTAATTTTATAGTTTATTCTTCAATTCTATTTCTTGTAGACCATGAACTACTAATTTATCTTATGAAGTTAATGTGATATTGATAATCTTCTAGATTATGTGATTTATGTATGTTTATTGGCTTGATTTTTGCTCCTAATTATGTGAATTGATTGAGGTTTGTCCTTAAGTTTAAATAGTTGAGTTTTTAATAATGTTTTACGCATTTTAATTAGTTTAATTTCATATTTTTAGAGTTAATCTAATCGTGTTTTTACTTGTTTATATTTGTAGGAAATAATAAAGGGAAATTAAGTCACGAAGAATTAAGATATAAAAGCTATGCAAATCAGATTTGCATTAGTTTGGGCATTTGGCCAAAAAATTGAAAAGACCACAGCAAATGTACCAGGTCATTGCAAGCAAAAAAACGTTGAGAAGCCGGATATCGTCCCCAAAAATCGATCTCCAAATGCCAATTCGCAAGTGAAACAACTACTAATTAGACTTATCTTTGGCATGAATAGAGCTCAAAGCATAAAATAAAGCAATTGAAACACTTAAAGTATTTTTTCTTGATTTTCTTGGTAGCAAAAACAAACACACAAACTAAAACAAGATAAAGGCGTCAGGGTCTGATTTCTTCCAATTATGAACCTGGATTCCTCGTAGACAGGGAATCCTATGGATTACCGAAACTCCGATTATCCTAATCCCAATTGGTTTGTCGAAGGTTAAATTCCCTTAATTAATTGAAGTCTAATTCCATAGTGAATCAATTCTACCAAACCTCATCAATTACCCTAATCCCTCCATATCTAATTAACAAGTCATAATAATAAAAAAAACTCTATGGAATTTGTGAAACAATCACGTCAACCGCAAGTCACTTATTCCTCCTAGATTAACCCAATTAATGTCAATGATTATAAGATGCAAAGCCCATATATCACCATTTCTAGCATACACATGAACCCTCAAAACACAAGAATGGTAGCTAAGCATTCAAATGTCATTAAGCAAAGTAAGCATTACAACAATACCAAATGTGCACAAGATAATCAAAAAGTCGATTAAAACATCATCATAAAAGGATTACACCAAAACTCTAACTAAAAAGGAATTTAGTTAGACATGCTAAACCCTGAAATGGCTGCCATCCGTTCTTGGCCCTTATTTCAACTTGATATAAAAAATGTTTTTCTTCATGGTGAGCTTCATGAGGAGATTTATATGGAGCAACTACCTATCTTTGTTGTTCAGGGGGAATCTGATCTGGTTTGTAAACTTCACCGTTCTCTTTATGGTTTAAAGCAATCTCCTCGTGCCTAGTTTGGAAGGTTTAGCACTGTTATTCGGGAATTTGGAATGTCTCGTTGTGATTCTGATCGTACAGTCTTCTATAGGCATAACTCTCAGGGAAGGTGCGTCTATTGGTAGTATATGTTGATGATATTGTCATAACAGGAGATGATCAAGAAGGAATTGAAAAGTTGAAGAAACACTTATTCCATCATTTTCAAACCAAGGACTTGGGCTTACTTAAATATTTTCTGGGTATTGAAGTGACTTAATCTAAATGTGGTGTTGTTGTTTCTCAAAGGAAGTATGTATTGGAAATTCTTGAGGAAACTGGTATGTCTGATTGTAAACCCACTAACTCTCCTATGGATCTTCTTCCTGGTCAGGGGGAGCCATTTACTGATCCAGGTAGGTATAGGAGAGTAGTTGGTAAGCTAAATTATCTTTCTATCACTCGCCCAAATATTTTATTTGTTGTTTTAGTGGTGAGTCAATTCCTTCAGTCTCCCTGTAATAGTCATTGGGATGCAATTGTTCGTATTTTGAGGTATGTTAAAGGATCTCCCGGTCAAGGTTTATTGTATGAAAAAGGAGGTCATTCCCAGGTGATTGGTTACTCAGATGTTGATTGGGCTGGATCTCCTTCTAATAGACGTTCTACCTTAGGATGTTGTGTTCTTGTAGGAGGTAATCTCATCTCTTGAAAAATTAAGAAGCAGGAGGTTGTAGCTAGATCTAGTGTTGAGGCTGAGTATCGTGCTATGGCCTTGGTCACATGTGAGCTTATCTGGATCAAATAACTAATTCATGAGTTGAAATTTATAGAGGTCTCTCAAATGAAGTTTTGTGATAATCAAGTTGCTCTTCATATTGCCTCCAACCCGATTTTTCACAAGAGGACCAAACATATTGAAATGGATTGTCATTTCATTAGAGAAAAAGTTCTATCTGACTGTATTGACACTAGTTACATTAGTTCTAATGATCACACTAAATCTCCTAGGCCCCAAATTGAGTTTATTTGTAACAAGCTTGATACATATAATCTATATGCTCCAGCTTGAGGAGGAGTGTTAAAATACCAGGTATTGGACCCATAAACCCATCTGTGTATTTTGTATATATAGCCACATAATCACCTATTCTTTAAGACAATGAAATATAATTTTTACACTTTCTATAATATCTACCCTTGATTTGTTAAAATGCATTAAAATTTTAATTCATTGAACGATCTAAGGATGGACACACAAATACTTTCTCACTTTAAAGGAGTGAAGTCCAAGGTCTAAATGGATCCATCTGTACCAATTGCAAACATGACTCAAATATAGACAAACTTTATCCGAGTACAACCGAACTTTAGTTTTTGTCAAGCTCAAATTCAAAGTGAGTTGTCACGGTAGCCATTGACTGGTATTCTTACCCAACACATGTCAATAAAAATAAAATAATTTGCTTAGTGACCACAAAATGCCAACACAAGAATATTCAACACGTCCTTCACAGCACCATTACAAAAGAGTAGAGACCATTAATTGCCCTTTATGTAAAATCATCAACTGTCTCGTAAAAAAGGAGAAAAAAATTAAAGGAGAACAGATTAACACTGAATGGTGCTAAAGTACAAGAAGGATAAAACATCAATATTGAATACACTGAAGCTGCTTAACAAGTATTTACTTAACATTCCTTTCACTTACAATAGCGGCTCCCCTCTCAAGAGTGCTTATGATACAAAGTCTACAAAGTGGTATAAATCAAAGATTCATTTAACACAGAGCAAGCTAAATGCCATCTATAAAATATTATGTAACCCACAAGTGACTAATATCATCACTTTAAGAAAACATGAAAAAGAAAAAAAGAGAATATGAATTTTATCCAGAAGAAGGGAACCTTGTTTATGCTTTTGAAGCATCTCAAATACTAACCACCACATGCTAAAGGCCCTTTACCTGAAGTGCAGAGAACAGCCATGCAAATGAGACAGTCTTTTCATTGAGTCTATATACGGCATTTTACTTCAATTTTAATCCTACTAGTTACTTTAATTCTTTGATGCTGAAAGAAGAATTTGAGTGCTTTCTTCTCTTTGTTTCAGGCTCTCCTAAATGCAAGGAAACACAATTATCTTCATCAGGACCATTCCTAAGTTCAGAAAGACTTTTAAATTCCAAGTCTTCTCTTGGGTAGCTTTGATGTACTGGAGTCTTGTCTGCATAACTTGGAATGAACTGGTGTTCTACATTTGGAGCCGTTTCCATCTCATTTTTTCTGTGAAATTCATAGGGCCTTAATGATGGGTTGACTCCTTGGGAGGGTTCATCTTCAGCTGGAACCTTCTGGATATTCGAGCAAAAAGGCTCAAAGCTCTCTTCAAGCTTTTCTTTTATTGGTACAATGGGAGAGGATTCTCCAACTGTCGAATCAATTCCAGCAGCTGAATCATTCCTTTGCTCTTGCACAGCAGCTATGAAATGACCAAAAAAAGGGAAATCAGCTATAAATGTCTTGCAAATAAATAAATCATAAAAAACTAGGATATAGTCACTCATGCGGGCCCCCTTTCCGAAAATGGTTTGGGCAGCAAAGGGGGTCCCTGCCTTAAAACCTCCATACGGCATGGCAGCTTCAGAACAGTGGCACCATGGCATCCATCAGAGTGAAAGTAGCAGACTTGCATATTTCACCCCTATCTTTTTGTCTATCAAGTATCAACCAATGGGCTTGTGATTTCAAGGGGCTTAAGGGTCATTCATCCTTATGAATGAAAAAAAGAAAGGACCCTCTCCCCCCACCCAAAACAATAAAAATAAACAAATAAACTCTAGGTTGCTATTAAGTTCCTTGTCTAACCCAATGCTATATAATTTGTTAATAAGCAACGTATTAAAGAAGACAATACGGCCCAACCAAGTACACAGGATATATGCAAAAAGTTACCCTCTTAGGCAAACGGAACACGGACAAAAAATTCGGGCTAAAAGTCATACAATCCAAAAACTCCAGAACAGTGTTATCAAAAAACCGCCATGGCGGATTGCGGTGGCGGATTTTTGGCCAACCGCTATGGCCAATTTATGAAGGATGGCGGCGCCATGGCCGCAATGGCGTTTTGAGGAGGCTTAAAAATGGCGGATTTTTGGCCTTCCGCTATGGTCCGCCATCCGCAATTGATAACTTTGCTCCAGAAAGACATACTAGAGCTAGATGATAAACATTTGAAGCACCAAACCAGCAAACAATTGACAGAAAAAGTTTTCCTCTTCCGAAGTCTTCCCCTGCAATTACAGACATGCTCATTTCTCTTGACCCAATAAGACAGGCTAGAACCATTCTCCATATCTGAAAACCCACCTAGAGCCTGATAGGCATCTCTAAAGAACACTGAAAATTATTTTCTATAAACTTTACAATCATGTATTTTTGTATGTTTTGGATGTTTTGAACCTTCACAGAAGGATCCATGCATTCTGCAGCTGAATTAAAACAAGTCAACTATCTTCATAAGTTGCTGAAAGAGATTCCTCTTATCTCAAGTTATCAACATGTAGAGATGGCTTAAGATTAATCAGATATGCATATCTGTCCAACTCAAAAAATATTATTGAAAGAAATTAAACAAAATAAGCAATCTTTTTGTTTGAAATGGAAAATTAAATCAAAGAAAGGGAAACATACATGTTAATTGATAGAGAAATGATGACAGATGTCTCTTAGTACATTAAGCCCCTTTGATCTTTCTATAAATCATAAATAATCAATTTTGAGGTAACTATTTTATGTTCTAGAGTTGGCAATTGAACCAGAAACTATTAGATGAGGGTTTCAAAAAATTAAATATTAAATATTGACAAAATATAAAGAAATCCATATATATTTATGTTTAGAGTAAATACTCGAATTGCCAATTGGTCCACCAAAGATACACAGGACATCAAGTTGGTCCTCCAAAGATTTTGGACATCACTTTAGTCATTCATAGTGTAAAATAAACATCAATTTAGGGACCAAATTGATGTCCAAAGATGCATTAAGGGACTAATATCCTTTTGTTGCTCTCAACAAAAACCTTACATAAGAATGGTAGAAAAATGGAAATCACTGATATTCTTTATACAACAAGGGATCTCAGCTCCTTACAACAGAGGATACCCTCTAGGAAATACTGGAAAAGTAATAAAATCCCCTCCAACAAAGAAGCCTTTTGATGGAGCTAGCTATAAAAAATTTTTGCAAAAAAAATGGGATAATTGCTGAACTAAAAACTCCTTATCCCGAAGACGAATGGGACTTTTCCCGGACTAGTACGCCAATAGTTAATGAGTAATCCTAAGGTCAAGAAAGAGAAGCTGCTATTAGCCTTTTGTTAATAGCCTCTTTTCGGGCAATAAGAGGAAGAGAAGTTAAACCATTGATTCTATAGAACAAGCAAGGGCCCGTCCCTATGCCCTAACTATTTAATTAAAGGCGCGCGAAAGAACTAAAAATTAATAAAATAGATGAAAAACAAGAAGGAAATACACCCAGAGACTGCTGTGAACAGTTTCCTACCCAGGCCAAGGCCACCAGACTTTACCCAAAATTCTGTGATGCTCCTCCACGACCCCCTACACCCTCCCTATAAACATTCAGATTGCTCTCTCCAATCATGCCAACATCCTCTTCTTCAATTACAAGCTGCCAGGTGTCCGTTCTGTTATGCCCCCACTCTACCCACTACCCTAATCATCCACTATCTTTCTCTCCACACACCGGTTTTGAATCTATATATCTTGAAAGTATTCATGATCAAAACATTCCATATATTTTTTATTTTTTAGTGTGTTACAATTGCTATTGGAAGTCCCACATTGTAGCAAACAAAGCACTTCAGTTTACAATAAGTATAAAACCAATACTAGTTTACGTTCCATAGCTGTTGGCTTCTTTTAGTTGTGGACTGTTGTTGATGCGATTGGCAGTTCTCTATCTCCCTCTCTCTTTTTCTTTTGAAACTTAACTGCTTGGAAGGTTCATCATCATCAATTAGCTTGGTTCATGTGATTCAAACTGATGAACCAAATAGAACAGTTCACGAACTTAATTTGAGCTGAGTTCGAGCTACAAAAAATGGTTCATATTGAATTCGAGTCCAGTTCTGAGTTGAGTCATTTCTTATCGAGTCGAGCCAAACTGAACCTCAGCTCAGTTCGATTTAACTCATTTATAAACCTAATAAGGCACAAGAGTAGAATAAGATATCCTCATAACAAGACAACAAAAGAAACACCTAGAAGCAAGAGATTGAGCCATGTAACAAGACAAGCCAATCTCTCTGCATGTCCAACAAAGAAACACCTCTAAATAGACCATGGGCAGAACACCACATACAAGCTAAAAAAATAACCCTATCCCAAATGTGGTCTAAAAATGAAGAAGTTCCCTTCTAGCATTCCTTTCCAGCCCAAGGTACCAAAGACAGCAAAAACAGCACACTGCCACAGACTTAGCATCTTAACCAAAGAAAAGCAGCAATATTTATTGTTGGAAATGACGTTTAGAAAGTTAGCAGCCCGGGCTGCCTTTTACTAACACATGTTTAAATCATAAATGCTCAAGTTATTGCCACATAAAGACACTTGAACCACGATTTGAAATTTCGGTTTAAGGATACTGAAAGTATGAAAGACCACAAACAAATAGTTTATCATACACTTCTACAATAGCCAAATCTTTTATGTGAGTTCCACCTTCTAAGATGACAATACAAAGAGTTTTGTGCAATTAATACTGCTACGTGAAGTCTTAGACAATCTAAAGGTTTAAGCGGTTTATATTCAAACAAACAAAACCAAAGTCCAAAGTTTTAAATTTAAATATTAATCTGCAGGCTTGGATCAAAAGAACTCATAATTATATACCTCAGAGTCTCAAACCAATCACAAATAAAAACCTCAAGAAATTTATGCAATACGTAGCATCTAGAGGTAAATAAATAATAGATATGCAGCATTACAGTTCAAAGTCAAGGGCATGTGTTGGGAAGAATCCTTTTTTGAAATCAGACACAGAAAAAGTTTCTGCCATAAACCATCTCACCAGTCTCTAATCCCAAAGATCGTTGGCCAGATTTTCTTATCCAGAAGTTTTTGAAAGAGGACTTCTATATCAAGCTGGCATAGAAAGAATTGAAACACATAGGCCTTTATTGAGTTTTATTAATTTTTTATCAGCAGAATTTACTTGTGGGTGAAAATATCACCAACAAGAAGTCAAGTTAGAGACGCTTTTTATATCTAACATTCCCTATCCCTCCCTAAAACCCGAAACTTCAGTGAATTCAGTCAGATTTTCATTCAGAAATTAGTAACAATTGGAATATATTCTGGATTCATAAATCCCTCAGCGTTGTTTGTGAAACAGTAAAGCACAAAATTCTGCAGTCTTTTACAGCTGATTCTACTAATTAAGGGAATTGAATCATAAACAACTAAATGTTTCAAAACAAACCTTGGAGTGCTTCATTTGAAGTTATGAGATCAAGTTCAAGGAGATCAAGAAGTCGGCCAAGGTCAACTCCACTTGTCCAATTTTCTGGGGGTTGGCCAACTTTTAGTTTCAAACGACCCCTATTAGCTGTCCCACCCCAGATAATGCCAACAGGCCGTGGCTTCTCCCCATTCTGACCAGTCAAGAGAATGAGACTTCCACTGTCACCTTCAAGGTCAAATGTCTGCTGGTTCTCACCAACAACAAGAAAATCGGTGAGAAAACAAATCCCTTTCTCATCATTGTACTCTAGGGCATAGGCCATTATAGTCCCTGTAGTCAAACCAGAACTTCTTCCAACTTTAATCACTTGCCTTCCAATGAGACTGTTAATTGGAGACTGCAAGTCTATGCTGTTCACATCTCCAATCTCACCCACATCTTTTACAGATGTAGTTACATTGTTCATATTAAAATCTTCTGCAAATGGGATGAAGGCCCCATCAGCTCGCACAAATGTTTCTGCAGGAAAACAAAATTATAATGTGCTGTGTGGCAGCTTGGGGGCCAGGACCCAACAGAAAATTCCAAGGCAAAATCATAACCAACAAATTTGAAATGAGATTATTCCATGGTTGGCATGCCATTTTCAAAAGGCACTTACACAAACTAAACATACTCTTTTATCTCATAATAAGAGCTTAAATCACTACAAAGCACAATATCTCCAAGAATAAGAGGAGGGTGAAAGAATTAGATAAAGTAGATGATGTTGGGATGCAACAAATATTCAGCACCACATTACAGGGTTCACTTTATCAAGCATAACCTTCGACAACCAAACCGGTAACTTAGTCATTGCTGTAGAGAAAGTGCAGAGTAAAAAATTTGGATTATTCAGCACAAACTTTTTTTTCATGTTGAAAGCTCTACAATGTAACACCTTTTCAATGAAATTCTTAGATGTATAAAATCATTCATGTGCGTTCAGCTAACAGCTTAAACTTTTGGGAGAGTTTATTCTTGATATAGTATCAGAGTTTCTATCACCAAGTGATCTAAAGTTCGAACCTTGCCGCCCCATTCTTCTAATATAAGTTGAATTTCAGCACAAGGTAGGTGGGTCTGTGTATTTGTCCACGCTTCAAGCCCAAAGGACTCTTGCGTGAGGGGGTATGATAGATATACAAAACTATTCATGTGCTTTCACCTAATAGCTTAAGCTTTTGGAAGAGCTAGTTTTGGATAGAAACAATTAACAGAAAAACTCCAACATTATATTTGTCCTCAATAACAACAGGATTCCAACTCTCAAAATAATGCTCTAAAATGAAAGATCTTTAACTCTACTGTAAAACTACTCATTAAACCCCTGGCCTAAGCCTTTGGGTTCCAAAGTTTGAATCGTGAGCATTCCCTCAGGAAACCCGCTAAACAAGATTAAACCAAGAGGAAGCTATCTACAGCTAGGTGCTTCTATATCAGTTCTTCATCGAAACATTTTTCTAAAGAAACTCTACTTGATTAGTACCTAGACAACATCAACATAAAGATAATACCTACAATTTTTACATTAAAGACATTAAGTTAGAGACCAAATTCTAAAATTGACAAATAGCTCTTGACTGAGAATTTCTAGCTGTTGACCACCATAGGTAAAATATTCATGATTATCTGCAACTTGAAACTACATTACCTGGGTTTGTTCCTGCAAAAATGCCATACCAAAGATCATCAGTAATAAATGATGTCGCTCTCTCAACTGCACCAAGATATACACCAGGTCCAAGGCTGGGTGGTAATGGATGAAACATTTTCTGATTTGGATAGTCCAAATCAACAGCTACATGTCGATTTGTAAGAAAACCAACTTCTCGATTTCCTGTTCGGCTTTTTACAATAGCACCCAAGGTTCCGTAGGTCTCTTGGCTTGCAACCTTCAAGAAGAAATAAAAAAAATTATAGAGGAAAAGGGAATAAAAATTACCACGACTTAATAAGATGCTAGCATTAGATCAGGGTTCAAGGTAAAGAGCTCTCAAAGCAATGTATGGAAGAGTAAGAACCAATCTTATCAAAGCAGTATGTAAAACAATTTTATACGTAAAATAACAAATGAAAATGAGTTTTATATACTATAAACTGTTTTATCTAGTAAAAGAAAGAAGCTGCATGTCAACGACGTAGCATAACCGTCAACGTCAAGGCCCGAAAGAGACAGAATTATTTGTTCACAACTATGAATGCTCCACCATCTTAGCCACCATTTCATATGGAGAAATACATCTAAAAAAATGGTGGTCCCATGCACAAGGCTCCGACATGGTGGGGTCTGGAGAAAGTAGATGTATGCAGCCTTATCCCCTGCAAGCGGAGAGGCTATTTCCAGGATTTGAACCCGTGACCTCCAAATCACAAGGCAACAACCTTACCGTTACGCCAAGGCTCGCCCTCATGGAGAAATACATCTAAAGGAATTTATTGCTATGATGGAAAACTATTATACAAGAGATTCAGAACTTTGTTATAAGGGACTTGATAATCTACAGATGCACACAACCACACATACAAGCTGGGAACCAGTATGACAACACCTCAACCCTGAATTGTTAAGGTCAAAAGTTAAAGGGAAACTTCCGTTTTGAATCCAAAATATAATTGCTAATTTGGTAATCCCATCTGTATTTTAAGACAAATTTAAAGTTTACCAGCCACATGCACTCATCATTACTGCAACCTCAATCTTTCATCATTAACAATAATTACCCAATATCTTTTATCATCCATCAACGACACTTTCTCTATATCTTCTACCATAGACCAATAGCACTTTATGAAGACTAAATTTCATAATAAATAGGTTGAAATGTAAAATAAAAGCTATAATAAGTATAAAACAAATAATTTAATGTCAGATTTGTACCCTGATTTGAACCAAGAGGGAACGTCAAATTTTCATCAAACTGGCAAATAATTATCCAATTATATTAAATGGTATCCCATGGAACACAAGATATCTTAGAAAGCCTTGATTTCCCACCAGATTACCACACCTTATCATAAAATCTATTTGGAAATGAAGAAACACATAATATCAAATATTTAACTTCACTCTACTCCATAAAAATAAAATGATGATCAAGACCATGATGACAAGATGATATATCTCTACTATCAAATTAAGAAACTGTTGTTGTCCTTTTGACTTGCATTTAGCATACACAAAATACAACACAGAGAAGAAATCGATTCTTCAAAGCAATTCCTTTTTACTTGCATTTAGCATACAGAAAATACAACACACAAAAGAAATTGATTCTTCAAATCAGAAGTACCTGAGAACCAGATCCAATACATGAATCACTTCCCCTTAACCCATCAGCAAGCTCCGTATATAATTGTTCTTTAGGAGTTTGCGCAGGTGCACCATAATAGGAGAACTCCACAACATCCACATCACACCAAACACCTCCTGGCCCCTGTTTGGCAAATTAAGAAATGACTTAAACTATTTTTTGGTACATCAAATGACTTCAACTTTATTAAATAGAAAAGCTTCATTAAAGATTAGAACAACCTTTAGATCTTGAAAGAATACAGATATAGCTCCATCATTGCTTTAAGATGGTATATATTAAAAAAAAAAGCTTTTATAACTAGTTAGGTTATCGCTATAAAGCATTTTTTTGTTTCCCACAAATCCATAAAATCTGTGCAATTAAATTCGCAAAAAAACAAGGAAAACAAAAAGTACACATAATATAGTTCAGTAGACTACATTCTATTAGCATTTGAGAGCTAAAAAGCATAGAAAAATCTTATGTTAATGCAACTACGATTTTTACATTAACACATATTAGTGTAAGTTAGAGGAGCAAATTGGCCAATGGAAAGGTCGGTGGAAATGTAAGAAGGTTACTTTTTCGTACTAGCAATTTCTTAATCATTTTATCATAAAAATCCATTTTAGACCAAAGATAAATAACCGGCATTCAAGTTCACTTCCTTATCAGCATGTGGAGACCCACCCCACTTTTAGCATTAATAAAACATCTGTGTATGTTCCCAAAAATTTCAGTGCAAGATTTAGTACACAAAACCTGCACCTGCAAATCCTAGGTTCATTTGCAACTAAGCACACTCCTGAGCAATTAGTAAGAACTATGAAAACTTCTACCAAGTCAGTATTTTGATTTCCCCTTTCCACCCTTCTACAGTTTTTTACCCAATTTATAAATCCAAATCCTAGTGGCAATATATTACCTATATGTAAATACTAAATACAAAGACAACCGGAATGGAAACAACAAAAGTAAATAATCAATAATTCAATAAATAAGTTTAAGGAGATCCACTAAAGCCATGTAGAAACCTGCAACATAGCCAGTAGAACCAAAATTCCCCACCTCAAGGGCAGCAGGTAGGCACTGAACATGGTTGAGCCATTGCCTGTGAACTTTACGGGCAACAAAAACAAGAATAGCCGGAATATCAGTCAAAACACCTCCTCTAATCCGAAAACCAATTGCAGTGCCAAGACTAAATCGGCGTAAGATCTTGCTATGAAATGCCCTGATAGTCATCAGTTCAAGCAAGGTAGTAGCTTGCTGTCCTGTAGGCAATCGACCCAAAGTTTCAGGTAGAACTCCCTTTTGAAGGTTTCCAAAATAGTTGGCCCTATCTTCCGCTGCATCATTCCATCGACTCAAAGTAGGCCATGAAAAGTAGGCAGCATTGCTCTCAGAATGCTGAGCACCTGCTGCAAAAGGCTGCAAGGGCAAAGGACTGGATGAAGGATTAGGATAACCATAGTAGTTCCTTTCGAGATCCAGGGCCGACTCCTCCGATTGTGTTGATCCAGAGTGATGAACTCTTAAATTCAAATGAGTCCGATTCATCTGTCTCTGTCAGCTCTCCTACATCACACTTAACGTAGCTTATTAGCTTACCAAACATGAATAATTGAAGACCCAGATCCATTTAATCAAATCAAAACACCATTTCCTGTTATGCTCAAACTAAGAAGACTTTTCAATTAACAAAAAAGTTTCAGCATAGGCGGAGAAAATTCTTCAGTGAGTATATTTTATACAGATTTAAGCATAGACATATCCAGCAAAAGAAAAAGGGTTGCTCAAAGTAAAATTTATCTCAATAAAGTAAACCTAACCGGTAAAGAGTATGATTTCATGTACATAATATAAATAACACAGATTGGCAAAATAAATAACAAAATATAAATAATATTCTAAACTGGAATCTCCAGAAGTTTTCAGAAAATAAACAACAAAATCAACAGGCAGGCAAAATGCTAAGAATGAGGATGAGGACATAAAATATAATTTATCAAATACAATGGTACTTCAGATATGTAAACAAAATATCAACATCACTTTGAACACTAAATCAAAAATTAGGACTACCAACTCCTTAAAACAAAATTATAACAAGTTTTCAACTAATACATACAAAGTGAACCCATAAGAAGAAAACAAGTAAAATAATAAGCAGTGCACACAAGAGAATCATTAACAGCTTAAAAGTCTAAAGCATGTCATAAGCTATATGCTTTTATCAGAGAGAGAGAGAGAGAGAGAGAGAGAGAGATTGAAATAAAGCACCAGAAAATCATTTGAAGAAATGGGTAACAAGCAAAAATGGAACAATGGACACCTTATGCAAAACGACAACAGACTCGTCACATAAAGCATCAAGTGAGTTCTCAGCTGATGCACAATAAGTGTGAAAACAAAACGCAACCCATTGAAAAGGGTTGTGAAAAGACAGAATTTTTGCAGAGAAAACTCACCGATCAGCAATGTTGTTGGGGTTATGGAAATGGACCCGAAACAAAGGAAGTTGAAGGTTTTCATGCCCTAGAACATGCAAATTCTGTGCCAATCATCTATTAGATTAATCACAGCAACTTTGACAACTATGGTGGCCTGCTATGCTAAGCTCCCCTTCTTGCTTGGCCTCAACTTTGTTGTATAGTGTAGGGATGATATGTGAATATTGAGGAAAAGAAATAGTTAGTGATAATGATAAGGGAGCACTACTACGCAGCTGTACTTGTGGATTGTCAAGAAGCATTAATACATTAGTGTCCAGTATGTCTACCATATAATGGGAATGTTAATGTTCGGTTTATTTAATTCATTTAATTTAATACATTGATATTATAAAGTTTACAAAAAAAAAAAACAAAGTATTGTTTGCGATTTAATGTTTAAAAATAATTGACGTAAAATAAAATTTAAGGCAAAATTTAGGTGTAAGTTCATGGATACACTGGATAATGTTTTCGAATGAAAATAAAACATGTATAATAATTATTATTTATATTATATTATTATTAATAAATTATTATATATGTTATATTTTCATTGAAAAATAACATTTATAATATCTAACTAACTGCATTTAATTTTTATCCGAAAAATTTAACGAGATTATTATCTCTCTTAATTATTTATTTATACTCCTAAAATAAAAGTTTCGAACAATAATTAATTAATAAAAAGTGTAAATAAATAATTTGAAGTGTGAAGTATTTGTATACCTACCCATACAAAATAGGAAAAAAAATGTATTAACATTAATTCTTTTAGACCTTTTTGTGCTTTTTTTTAGTCTCTCTTTTCTCTTTTGGCTATCTATCCATGGATCCTATTCCTGTCACAACTCTCAACAATTATGAGTGGGGAAGTTTCAGTGGAGGAGATATGGGCACCTGAAAGTATTTTATATTTCTTGGATACATATTATATTTAACAATTTATTTGTTTGGGTGGGATTAGGGGTCCATATCTGTTTGCTCCCCAAAAGTTGCACACCCTTCCAATCTAATTATAATTCATTTCCCACCTAGCAATAAAATTCAGGCTAGCCAAACAGAAGGAAAACCGGTAGTTTCTTTAGTCACATGGTGCTCCATATTTTTTTCCCTTCTTTGATTTTATTTTCTTGTTTCATTGGTTTTCTTTCTTTCTTTTTCTTTTTTTCCGTTATAATCTGAGTACAAGCCAAGCAAGATCATACGTGAAATTTTACAATCGAAAATGGTAAATATTATCATTAAAAATAAGTAAAATGATAACAAAATGATTGGTTTTACCAACATGTGATTGGTCCGAATGATAACGAATCTAAATATTTTAAGCAAGTGGTCGAGAGTTCGATCCTGACTCTTATTTATGGAGAAAACCTGATTGGAAGATGTCAACCCTAAATGTCGTCCAATATCTCGAAAAATTAATTTTCGCAGTTACACACGAAGGATACCCTGAGAAACCAATAAATAATTGACTTTGGCCAGTGCCAAACTCTTTCGATATTCCAAAAAAAGGGAGAAACATTACTACATGGAGTTGATCCCAAATTCTTGTACAATTTGTTCAAGCCCCCATCACCCTAGTGTTATTGAAAACTAGATCATCTGACTCTTACATAATCTTCATATTTAAAATAGCACTCATGATATTTGCAAACACAAATTTTGACAATATTTATCATGTTTTGTACATTATTAACCATAATTTGTACATTCATTAACCATATTGTCTAATGTTTGAATGTACAAATATCATTTTTTGTAAAATATTGCATCTAAAAAAAAATTACTATGTCTCTCCTTTGTGAGAAGCTTGGTTTTTTCTCTCCTTTGTGAAAAGCTCTCTTGGTGATTGTTTATGAGTGAAAGTCTTGCTTTGTCTGATCTTGTAAGGAGTGTTGTTGATGGAAGCGTGGATGCAGGGTTTGTCCCTGGTAGACGGGGAGGAGGAGGAGGGCTTGGTTTTTTATGTGGCCCAAAGTAATGAAGGTAATGGAGATCTGGAGTTATGCTTAGTGGGGAGATTTTTAACATTTAGGAGTATCAGGGTGCATATTATGAAGGATAGAATGGCTGGGATATGGCATCCGGGGAAGGGTGTTTCAATCATGGAGTTGGACAATGGTGTGTTGCTTTGTCCAGTTCTTCTATAAACTGGATGTTCAAAGAGTGCTTAATGGTGGCCCATGGTCTTTCGATAATCATTTACTCATACTGGGAAAAGTTCAACGGGGGGATATTATGACTCAGATACCATTGCATCATGTTAACTTTCAGGTGCAAGTTCATGATCTTCCCGCTGGGTTTATGTCTCCAATCATTGGCCAACATCTAGGTAATTTTATTGGAGAGTTTGAGGAGTATGATGAGAGTCATACGGTGGGAGTCTGGAGGTCCTTCATGCGTATCAAGGTTCGCAGAAATGTCCGAGTTCCTCTGAAAAAAGAGAAAAAAGTCCGGAAACCAGGTGGGGAATAGAGGATTGTTCATTTCAAATATGAGAAAGTTCAGATTTTCTGTTTTCTCTGTGGAGTTCTTGGTCATGGTGACCAGTTTTGTGACAAGTTGTTTGACGTGGACATTGATGATGGTGTTCGGCAATGGGGGCCGAAAATTCGTGTTGAGCAGCGGAGGGGAGGTGGTACTTGTGGATCCCGGTGGTTACGCGATGATAAGGCTGGCAGTTACGGAAAATCAGGTGGTCACAAAAATAGTGAAGGAGTTAATAGTAGCAATAAAGAAGGTGTCTCCACCCACGATTTGAACAAAGATAACGTGGAAGAAATATTTATTCCCAAAAATAACGGTAAGGGAATATTGCATGAAGATAGCAATCAGAATATGCACTCAGCATTAATAATTGGAGATTCCTCCAATCATGTGCCCTTTCATTTTCAAACGGTAAACTCAAGTTTCATGCAAACTGAACACGATCTCCATGCAGATAGAAAATGCAGACGAGCCTCTGAGATATCTATTGTGCCACATGTAGCCGAGGATCTCGAAGGTGCTCACCCAGTTCTTTCTAATGATGTTAGCAACGGTCATTTTTTATTTGGCAGATCCTAGCTCCCAGGCCTGCCAAGACAATTGAGTATTTTAAGTTGGAACCGCCGAGGCCTAGGTAACCCGCATGCAGTTCCTATTCTTAGGGACCTCATCCGTTCATATAGGGTGGATGTTATTTTGCTTTATGAAACTAAAGTTCATGTTTCAAGGATTGAAGAAATAAAACGTAGATTAAATTTTGAATGTTCTTTTGTTGTGGATAGACAAGGCCTGGGTGGAGGCGTTGCTGTGTTATGAAAGAAAGATTTTAATTGTCAGACTCTGTCTTACTCATCTAACTTCATTGACCTGGAAGTTCGAGATGGTAGTTTGGGTTCATCGAGATTGATGGGTTTCTATGGTTTTTCGGAGAAAGCTAGAAGAAGTGAATCTTGGAGGTTGCTTCGTCAGTTATCATCCTCCTCTACTATTCCTTGGTGTATTATGAGAGATTTCAATGACCTTTTAAATATGGATGATAAGTATGCCTGTGTTGAGCATCTGCAGTGGCTGTTTGATGGATTTCGGAAAGCAGTTAGGGAGTGTAATCTAATTGATCATCATCTGGAAGGTTACTCCTATACTTGGTGGCGGGTCATGGTACAGAAAGGGCAGTGGAAGAGCGTCTTGACAGAGCCATGGTAACTGCTGAGTGGTCTAATCTCTTCCCTAATGCTAAACTTTCAAATTTGGTTGCTCATATGTCTCACCACTCCCCTATCTTGTTGAATATTCACGTCAAACTGCCTCTCCCATACAATCGAAAATTCCGGTTTAAAAGTGCATGGCTTCTTGATGATGATTTGGAAGACGTGATGCATGGGAGCTGGCATACGGTTGGTAGAAATAATTTGCTTTCCAAGCTTCAAGGCTGCGTAGAGGATCTCAATGTTTGGGGTCGTAATATCCATTCCAGGCTTCGCTATGACATAGCATGTTGCAAAAATAAATTGGAGTCTTTGATTCACTTGAAGGATGAGGAGTCTATTATTCATTTTGATGCTACTAAAGAGAAGTTGGCAGTGCTTCTTCTTCAAGAAGTTAATTTTTGGAGGCAGAGAGCCAAGGTTCATTGATTAAAGGAAGGAGATATGAATACCAAATTTTTTCACTCGATGGCCACTACAAGGAAAAAAAAAATGCAATTACCAAGCTCGAAAATAAAGCTGGGTTGGAAGTGGTTAACCGAGAAGATATTTGCATTGTGGCTCTAAATTATTTCCAGGAACTTTTCACAGATTCTACGAGCAAATATGATCCTGTTTTCCAAGTTGTTCATTCTAAGGTATCTCCTGAAGTTAACTCTACTCTTTTGGGCTCATTTAAGGTCGAGGAATTCAGAGAGGCTCTATTTTAGATGCATCCTAACAAATCCCCTGGATCGGATGGCCTCAATGATGCTTTTTACAGGAGATTTTGGAATCTTTGTGGTGATGACGTTTTTCGTACCTATGTTAAGTGACTTGTTGATGGTATGTTTCCTTAAGAGGTAAATGATACTAATGTTGTCCTTATTCCTAAGATTGATAATCCTTGTTCTATGAAAGATTTTCGTCCCATTTCTTTATGCAATGTTATCTATAAAATTCTCTAAAAAGTCCTTGCTAATAGACTTAAGAGAGTTTTGGATAAGTTTGTAGCATAGGAACAAGCCGCTTTCATTGCAAGGAGATCAATTATTGGATAATGTGTTGATAGCTTCGGAGATTATTCATTACATGAAGAATAAAAGAAGAGGTAAATCAGGTGATGTGGCTCTCAAGGTTGATATCAGTAAGGCATATGATAGGGTGGACTGGGGTTATCTCCGAGCTATTACGCTGAAAATGGGGTTTGATTCTAAATGGGTGGCTTGGATCATGATGTGTGTTGAATCCGTTCATTATTCTATTTTAGTTAATAATGACTCAATTGGCCCGGTCTTATCGAAGAGGGGTCTTAGGCAAGGAGATCATCTTTCTCCTTACCTTTTTCTCTTTTGTTCTGAAGGCCTGAGTGCGTTGCTTCATAGAGCGGTAGCTGATGATGATATCCATGGTATTAAAATTTATAGGGGTTCTCCAACATTATCCCACCTCTTATTTGCTGATGATTGTTTCTTATTCTTTAAAGCTACTGAGGGCGAAGTGGACAACATCACTAATATTCTTCATACTTATGAGGTGGCTTTTGGTCAAGCAATCAATCTTCAAAATTCCGAGATTTTTTTCCTGCCATAATACTCCTCATATTTTACGAGCCACTCTTGCTGATAAATTAGGTGTAAGGGCGATGTTAGGAACTGGTAAGTATTTAGGCCTTCCATCCATGATTGGTAGAAGCAAAAAATCAACCTTTGCATACAGTAAGGATGGAGTTTGGAAGAAGCGTAATTCGCTTGGTGGTAAACTTTTATCATCAATGGGTCGTGAAGTTCTCATTAAGGCGGTGTTACAAGCCATTCCGTCTTATTGTATGAGTGCTTTCCTTCTCCCTACATCTCTTTGTGAGGAGATTGAGAAGATGATGAACTCATTTTGGTGGGGTGCTAAGGAGAAAGGCATTCGCTGGATGTCTTGGAAAAGGCTTGCTAGAAGGAAGGAAGTAGGTGGCATGGGTTTTAGGGATTTGCATGTTTTTAATCTAGCAATGTTAGGAAACCAAGGGTGGAAATTCATTACACATCCGGATGTTATGGTCACAAGGTTTTTCAAAGCTAAATATTTTCCTAATTGTGAGTTCTTAGATTCGGCTATTGGCAATAATCCAAGCTTTGTGCGGCGTAGTATATGGAACTCCAAAAGTATACTAGATGAAAGGTACAGGTGGTGCATTGGTGATGGGTCGAATATTAAGCTATGGCGGCATCCGTGGCTTAGACAAAAGGAACCTCAAGTGACATGTAGTGTGCCTCATCAAAGTGTCACCAATTTAACTGTTCAGGATATTTATTCATGCTTTATTTCCAACAGATGTGGCAACCATTGTGTGTAACACACCCCTTAGTCTTTCAGTCAAATAAGATAAGCGAATTTGGGCTCTAACTTCTCATGGTAACTATTTTGTAAAATCCGCTTATCATTCTTATATGGAGAAGGTGCATCTATCTGAGAATAGGGACCGAGACAGGGACTGGAATGCGCTATGGAAGTTATCAGTGCCTCCTAAGGTGAAAACTTTTCTTTGGAAAGCTTGTATGAACTGTCTGCCTACGCGCACTAGACTCCAATGTAAAGGTGTTCAATGCCCTGCCATTTGTGTTTTCTGTTCTACACATTTGGAAAATAGATGGCATGTTCTTCTTACGTGTGATAGGATGATACCTTGTTGGGAAAAAGCTCATCTTTGGTACATTATTGAACCACTGCTTACTGAGTGTGAATCTATTCTAGATCTATTTTTTCGTGTCTGTAATGATCTTGATGAGGCATCTAGCTCCTCTTTTGCTATGAACTTATGGAGCATATGGAAAAGCAGAAATGAGAAGCTTTGGAATTTGAAGGAAGATGGAACTGATAAGAATTTGCTTAGGGCTTCTACTGTGTTTCAAGATAGGCAACGTGCATAAGATGTTATCTAGAAGTTGGAATCAAGCACTTTACATGACAACAACGATGTGATGTGGTGTAGAACTCCTGTTGGTTTTGTTAAATATAATGTGGATGTAGCTTTTTTCAGAGGGAAATGAAAACTAGCTTTGGATTTTGTCTTAGGGATGTCAGAGGAGTGTTTATTTTGGCTAAATCATCTTGGGTCCCTTATCTATCACAGTCCACGAAGGAGAGGCTACTATTTTGCTCAAAGCTCTTCAATGGATAGAATATCTTGGCCTCACTAATGTGATTATTGAAATGGACTGCAAATGGGTCGTGGAAGGTGTTAATCATGCTTGTCAAGATGCAACAGAACTTGGTTCTCTTATTTGTCATTGTTGCGAGTTCCTTCAAAGGAATGCTAATTACCATGTGACTTTTATCGGGAGGGATGCTAATAGGGAAGCACATTGTCTTGCTCGTGCAACTTTATCTTTTAGTAGCAACTATGATTTTAATACTTTTCCAGTTTGTAATGTACTTTCTTCTGGTTTGGCAATGATATAAGCTTCTTACATTAAAAAAAAAAAAAAGTTGCATCTAGAAGGTACACATGATTGCATGGTTGCATATCTCTATCCACCAATCCACAAAAGAACAACCGTAAATACCTAATTAAGGAAGAAAGAAACAAAACCAGTTTGGCATGTGAACAAATTATTAACAAGTAGAAGATTGATTTGGTTTATATATTGACTAGGATTTAGGTGCTGCTCGGCCTGAATGGCGATGGGTGGTTGTGCTTAACGTCTTCCTTGGTCAACAGTGGAGTGGGGGGCACCTGTAAAGGTACTCCGACGCCTAAGTAAGAATGTGAGAAATAAAATGAGCAAGGTAAGATGAAGAGTGAATAGTGTGTTGATACTCTCTATGTGTACTCACAATTATAGGTGAAGAGTGTGTTGTGTATTTACATGATCCCTCATAGAAGCGCCGGATAATTCCCTACCTGAAGGGATGATCATATAGGGGGCATGTCCCTTGTCGGACGAGGTACAGGGCTTGTCTTTAGTCACTTTGCAATGTGTCAGGTGGGAGCAAGGTGGCATGGCAGGTCCTTTGGTATAGGTGGCAGACTGGCATTGTTGATTTGTTTGGTTGTCCTTCGTGAGGTGGATTAGGTTGGATTGGGTCAACCCACTGGACTGGGCCGCTTGGCCTAGTCTATAGGAGTTTCCCCAGGTCAGTATGACGTCACAGTGTTGCATCGAGCTCTTCTAGCTTGATCTCCCAATGATCTAGTCAGCTTCATCCTTGTTGAGATGTTTGAGGCCAACCTCTTTTGCCTCCAAACGAGTAGTTCCTTGACCGTTGAAAACCTTGCCTGGGCTGATTGTCGGGTGTCATTAGCACATCCGTTGTTAGGGGAGCCTCACTCGTCTCTCGCCCATAACATTTTCAAATGGACTAATCCCTTGAGGTGAGCATGTGGTGTCCCCTCTCTTGGAGACTTGGCGTGTCACGCCCCTTCGGTTGGACGTGTCTATAGATATGCGCCTTGTTGTGAAATCGCAAGTGCACTACTTAATCAAGTAGTAAAATTATCGTTCCACTAGCACTAAATTGATGACTACCAATCACATACAATTATGATTATATAGACGAAACCAATTCTTGTGAAATTATGGTAACGAGATAAACTTTCAGAGAATAAAAGGCAAATGGAAAACTCAGAAAATAATTTCGCAGTAGAACAAAGAAATCAGTTTATAAAAGCTCCAGGATTCAGGCACACCACGATGATGATTGACAAGTTTGTAACGATTCTCCTCTTATTTAAGCTAAATTACTTTTGAAGGTAAATTATCCTAGTTAGTTATTTTTTTCCTTTCAGAATATAACAACATGCCCAAGTTAACCTAACTCATATTTAAATGGTAATTAAATTAAAAAGGACATGTAAGAACAGTGATAATTTCAAGAAAATCTCAAGAGAAATAGTCTACTTTCGTGATTAAAAGTCTCAGGTACAGTTTTAGATTTCTGACACTAAGGTTCACCTTTCACTTCTTCCCCTAATATCAAATATTAGGCAAACATGTGGTTAAGCATATTTACAAATAGTAGGCGTGCTAAAATAGAATAAAAAATAATTTTAATATTAAAAAGTGGTAGAAAATCAGAATATCAAAATGTCAACACATCAACGGGCTACTCCTAAATCCTAAAATAAAAGTAATACTCAGTCATGTTTAGAATACATTCCATGGAAAGCAAAGGAAACATTCAACAATAAGAGCTTGGCTTGCCAACCGGAGCTAGGAGTTCGAGTTGGGTTACCACGAGTTGAAGTTCCCTCCTAAGGCTTTAACATAGTTGATTTATGCGGTTTTGATTGGGTTTCTATACCTTGTATTGTATTGAACTCGTCTAGTTCGACAAAGCTAATAATAGATTTAAGATGTAAAATTGAATAAGTAAAGTAGAAAAATAAAGGACAGTAAAATCTTGAAAGGATTAATATTTTGGTCAAGGGTATGATACTCATTTGCTTTAATTATTAAGTTTAGGGCTTAGGGTCCAGGACGAGAAAAAAACCCTAAATGAAATATAACTAATCAACAACAATGCTAATAAAACTAAAATTAATAATAATAAATTATATTTATTGAAAAGGAATAAAAATTAAACTAGAATAATATTATGTAAAAGGTTCCTACTAATTTAGATTTCAATTGAGAGTTATCATAATAAAAGTATTTTTCTTAAAATCAAGTTTGATTAAAGCAATGTTCGTTAACCTAAGGCAGTGAAGCTATCTCTGAAGAGCTTGTGCCTGTGGGATTACATTATCCACATACACGAGTAAGGCAGTGAATGAATCATTAGTTTTCTTGATAAATAGTGAATGATCCAAAGGAGACTGCTAAAAACCAAAAGTGAGCAAAGAAGATGGCAACTTAGCAAACCATTGTTTATGATAGTGGATACTTTGTACCAATAACATGATTACCCAAAAATCAATCAAAGATTATCTAAAAATAGTTTATTATATGATATATTATTTTTTTAAATTACCATTTGATAAATTGAATGTTGACATCTTGAATTGCACTTCCACTTCGTTTGGATTAGAAAAGAAGTAGGGGATAGAGAAATAGAGTGGAAAGAAGTATGAAAAAAGAGAAAATGGATAGAAAATGAGTAGATTTTCAAATTGTTTGGATTGAAAGAAATAAAAGAGAAGTAAAAAAAAAGAAAAGTTTAGTTCTCTCCCCACCCACTTGGTCGGATAGAAAAATGGAAAGAAAGAAAATAAGATTTTATTATAAAAACATATTCGGCCCTTATTTATTATTAATTAACTCTCTAATATGTCTCTAATATATATAAAAAAAACACATAAATATAATATAATATAAAAAAATATAAATAAAAGGCCACTAACTTACAAAAGACACACACATGGACGGACTGCTTTTCATTTTGGAGAACAAAGAGGCTTGAGAGGAAGAGAGAAGGTAGGAGAGGTTGGGTTTATGGAGGAAGAAGGGTACATCGGTAAAAAATAAGTTTTCTCCTCCTTTATGTCAGTTTTCTTCGACCCGGGAGAAGAAATTAAATGTATGGGTGCTACATCAATTTTTTTTCTTTCTTGATCCAAATCAGAGAAAATAGACTTTTCTCTTCAACTTCTCTATTTCCAAACACTTTCCACCCATTTTCAACCCAACCAAACATAGTGTTCATGCACCTTTCTGTCATGCACCCTTTATAAAAGTTTATAGGTCTTTAAAGTTTATTAAATTTTTTAAGAAACTTGGTGCGAAGTATTTTTTTTTTTTGTGCAAAGTTTAACCAAGTTTTAATTAAGTCTTTACTTCATTATAAAAATTTATTTTAAAAATCTATAGCAGCAGTATAAAATATCTTACAAATAACTTTTTAATAGATTTTAAACAGCATTAACTAAAAAGAATTAAAAGTGTAAAACCTTGTTAAATTATTTAAAATAAAAAATTATTACATATTTAATGAAATATATACAAACCAATAAATTAATTTAATCAAATCATTTTAAAGAAATAATTTAATTATTATATATTATTAATATAAAATTTTTACATTATTAATCAATCAAATATTTTTATCTTATATAATTATTTTTAATTGATAAATTGTATAAAAATATTTTATATTAATCAATAATATATAACAAGTAAATCATTAAAGAAAACTTCAACAACCATTTGTCTCAATCTTACTTTCTCTCTCTCCGTCCCGTCGTCTATTATCCATACATTATCTTCATATATTATTAGTCACATCATGATTTTCAAATGTCAATCATCAAATCATGATATCTTTCAACTCATATTAAATTATTTACGCAAAGACTTTGAAAGTTTGAAGCGATTTATTACATATAATATATATATATATATATATATATATATATATATATATATATATATATCAGCCTTACAATTTACACCCAAGCAGGGCCGACCCTCCCATTTGGGATATTTTCTACGAATTGAAGAGACGATGTTTTTATAATTATTTGAATATTATTTTTTTATATTTTTTATTATAAAATTATTAATAAATAATTTATAATCAAATTTTTTTAAAAATTTATTTTTAATAAAAATTAAAATAAGACTATTTAATTTAGCTTATCATATATTAAATCGTAAATAAGATTTTAATAATTTTAATTTAAAAAAATTTTCTCAGCAAATGTAATAATAACATAGATAGTTAATATTATTCTATAAAATAAATAAGGGGTCTCTAATTGAACAAATAGTAATGAGATGAAAATAATAACACCTGATTGAACGTGAGCAAATAACAAAGAGTCTCAATTAGGATACAACTATTTAGATGTATTAATTTAAAATTAAAATATATTTTAATAATTATGGATACATTTTAAAAAATAGTTATTTTTTATTCCTAATAAATAAATTATATAAAAAATTATTTTAATATTTATAATTATATATATATATATATATCTTAATATATGATATCGCTTAACATAAAAGATAAATCAATTATATAAATTTTTTATTTTAATATTATAATTTTATATATGTTAACTATATAAAAAAAATTTGATATCCCTAATAAAATGGGATCTCCTCTGATCGCTCCTCGCTCACATGCTTAGGCTACCCCTCCACCCGACCCATCTATATGGTGCGCTTGCATTATCAGGTCAATATTCAGCGAAAGAGGCAGACAAAAATTGGATAGATTGTCTGAAGTATAAGCCATTTATTTAATTTATTTAATTTGTGAAAAATAAAAAGAGAGAGAAATTATATGAAAAATAAAAAAAATTATTTTTAAAGTGAATAAATTATTTTTTTATTTAATAAAGTTTAGATTAGTGGAAGACATGTCCCCTTATAAGATCAGAAAAGATCACCAATATCAACGATAATTTATAGTGTAATTTGTATATTGTTTACTAACAGGAGAAACCTGATAATCAAATCCAAATCATAATAAATATGAGCGAAATGTTTGATCAGATATATCAGTTTATAATTTTAATCTATTAAATAATAATTTAAAAATATGTACACCTTGTTTAATGTTAAGTGACCTTGATGGAAACATTTTCTAAAAAAAACAGAGAAAGGAGGCTAATGTGATAAAAGTTACTGATCTTTCAGTTAGATCCACCAACTTGGCCAGACGACCAAGACAAAAGATCGTATATACAGCAATAAGATATTCTTGGATATACCTTTCAAGTTTTTGCATTTTTGCCAAGGATATTTCAAGCTTAGACATGTCTGTGCACTTGTCTTTATCAAGCATTAGATTATTGAAAACAGATTTTGTCAATAAAAAAAGGGGAAAAAAAAAGTTTTGTTTCCCTTTCTTAGCTAAAAGAAAGAGAAGGCAATTATTGGACTAGCATACCCCATATTGATGGATGGGGTCCCCCACAAATAGGTCTCTTACGCATGCTAATATGGTCAGCGCACTCGTCCGCGAGGCCAAAGATGGACTGAAATATTGTCAAAATAGCAATGAAATTCGTTTTATGTCCAATGAATTAATTTTAATTTTTTGCTAATCCTCTTAATTCTATTAATATTTAATAAATATTAATTTATGATTTAATATTAGTTATTAAAAATTACATTAACAATATATTTACTTTCTCATTTATTAATTTTTATTAAATATTAAAAGAATTATTAGAAAAATATTTTAAAGAAATATAATAAAGTATCTTAACACACGCATACACCCTCCCATAAGTCATCTCTTGAATTTTGATTTTTTTTTGTGTGTGATTCGCTCGTAACAGTATCAACTCTTATCACTACAATTCACATTCTTTCTTTGGTTTTTTTATTACCATCTTATATGTACGAATTATCCATCATTATTAGGAGTGATTAATCTCCATCGAAAAACTTGTTGGACACATAATATGAGTTCTCCCTCCTAACCAAGATTTCTTCATCCAAAAAAGATAGGATTCGAACATCTGATTACTTGTTTAAGGTGTCCAAGTCTCTTACCACTTGGACTTAGATTCTTTCAATTATTTATTATTATTCTCAATATACTAATTTGGGAAAGGATTTAATTGTTATGCATTATAATATACAAACTTTGTATAGGTTAAACTAATTATTTGGTTCTTATACATGACATTAATTTAGAATTTGGTTCATATACGTGAAATTTTTTTAAATTGGTCCCTATATGTATAATTATTTTTAATTTGGTTTTCGCGCCTTTATTGGTATTATAATGCCATTTGTTGAAGTTAAAATATAAGAACGAAATACAAAATGATTATCATATATAGGGATTGAATTCAAAAAACTTTGTCTTTATATGTAACAATTATTTTCACTTTGATTCTTATACGTGATAATCATTTTGAATTTGGTCCATATATTTTAACTTCAACAAACGATGTTATAACACGTTGAATAGACACGTGTCACTTTGTAAGGGTAGTCGTCAATCCGAAAAACAATCTGAGACGTGACAAATGGTATTAAAGTGGGACCTCTCACAGTATGGTGTGGTTTGGGGATGAACCAAGCAGAAGCTGGTGGGCGTGTGACACGTGAGACTAATGAGGGCAGAAAGTGATCGCCACTGCTAAAGATGAAACACGAATAAGGAGTGACTCCTAGCAGGCTTCTAGGCAGAGGGAAACATGAACTAACCGATTTCACACCAGCATAAGATGCATCCTGAGACTGTGCAGGTATGAGATTGTACTATTAAGAAAGGCTTAAAAGAATTGATTGGTACTACCTATATAAATAAGATGCATGTTCTTTTCGAAAGCCGACTTAGGAACTTCACAGTTAAGTGCGCTTAACTTGGAGCAATTCTGGAATGAGTGACCTCTTGGAAAGTTTTCCTAGGAAGCGGGTAAGTGAGGACAAAACACGCTGAAAAGAGCCGTGCCGGTTTGTAGGGACAGTTGTCAATATGGAAAGCAGACTGAGACGTCACACAATCCATCGAAATTAGGAAGATTTTGAATAATGCAAGATTTTTTGTTACTTGTTTGTCTTGATTGAATATCACTAAATTTGTACAACCTCTTTAAAAAATTCTGATAGTCCTGATTGAATATCACATGACTTGTTTAAATTACTTAAAAGTCTTGATTGAATATCACACTATTTTTTTTATCACAAAATAATTTTTTAAAATATTTTAAAATCTTAATTCAATATATCCCCTTAACTTTTTTCCTTAACCCCCCTAAATCCCCCAATTGGTTTGAATTTTTATACACCCTTACTTTTGAGTGTGACTCTTGATTCTTCCTCCCCCTCCAATCCCCCAATTAAAAGGCTTGAAATTTTATGCACCATGTCCATGAGTTTGAGTGTGACTCTTGATTTTTCCTTATTTTGCTGAACAAGCCATCCGCCAAAAAGAGATAGGTTGTTTTTTTTGGTTACAAAAGAGAGATAGGTTTTATTTACTCATGTAAATAAACTAAATATTGACAAAATAAAAATGTTAAGTATTTTTGACAAAAATAAGTTACCAGTTTGACTTCTAAATAAATTAACGATCTTTACCGCTTTATTTCATTCAATAACTATTATTAATTTTTGTCAAAATTCTAATTAATTATTTTAACTAAGCATTACTCAAAGCCTTAGACAAAAGACTCCTTAAGATATGACAATATAGGACAGGACACGCTAGATTAATTGGTTGCTTGGAAGAGCTCATAAAGAGCTTATGAGAATAACTTATGAAATTAACCTTATATAGAGAATTTATGAAAATAGTTTATGATCTTTTCATAAGCATTTTTTAGCTTATTTCCATAAACTTGTCAAAGAAGCTTACGAAAATAAGCTGCTTTTAGCTTATATGAAAAAGAGCTTATTGAATAAGCGCTTAATTAAACTGTTTATTCAAACGCATCCTCCTAAGTAGTTTGTATTAGCTTATTCATTCAAACCCCAATTCCATCATTTTCCCAAAAATGGGTCCTCATTATCCTTACCCACCGCATTAGCAACATTATCTAAACATTGAAATCTTTTGATAACAGAGCCGCAGCCCCATCATTTTCAACAGCCAACAGGCATAACTCCTTTTAGCTGTTTATTGGTGCCGCAAAATTATTAATTAATGGCCATATTTGCATTAACTATTGGCACACATATGTCTGGAGACCAGAACCGTAACATATGTCTTAAGGGTCAATGTTTGCCAATAATAGCCACACTGCTTCACAGAATTGTTAGTCCTACTACACTACTGATTGCATATGGAGTACTAACTTTCTTTACCGCTTTGTAAGGAATGTCAAATGTGTTACTTCAAGAAACTCATTATCAAAATACTTTAAATATAAAATGGATAAAGAAATTACTTTAAACATACTTATGTTCATTACAGAGATCTTTGTAAGCTCAAAAGTTGCAGAAATGGATTGGAAAACCAGTTGACCAGTTGAAGGTACTGAAACACATACAGCCCATGGATGGTTTTGGGCTTCGAACAGTTTGATGCAATACCAATTTGCACAGCACAAAACATAGCACTAATATATTAGAGTAAACTCTCAATTTAATCTTTGAAAGATTATGGTGTTGACGAATAGGTATTTTATAGTTTTTGTTGTAATCAATTAAGACCTTAAAATTTAAGAAAATGTTAAATTGATAGTTTTTTGTCACCAATTAAATCCCTAGAAGGACCAATGTGATGACGTTTTAAATATTTCAAGGAGTTAATTTGTGACAACTTTTAAGAACCTATATGATGACACCATATTTTTTCGATGAGTGAATTGAGGATTTACTTTAAAATATAAGATTGAATAAATTAAGCAAGCAACCCAGCTCATGGTTGCTCAAAGGTCTGAAATTCCAAATGGTAATTTACCATGATCACACATGATTAGAAGCAAAGGGGTTACACTTGCAACCCAGATATGCCACATTGAGAAGAAGAAAATGCAATGGAAGAAAACCCATAGCCCATAGCAGAGGCGATGGTTGTTGTCAGATGTTTTTTGGGTTCATAACATTTTTGCCAACCAAGAAAATAGGACAAAAAAAGAACAGATGCAACCAGTGACCACCTGTTATTAGAGGTAATGGGTGGGTATACCTAGTAAACGTCTCCTAAGATAAAATCTCTTCATATCTGAAGTGACAAAATTATAATGAAAGTCAGTAGAAAATTAAGTGAAACCAGTTATAATCATATGATGAAAACTCTACAGATGTGAAGTGGTACATGTGTAAATGTGTATAGTTAACATTATTCTTCATACTGATTGGGTTTGGAATTTGTAAACAGAACTTCAGGGAGACTCCATTTAAAAATCTCAGAAATCACAGTTTAAAAGTTTGCAGTACGGTGTTACACAGGCACAAAGGGCCAGGTCCCTACACAAAAAAGATTTAGCAAAATATGGGACAGCAGCATATACATCTGCGAACAATGCTAACAACATATTCTTTATCATACTCTCTTCAATACACTCCATATTATTATATGGATTTCATGAGGGACCCACTTAATAGAGAGTGGGCCTATATGATTCAGTGAATCCCACGTGAAATTCACTAATAATGGAGAGCATATCGAAGAGAGTGTGTTCTAGCATTCTCATACATATGCTATATCAAAAATGATCTGCTGCCTGATGTGCACACCTCTCTAAGTCTCTAACCTCTCCTCGCCCACAACCCTACCCAACAAGTTAATTATGATTCATGCCTTAAAAGTATTATGCACCCATTTGTCTCACTTTATTTTGAAAATGTGTTACACTCAAAACATGGCTGTTTCTGCAATCTTTCAAAATAACAATCCCATAAATGACACAGAAAACTTCTCATAAATCTCTTACTAGTGTACAAGCAAGAACCTATCCAGAAAACCTCTCCCTATTATGAGGAGAAGAATAATCAATATCTGGCCCCAGAGGGACGATCCCAAATGGATTGATAGAAGGATGGCTGCCGTAGTAATGCAACTTTATATGTTCCATGTTCACTGTGCTACTAATGCCAGGAGCTTGGAAGATGTCTTTAGTATAATTGAAGAGATTTGGGTATTCCCGCAGTAGTTTCTTGTTGCACTTAAAGTGAACTGCATAAACCTACAATTACAGCAAAGGCTAATTACTCATGTCAAAAACATTGGAATGGATAGATTGCAAAATGAGTCCCAAAATAGGAAAGCAGAACAGTAGATGACATCAAAAGCCAACTTAATAATAAGGCGAATAGTCACACAATGAGACAGTCACCCTAAATGTATACTCCTCCAATACCATCAAAATGATGAGATATATAATAAGAGAAATGTTACCAGCACACTCTCTTGAACACACTCATTGTTATTGGATGAATTTCATGTGGGACCTACTAAATAGAGGGGGTCCTACATAAAATTTAGGGTCCCACTTAAAATTCAGTCAATAACAATGAGTTGTTAGAGAGAGTGTTAAAAAGAGTGTGTGGGTAACATCACTCATATAATAAAAGCACAAACATAAGGGAGAAAAACCTTCAAATTTTCAGTTGCACTTCAGAGCTTTTGCCTTTAGCATGATCTTTTTATAAGGTAAACCATTGAATATTCATCTAATAGCAACAGAGCAATAAAAACAAGAAGGAAAAGCTTTGTGAAGAAAATTATTTATCACTGTAGTGCCTTGAAGTTTAAAATAAGGAATAGGAATTTGAAAAGTTTACATTTTTTCTCCAGCTATGGTCAATATATAAAACTATAGAACCAACTCATAGTTACAAGATTCTCTCACTAAACCCACAAACTGCATACCAATTCCCACATACCAATTCAAGGTACTACACAGTTTTTTATATAGAAAGTCTTATAATTATCTGGTAAGAAGTGATGAAACGCGTACCGGTACAGCAGACCTGGTAAGTATGAACCAACTGTGATGACTTATTTGTAAAATTTATTTTCATTAGCCAAATCAAGAGTATAATACTTCTCCAAAAAAAAAAATAGGAAATCTGACAATTTTAAACTACAGGAAATTGGAATTCTTACTTTTTCTGTTTACTCTTTGGAAGACTTTCTGCGCAAAGATTAAGATATAAAAATAGTTTAGGGCTTGAACCAAATATTTAAGAGGATTCAATTCCATAACAAAATATGTAGATCTTCCAGTTGTTAGCATTTAACTCAGGCACAACTCGTAAAATTTGGAGACCAAGTTTTTAACTAAAAATTATGAAATTTGACGGGACAAACTCCTGAAATTTGACAGGACAAACTCCAAGCTTTTACAAGAAATATGGTTTTAAAATTGAGTTAATTTTGGTATTTTGACAAGCCCCTAGACACCAGCTCTCCACTCAGTATTTACTAACTTAAGTCTGTGATGTCTGTCTATGATTCATTTAGTTTTGAGTTCTATAAGGAGGCCCTTACTCAATGCGATGCTTATTTGAGTGGATGGTTTGCATGATACAAGTAACATGAAAGAACATAAGATGTTCCAAACTTAAACAATAAATGCTCAATAACACACACACACACACACACACACTTTATACCTCATCAAATCTAATGAGAGTGACAAACAAACGAATGTCTGCTTCAGTAAGTCTGTTGCCACATATATAGCGTTGCTTGCTCAATATATTCTCACATTTGTCCAAAGCTTCATACAATTGTTTTGCAGCCTGCAGAGAGGACCAAGTGAACAGTTTTAATTTCCTAAGTACCGCAGCCTTTTAGTGAATTTAAACATAAAAGTATTAACTATCCCTAAACGAAATTAAAAAAATCTACATACCTCATTGTATGGTTCTTGCTTCTTTGCAAACCCACATTTATAAACACCATTGTTTATACTATCGTATATCCACTCATTAGTCTCATCAATTTGGGCTTTCAAATCAGTGGAATATAAGTCCAAGGTGGGATTTTCTGCGATAGTGTTGAATTCAGTGTTAAACATGCGGATTATCTCTGAGCTCTCATTGTTAACAATTGTCTTGAGTTTCTTATCCCACAGAACCTGTGCAGATCAAAATCCACAGTTGATAATAAACATCTGCTCAGTAAAGTATATCATACAAACCAAGAAAGAAAACATACAGGAACAGTGTATTTTCCGGTGTAGTTTGTACTTGCAATTTCATAAAGTTCCCTAATACTCTTGGCTCCATTCAACAGATCAGGTTCAGCTCCTGGAACCTCGGTTTTTGAATCAGGAAAAACCCATCCCATATGATCATCTGATTCTTTGGTTCTTCCCCAGATAGGTTTGACTGACTGATCATGAAACATGAAAGATAAGAAATTCTGGGAGGAACTAAAACTAATGTAATTATTCTATTTGAAAATATTCAATATGAAGCCTACTAACCGAGAAGCTGATGGCTTTTTGAAGTCCTTTCAGATTCAAGTAAGCAAGGCACCTGGAAGCCCAAGGACAAGCATATGATACGTAGAGATGATACCTTCCTGACTCTGCTGGAAATTTGGAATTTGGGTCCCTTGAAATGAATTGCCGGAATGTGGAAGCAGATCTCAAAAAAGCACCAGAGTGTGACATCTCATCCAATGCAGATCGCGCCATTTCAACAATATACTAAGCAGTAGATATGTTAAGGAGCGAATCACAACACCAAATCTTCATACAGAGTTGAACAACACATACCCTTTAGTTTTATTTTATGTAGGATGCCTATCATGCTACATATTAAACGAATTCAAAAAGAATTGGGATGAAGTATATACTATACATCAACCAAATCTTAATGCCTAATTATAGTTACACCTTCTGTTTTGTTTCAAGTGAAATGCCTATCAGAACATTGTGGCTATACTATAGTAATACATTCTAGTCAAGCTTTTATCTTTTGGTTTACAAATAAATTTCCCTATCAGTTCACTTCATAGTTAAGAAAACTCTTCTCTATAAAATAAAGAAAATAAACACAAAACTGGTAACTTTCATCTGTGGGAAAATTTGACTCAGACTAACACCCAAACCAGAACCTATTCTATTCAAATCAATTTTTTGGGTGGTTTATTTTCAGTAGAAGGATCATGACCCTAATAAGAGCTTTCACCTACATAGCAAATCAATTAATTATACTTATATCACCCAGAAAAGCATATAATATTGGAATGTATGAAATATATAAATGCTTTCAGTGCACATAAAAATCAACAATTTTAACATGCATGAATTAATTGTTTAAAGATGCATACCTTGTTCACCTTGTAGTTGTAGTTGGAGGCAAACTCAGAAATAGTAAAGGAGTTCCTGGGGCATAGTAATCTCGATTTTTCCGTTCTGTACCCGTATGTTATTTTAAGGTACTGCTACCTACTACAACTTAATCTCACTGACATCATAACACGTGTTTATGCTTAGCAGATCTGCGGTCAATACCAGTTGCTAGCTAGTAGCTACCAGCTACCCATGCTTATCGCCAAAGACTACAGGGGATTCCTTCCAACAAAAGTATAGTAAATGGAAATGGCTAATCATTAACTCATTGATCGATACTCTCTAAAAATTAACCATTTAATCCCCAAATTTATAAATATGAAACATATTAATCCTTAAATTTAATTTTAATATTCATTTACTTGCTTACATATCTCGTTAATAATCCTACTTGGCCCGTGATCTTACGTGGCTTATGACAAATTTTCGTCGTGAAAGATTAATGAAAAGTGAAAAAAATGCATAATATTTAGATATTTGAATTTTAAAATTGGGCATGTTTTTTCACTTTTTATTCGTTTTTCTTAAAGGGAATTTGTCATAGGCCACACCGGATCACTGATGAGTCAGGTAGGATGGTTAATGAGACACATAGACAAGTAAAAAGACGTTGGAACGAGATTGAGTGACTAAGAGCCTGTTTGTTTTAGATTCTGTAAAGATAAAATCACGTTGGGAGAAAGCTCCTCTCACATAGCTTCCAAAATAATTGCCTAGGGAAGCGTTATTTTCATGTTTGCGTTAAAAATAATCTAAATCAAACGGGCACTAAAGTGTCTCGAGTTTGTAAATTTGAGAGACTAAATGATTAATTTATATTTTTTAGAGACTAAAAGTGGGTCCCCGAAATTTTTCAGGGACCAATTTGGACCTTCACTCAAAATAAAATTATGTCAATTGCCATATCATTGTTTGAATCGTGTAATTAATTATCTTAAAAGTCACAAATAATGATTGATTGATAATATAAAAATTTATAATGAAAATATATCAAAATTAAATTCGAAATTAGAATTTTTTTTTATAAATTTTGAGTTTAATTTTAATATACTATTAATTAAATAACAAAACTTTTTAAAAAATCAATCAATCAAACATTATCACCATCGGATGGTTTTCAACTTTTAGTTAACATTTTTTTTTAGAAAAAACCAGGTAACATGGGAATAAAACAAAACAGCAGCAGGTGGGATTCAAAATCAAAATCGGAACCAAGTAGTGGACTTTAGAAGGCCTAACCACTAGGCTAACATCAAACCTGTGCAATTGTACGCCTTTTATATATACTTATTTATATTTGAAGTGTATAAAATAAAGAGTAAATCCCTAATTTGGTCATTGTATCAACTTGATCCTCGACATTTTCAAAATTTCAAAAATATCCCTAAAATTGTCAAACGTTAATCAATCTAGTCCCTCTATCAAGGACTAAGTTGATATGTACCTTATAATTTTAGGGACCAAATTGATATAGGGACAATACGACCTTACAGTTTCAGGGACCAATTTGAAGATTTACTCAAAAAATTAATAAACCAGCGTTTGGTCTTTCCCTACCTCCTTCTTTGTTCCTTCCTCCTTCCCTCTGCAACAACAAAGTCATACGGGTTCAGAGCTTCTCCGGGGGGCATCCTCATGGAATCCACACCGCGCGGGCTCCGTTGTCCTCAATGCCACATTCCTCGACTACGCCACTGGCACTGCGCGTAGCATGAACGCTCCGCCCCTTATCATCAGGACATTGTTGCCGTCAAAGCCTTCCCCCCGCTTTTGTAATAAGAATGGATGGATGGGTGCCAATAGTGGTAGGTCGTGGTTCCAATGGTGGTACAGAAGAGAGAACAAGGAGAGAGATGGGTGAGATGGATAAGTACCAATTTGTAATTTACAATATTTAAAAAATAAAATGTCAAGGACTAATTGTTAACCACATAATATTTGTACATTGGGCATTGCTTTTAATATCCCACTCATATCAATTCTTACCTCCCTTCTCTATCTTTTTTTAATAAAACCCATAAATACCCTTATCTTTTTTTACCATTATACAAAAACTCTTTTACTCCTCAAATACTTCTTTTCCTACCCCCAACTACATTCACCCCACCCCATTTTCTTCCTTCTTTTCCCCCCAATTCCCCGTAGAACACTCCCCAGCCCTCCTTCTTCCTTAAGTTCAGTCCCATACCCCCTGACTTTCCCCTTCCCGTCCCACTTCACAATCCCCCTTTCCTCCCCACTTCACGGAAGAGTCTGGCAGCAGACGGAGCGGCTGTGAGCCGCGGACGGAGCGGCAGACGGAGCTTCTGAGAGAACGAAAGGCATGCAGTATTCAAGTAAAGAATCCTCGCTTCGCAAGTAAACCTCCTGAGAAAACTTACCTCTCTTTCACTCAGAACTTCCGTCAGAATGATAAACTGATTATTTGCTCCACTCAACACTACTCTCCAATGAAGGGAGAGTCACAATTGGGATCAGACCGATTAGGAAAGAATGGGAATTCAGTAGAACAAAAGCAAAGCAAAAACAAAAAAACAAAATGAGGTAGGAGAAGAAGTTTAAGGAGAGGTAAAAAAAAATTATGAAAAGGGGGTTAATAAAACAAGAGTTAGAGTAAGAATAGGAAATCGAGAAGGATAATTATGAGATTTAAGTGGATAAATTTGAGAAGGGGGTAAGAAAAGATAAGAATGGGGTATTAAAAGAAAATCCCTTGTACATTTGATTAACGGAGCACAAAATAGATTGGGATATCAAAAGCAAATGGCTTAATTGATTACTAACACACATATCAAAATAAGTCGGGTTAGTCCATGAGGGTCAAACCAAATTTATGTAGGCCTTACCCAAGTTATGTGGGCTAGCGATTGCTAGTCAACTAGTCAACCGCAGCCTGATTCAGGCTGTAAGTTTGTCCAGGCCGACATGTTGGCCTGATTATTTTTTTTTATTTTCTCTTGTATTTTTATCATTTTTTATCCTTAACACCATCTATTATTAGGTGAATATATGTGAGATCTACTAAATTACACGGGTTCATTCTTTATTTAGTGGGTTCCACATGAATTTCACCCAATAATAAAAGATGTGTTGAAGAAAATATATTAAATAATGTGTTGCTAGCATTGTTGTATATTTTAATATTATTATTTTTACATACTTCAAATACCAATGAAAATCAAATAAATTTATTTAGTAACATAAATATCAATTCATATAGAAAAGTAAGGCTAAAACTCTTTCCACATCATAAAATATGCTTTGTAAAGCACTGATCCTATATCTAATGAGTTTAATTTTGATATATTATCATTGTAAAGTTTTGTAAAATTTTTTACACTATTAACCAATCATAATTCATCGTATGTGTGACATTAATTGATGGTGTCAATAATTAAATCCATAATTAATTATTCAATTAATATTTTATGATAGGTAATGCAGTTTCTTGGCTCTTTCGCATTCAGGTTCAGAAGACTTCTGAAAGTCAAGTTCCGCGTGCAAACTTGGAAGTTGAAACTTGGAACACATCTCTCACAAATTTCCAACTTGTTACGTTTGTTAACCCGAGGGAGCTTGTTTTCACTACCAACTCTTCTATTTGTCACACTCAAATTTTCTTTTAACATAGTCTACATAATGTTATAAAAAAAAGTGACCCTACTAGTTAATTTTGTTCGCTATATGATAAGATATCACATATAGTCACACACAACCGCAAGAAGTTTATAGTTACTTCAACCTTGCTCAAACAACAGTGAACAGTTAAAGTATGCTTATTAGCAGCAGCAGCAGCAGCAACAGAAGACTTGTCCACCCACTATGATTAACCAGACGCTTATTGCAGCTGAAGCTCCTTCTAACTACTGTTCACCTTCCTGTGCTGCAACAGGACCTCTTAAAAAACACGATGTGTTTATCAGTTTTAGAGGAGAGGATACTCGCAACAACTTCATAAGCCATCTTGAAACTGCTTTTAACCACAACAAAATCCAAACCTTCATAGATTACAAACTTATAAGATATCTCCCTCAATTGTCAAAGCCATCAAAGAGTCCAATTTATTTGTGGTTGTTCTCTCCAAGGACTATGCTTCCTCCAAGTGGTGCATGCTTGAACTCACCAAAATACTTGAATATAGAAAACACGGTGGACAGGTTGTTGTACCTGTGTTCTATAAGATTGATCCATCCCATGTAAGGAACCAACCTGGCACTTACAAGAAAGCATTTGAGAAACATGAGAGAGATAACAAACATAGCAAGACCAAGTTGCATAAATGGAGAGCTGCTCTGAATGAAGTAGCCAATTTATCTGGCTGGGAATCAAGGAATTACAGCTAACAAATCCTTTTTTCTTTCTATTTTTTGGAATACAAAGTAAATCTTTGAAGAGGTACCTAGCAATTAATTAGTTTTATCCATTTCTTTCCCAAAGTGGGAGAAAGATTAGTTCAAAAATGTGCGGTTTAAACTATCTCATGATTTGACAATGATGGCCGTTATCTATGATTTTTTTCCCCTTAATGTTGCTTTACTTGGTGCTTATATGAATCTTAGACCAAGACGTAGTAGCTTTGACTATACAAAATTTTTAAAATTCAAGTTTTTCACATGTCATTTTTTTCAGAAAAACTTGGCCCCAATAAAAATTGTTTTTTTGCCCTCTCAGTCAAAATCTTCTAGCTTGACACCCCTCTCTCTCTTCTGTTTTCATCTTTGTGGTTTCATAATAGTTTACTGGCAGATGTCCACACATGGAAAGCCTATTTCAAGCTTTACATTCTTTTACTTCTAACACATTCTTCTGATCTTTTCAACTATGTCATTGAATTGTTATCATGCCAATGTTGTTGCATTCTTTTTTGTTCTTTCTAATTTTTCTTGTGATGCAATATTTCATCTTCGTTTCTTTTTATGCATGCTAGGACGGAATCTGAACTCATTGAGGATATTGTCAAAGATGTTATGCAAAAGCTGAATCATATATATCCCATTGAAGTAAAAGATCTTGTTGGCATTGATCAAAATCTTGTTCCCATTGAATCATTGTTGAGAATCAGGTCAGAAGAAGTTCGAATAATTGGATTAGATGATGAAGAAAAAAAATATGTTTCTGGACATCGCATGCTTTTTCCAAGGAGAGAATAAAGAAAATGTTATAAGGCAACTAGATATTTGTGGTTTCTTTGCAGATATTGGCGTAAGTGTTCTTCTAGACAAAGCTCTAATAACTTTTACAGATGACAATGAAGTATGTATGCATGATTTGATACAAGAAATGGGCAGAGAAATTGTACATCAGGAATCTATCAAAGACCCTGGAAGGCGCAGTCGATTATGGGATCCCGAGGAAATCTACGATGTATTGAAAAATTATAGGGTAAGAGAAATATTTACCGACTTTCCTTATAAAGAACATGTATCTGGCTGAAAAGCTGGCTACTATACTATGGTACTTTTTGTTGACTAACATTATAGTTTTTGTTTGTCAGGGAACTGATGCAGTTGAAGGCATAATCTTAGATGTGTCTCAAATAAGAGTCTTGCCCTTGAGCTATGAGACCTTCTCAAGGATGATCAATCTAAGATTTCTCAAATTCTATATGGGTAGGGAGAGGACATGCAATTTGCTCCTTCCTTCAGGTCTTGAATCATTGTCGAATAAATTAAGGTACTTTCATTGGGATGGATACCCTTCCAAGTTTCTGCCATCAGCATTTTGTCCTGACAACCTTGTCGTGCTTTCCATGATGGGAAGCCATGTTGAAAAACTTTGGGATGGAGTCAAGGTAATTTCTTGTATTATCTCAGAAATTGTAGAAAAATGTATTATGTTCATTGAAAAGCCAGATGATAACCCAATGGGTTATATATACACTAAGATAATTAATGCACACCTATTTACGAAAATGATTGAGCTAATTCCTATGCAATAATAACTCTAACTATTTCCCAGGAGAAGAGTCCCAATACAATTTAAAACAACTGAACACAATTTTCCACATTAACTATGCACCGTCCACTTCCACATTGACTATGCACCGACCACATTGATAATGCACCATTTTCTGCACTTAGAGATGGCAATGGGTAGGATCTGGGTAGGGTACTATAGTACCTGTCCCCATACCTGCAATTGAAAAAAATACCCGGACCCAGACCCTTACCCGCATGGGTGGCAACTTAAGTACCCTTATTCGTATCCTCTGGGTACCTAAGTACCCATACCCGCACCCATTACCCGCACTCTAACTAAGAAAAAAGAAAAAAAAATAACATAAAGAACACCAGCGGCTGCTGTTAGTGCTTAGGTCAGTAGATGATTAAGTCTGAAAAGGAAAACTAGTCAAGAAACCCTAGGGTACATTAATTTTACTTTTAAAATTTGATATATAATTATAATTATATGTATTAATATAAATAAATAAATATGTATATTTATATATGCGGGTGCGGGGCAGGGTGGGTACTAGAGTACCCGTACCCGCACCCATACCCTCTCTTGTTTGCGGTTAATTATCCAGACCCATACCCGTACCCATAAAGCAGGTATTTACCCTACCCATTATGAGTATTTTTTGCGGATACCCAGCGGGTAGAGTACAAATTGTCATCCCTATCCGCACTCCCCTTCAAGCTAATGAATAGATATTATACATTCCCAGCTTGGATACAATGTTCTGAAATGCTTGAGTGATCAACCCATTAGTAAGAACATCAACAAGCTGACCTTGTGTAGTCACATAGGGTGTACAAATTAATCCACTCTCCAGTTTTTCTTTGATAAAATGTTTGTCAATCTCAATATACTTTGTTCGGTCATGCTGTACCGGATTGTGGGCAATGCTAAGTGCAAACTTATTGTCGTAGTAGAGTTGCATTGGTCCTTGCCACTTGATCTTCAAATCTTCAAGAATGATCTTTAACCAAAGTAGTTCACACACATCTTGATCTATTGCCCCGAATTCTACCTCTGCACTTGATCGTGCCACCACATTCTATTTTTTACTCCTCCAAGTAACTAGATTTCCGCCAATAAAGGTGCAATACCTAATGGTTGATCTTCTATCACTTGGTGATCCGGCATAATATGCATTGGTGTATGCCTCTAGTATTACTCCTCCATTTCTCTTAAATAAAACACCTTTTCCTAGTGTCCCCTTTGGGTAATGCAATATTCGTTGTGCTGCTTGCAATTGGATTTCCCTCGGGCTATGCATGAATTGACTAATCACGCTCACTGCATAAGCTATGTCCGGTGTTGTATGGGATAGATAATTAAGTCTTCCCACTAATCGTTGCTAGATTTACAAAACTAATACACTATTTTTACTCAATTTTGATTTGATATTTATGACCGCTAATTCCCAAAATTAAAAAGATAATAACTGCTAAGTGAGTGACCTGTAACTATGATATAATAGCCAACATTGTGCTTTTGGATAATATCCAGATTTTCTACTTGGGTTAGTGAGAAGTGGGTTTGAACTTGGGGCCTCACTATGGGGCACCCATTGAACTATGGAGGCTGCTACATACACCACATTTGCACATGCACTACCTCACAATATTTAGTTATTTTTTTATTACAAAAATACCCCCCATAGCTTTACTCTCCCCACCCATTCTTCTCCCTCATCTCCTCCCACCTGATATTCTTCTCCTCCTTCTACTCCATCTTCTCTCCCACATTCTCGTGAAGCTATCCTCTTTTCCAATAGTTCCTCTCAGTCGTGCAGGTAGTGTGGATGGCTATATCGCGTTATTTTTTTTCGTCGTTTCGAGTTCTTCCGACAACTAAGTTCCGGGAACATAAATGTGTACTTCCGGCAATTAAATGCCGCAATGTATGAAGGTGAAGAAAGTGAAGAAGAAACGATGGTGCAGAAGAAGAGAAACGGTGTCGTCGCCCAACATCAGAACCGTTGTCCATCTCCTCCCTGTTCTTTTTCTCCATCACCCCCTCATCTCCTTCTGCCTCATGATTTTTTTTTCGTGTTTTCTACATCTATTTGCAATTAATTGCCGAAACTTAAATTATGATGTATTTCGACAACTAATTGCCAGAAGCTCAAAAAACTTGAAAATATATATTCCGACAATTAGTTGCAGGAATACATCATAATTTGAGTTCTGGCAATTAATTGCCGGTAGAAGAAAGGAAAGCTTTTAAAAGCATGCAAAATGGTGAACGATAGAAGAAAAGGGAAAGGGGTGAGGTGGTGTGAAGAAAAGAAGAAGAAAAGGGAGGTGGATGTGTAGAAGAAAAGGAAGAAAGGGCACGATGGTGCGATGTCTTGAGGAAGAAGAAGAAGGAGATGAGGGGGTGGTGGATATTAGGGGCATTTCTGTGTTTTCATTAGTAAAATTAAAAAGTGGGGTGACGGAAATATAAATGTGGTGGTGTAGGTAACAATACCCTTGAACCACTTGTGCTAGTGTGTGCGCTTTGTCATTGCAAGTCATTTACTCCATTGACAAACAATAATAATATTCGGGCATCATATTCATTACATATTTTTATGCAATAATAAATGAAAAAAATACACATTGATATATATTTTTTTCTCCAGATAAGAAAAGTATAAAAATTATATAACGACTGTAGGTGAGGGTATCAATATACAACTTCCAACTATTTCGCCATGTGGAACAGCCTGGTTGGAGATTGGGTTGGGCTTGGAGAGGTGATGAGGTGATATGGGCAATGTTGGGAGCAGAGGCTACGGAGCAAGGGAATTGCACAAGATTCAGAGGACAACAGAAACCGCATTGTTGTGAGAAGGAGCCAGTTATTGTTGATCTTATGCCCGGAACCCCATATCACATGCAATCTGCCAATTGCTGTAAGGGAGGGGTCCTAACATCTATGACACAAGATGATACCAAATATGGTGCCACCTTCCAGATGAATTATAAGAAAGCAGATGGCTATTCTAGCAACCCCCTTCCAGATGGCAATTTCACCATGCCTGAGAATTTCACCCTTGGAATTCCTGATTATAGTTGTGGGCCACCATTTCAAGTCCCACCAACCAAGTTTACCCAAGATGGACACCGTTGGACACAAGTCTCAGGTGACTACTTCTCTTGCTTTTACTTATTATGTATGACTAGTGCTTACGTGGATGCTTAGGAAATGATTATGAGCAGGACTTTCTCTCTTTTTCTTGCGTGTTTAAATGCACGTATAAGTAAAATATTTATGCTGGTTGCCATAAATCACAATGACTACAATTTTTTCTTTGCAAAAATCATTTACGCTCTAAAAGTTATTTCCATAAAGTTGAAAACGCGAGTGAGTAATGAAAAAACTCAACAAAAATGCACCTTCTTTAACATTAGCCATGGTTCTTCAAGTAAGATTTTCAATTTTATTCTGAATACAAAGAACAAAGATAACTACAAAATAAATATTGACAACTACCTTACTCTCAGAATGACATGACAGATGCCCTTTTAATTGCTCCATGCTTATCTTGGATTGTGTATCTAAGAATTTTGTATCAATAGATACAATTCAGCATATATCATTATTTTAAAGCAACTATTATCCCACGTAGGGTACACTAAATCTTTTAACTGAATCTGCTTTAACCACAACACAAGATATTATAAGAAAAGGTGAGAATGAATAACATATTCCGCATAGGCTACATAGAGATCTGCAAGATTATCAGTTTTAAGGGTTCCTATCAGAGATAAATTATGATTTATGTGATTAACAATTTGACATTCTTGTGAAACGATAACATTTAAGCAATAACAGTTTTCACAGTTAGCATTTCTCTTTTCCTCCAACTTTGAGCCTAAAATCTCTGAAGAAAGTAGTTAATCAAATCAAGCATGCAACAAGCTCTTCCTATCCATGAGACTTCTCCCATGGAAATAAAAACAACAGGATTGATTTTACCTATATCAGATCACCAAACCAACGAAGTCTGTTCAAGCTTTATGCAACTACCCTAGTAGTCATTGTCTGGCTTTATGCAAATTATCAGGAGTTCAATTGTGAATTGTCTCATACATGAGAGCTTTGTGTGTAACACATCCTCCACAGATATAGGGAACACAAATACTTGGAGCAGAGTATATAGCATATTCAAAGGGAAAATGCAATCAGAATATACTACATTATCTATGCACTTGACATTGTTGAAGTGAGCTGTGACTTGTGAATATTTACATGACCACCTTTCGGCATCCCTGTCTTTCCCTCCAAAATTGAGATAAAGCTCTATGATGTTCATTGGATTTAATTGAAACCTATATTAGCAGTTTTGTAAATAGTTGACTCAATCAAGCTTTGATCCTTAGATTAGACCAGTGGACTTGATTACAAGTTTACAACAAAGGAAAACATTACTAATACCAAAGAGATCATGGCTATCGATACACATTTGAATAGAAGAGTAAATAGGGTTGGAGATATCAAAGCAGAAGTTGCAGAGAGTGAGAGAGGAATGAGAGCGAGCGTGAAGGGATGTTGAGGACAAAATTGGAAAAGGAAGAGTAGTAGCGGAAGGAGTCGCTATCTATGTTGAGGATGGGAAGGGAAAGCCAGAGATACCTCCATCTTGAACTCACAACGCTGCTTTGAACGCCATCTTTCGTCTCCACAAACCAAAGTATGTGTTGAAGAATTTCATCCGGTAGACTGCTAACCTCGCTCACCCTTCTCTCCGCTTCAACCTTCAATCCCTCAACATCATCATTTCCCCAAACCACCATTCTATTCTCTATATAACTATTTGATAGTGTAGTAGTGATGGGTCATAGTGCAAATAAATTATAATCACCGGGACCCTAATTGCAATGTTAAAACTTTACCTAAACACCACTTCTAACTCAAACAAAGATCAAACGTATCAATTCAAAAACATTTATACTTTGTTTGATTTATGAAAGAAAGTGGAAGGAGAGAAAAAATAAAAAAAGTGAGATAATTATTTAATTGTTTGATAGAATAAAAAATGAAAGGAAATAAAACAAATTCTTTTCTATTTTCTCTCATTTAATTAGATAGAAAGTGGGTTGAAAAAAAAAAAAAACATAAACTTTAAGTAAAAATAAAATGTAATAAAATTAGTGTTTACAGCTTTTCTCATTTTCGCTCCTTCCTCTTCCCTTTTCCCTTTTCTTCTTAATTTTGGATCCCTAGACTAGACTGTGAGGCAGATCTATCATCCATGCCATGGCGGTCTCACTTTGGAGGAGTCGCGCAATTTCGTCGTCGCTCAACTTCTTCCCCGACGCTCTTCGGCGCCGTTTCTCTTCCGGTACGTACATTTGCCGCTTCTCTTCTAGATTTGATTGCTCAATCGAAACCCTCTTTCAATTCCTTTGTTTTTCTCTTCACAGATGTTGCTGCAAACAGGAACCCTCATAATACACGTGAGAGTATGATGAATCAAATGATGTATTCTGACATCAATTCACAAATTGGGAGTTCCATGCCACTCTCTTCAATGCGAATCGGAACAATCATTCACAACATTGAGTTGAACCCAGGGCAAGGTGGCAAACTCGTTCGAGCAGCTGGAACTAGTGCAAAGATCTTGAAAGAGCCCGCATCAGCATACTGTTTAATCCAACTCCCCTCAGGTGTTAAAAAATTGATTGATTCTCGATGCAGGGCCACCATTGGTACCGTGTCTAATCCGAGTCATGGAGATAAGAAGCTTAGGAAGGCCGGACATAGCCGATGGCTTGGTCGAAGACCCGTTGTGAGAGGAGTGGCCATGAATCCTGTAGATCATCCTCACGGTGGAGGAGAGGGTAAGAGCAAGAGTGGTGGCCGATGGGGACGAGGATCTCTTACTCCTTGGGGCAAACCAACTAAGAGTGGCTACAAGACTGGACCCCTCAAGCGCAGGAGGTAATACCAATCAATCATTCACTATACCTGCCTGCTTCCGTGGTAGATGTTTGTTTGCATTGTAATAATTGTGGAAACTGTCACTCCTCTTTAGGAATTTCTACTTCTAGCTAGCTAGTCATGGAATGATTAGGTACAAACACTCAATTTGTGGATTATATGGGTACAAGTTTTATAGCTGTCAAAGTTCTTTTTTGTTGTTGAAATTGTTGCCTTTTCCACTGCAATATGTATGCACTTGCCTTCAGCTTATACAACTCGGATAAGGACCATCTCATGTTCCTTACAAACATGAGGGGGGCCATGTTAACACAAAAAGAGTTGTGGTATCAGGAAATTCTATACCTTCTAATACAATATTCACTTTGTGGCTAATTTTTTTTCTTTTATTCTGATTCTTTCATTCTCTCCCTTGAATTAGTACATAGAAAGAAATTTAAAGGAAAAAAACACCCCCTTGGGACTTGGGAGTTTCATAGTGCATACGGAAGTATGAAAATAGCCAAAAGAATGAATTTCGATTTCTTCCCTTTTCATTTTGGAAGAAACCAGGAATCTGCCAAAGTACCAAATAATCATGATGGTATCTTCAAGCTTATGCACCTTGGGGTTAATTTGAGTTTAGGGTTTTAAACTTTTAGGGAAAACAATTCCGTTATTTGAACATTCAGGACATTTCACTTTGAGATATGGATTCACACTCAGGTCGACATATGGTGTCTCTATTAGGTATCGTACTTGGTGGTTCAAAAAAACATTTTCCTGTTGAAAGTAAGTGGAAGTGGAACCCAATTGAAACATTTGAGCTGTGGAGCTTCGTTAATGTTTTCTTAAATGTGTTTTATTTAGTTTTTTTTTACTTTTATAACAAATTATGGATGTCCTTAACAAGACCTTGCAATAAGAGTTTTTTTCAGTTTCGCCAATGTATTTCATGCTATTAACAAAGAATTAGGCACGAGTGTTTAGGCCAAGACCATTAACCCATTATAAATGGGCTAGTTTTCCCCCAATGGAAAGAGCAGAGCAGGAGAGAGATGGGCTAGTTAGAGATGATCAGGCCTTTCATCCTATGTTCAAATTTCAAACTTCAAACTAGAGTTGATATGCCATTTCTTAACTATTAGAGATATATCGAAGTATAAGTGAAAGTGAAACTAGCAAGAAACTGATTCTAAATTTCTAATAGGTAATATTGGTCCTGGGTATATACTGCATTTATAATTTTGTTTTTTGTTTCTGTTTTATTCAATTATACAATTTAGTTTTTAAATAATTTAATCCCGTTTAAGTTAGTCCTTAAAAGGGACAGCAAAAGAACTAATCTGAAATGGGTTTGCATAGTTTAAGAACTAAAATGTACATTTTATTAAAAATCGAAGAGTAAATTGCAAGTGAGGATCCCCTGAAGGAGAATGCTTAACAAATAATATGTGATATCCTTGGCGCTGCTTGTATCCTACAGCCAACAAAACTCTTGCAAATCTTGCGAACCAGGCTTGTGGTGATTGTTGGAGGCCATACAATCCTTCTTCAACTTACACATAGTATTAGCATGCAAGTCCTTTCCATAACCTGGAGGAATCTCCATATAATTTAATCCCCCAAGATCTCCATGCAAGAAGACATTCTTGACATCAAATTGTTGTAAATCTCAATCATAGTTTGCTGCTAATGCCAACAAAATTTTGACTGTGTTCATCTTTGCAACTGGTGCATATGTTTCTTGGTAATCAATTCCGTAAGTTCGGGTATACCCTTTGGCCACCAGTCGTGCTTTGTTCCTTTCTATCGACCCATCTGCTCTATATTTCATTGTGTACACCCATTTGCAGCCCACAACCTTCTTCCCTGCTGGTAACCGTAACAACTCCCACGTTTTTTTTTTTTTTTCCAATGCCTCCTATCTACATTCATGGTGTGTTTCCTTTTTTCATTGGACAAAGCCTCGGATAAAGTGGTAGGGATGGTAATGGTGGTTAGGTTTATAAGGAAAGCTTTATGGGATTGTGAGAATTTATTAAAAGATAGGAAATGTGCAAGAAGTTATAATGGCCTTTTTGTACATTCCGTAGTTCCTTTTCTAATGGTTATGGGAAAATTCTCATCTTCACTATTCAAATGAAATTCAATTTCATCTTTCAATGAAGAGTTAGACATTATTACCTTTACCTCATTCGAAGGTTCTGGGTTGGATTCTTGGACCTGCACAGGTTCCAGATCAGCCATATTCCCCCTTGTGAACATGGCCTTTACCAAACCTTACATTCTCAAGAGAAGAATTTGTTATTCCTTTAGTTGTTTTTCGTGCAGGAGGAGGAATGATTTTTTAAAGGAACCATGAGGAGGAGAACTTTTAGACATAGGAAGTAATGAGAAATCAAGAAAGGAGTCTTCCTTATCTTCCCTGATTGAATGCTTCCTCTGAAGATAAGGATTTGTGAAGTAAGGCTCATCTTCGGTGAAAGTGACATCCATGGAGACATAAAAAAAATTAGATGGGAGTGATAACATTTGTACCCTTTTTGGGTGGAAGAATAGCCCACAAAGACACATTGAGCTCTTGGATCTAGTTTCCCCCTGTTGTGACTTGTGAATATGGACAAAGAACACACACCAAAAAATTCTTTGGACAAGGTTGTTTGTGACTTTGTGGCATGTATATCAAGGTAAAAGGAGGAAAGAATGTCCATTGGACTCTTGAATGCCAAAACTCTAATAGGCAAACGATTTATAAGATGAGTAGCTGTAAGAAGAGCTTCCCCCCAACTTAGGTACATTTTGTTGCAACAATAAGGTTCCGATTTTTTCAAGAAGGTGTCTATTTGTCCTCTTTGCTGCCCCATTTTGTTGGGGGATGTTGACAGAAGATGAATCATGTATTATTCCCGCTTTCTAGAAAAATGGAGTAAGAGCTTGATTAAATAATCCCTTGCATTATCTGATATAAATCTCTTGACAGTAACCCCAAATTGATTTTTGATCATAGAACAAAATGGGAAGGACAGTACTGACATCAGATTTGTGTTTGAGCAAAAAAAATCCAAGTAACACAAATCATCAATGAAAGACACAAACCATTTTGCCCCAGAGACATTAGGAACAGGAGAAGGACCCCAAACATCATTGTGGATGAGATGAAAAAGGAACAAAACATCTTTTGTCACTAATTGGAAAGCTTACCCGCTTATGCTTGGCAAGTTCGCACACATCACAATGGAATTTGTCAACAATTAGACTGGTAAATAAAGATGGAAAGAGACAATTAACAACCTGTAAAGAGGGGTGACCAATTCTGTGATGAAGAAGACAAATTTTGTCTTTGGTGGATGACACAACCTCTGAGGTTAAAGAATACATATCTTGCCCTTGGTTTTGTTCAATTGACAAGGTGTTTCAAGGTAATAAAAACCACCATTTTCCTTAGCATGTCCAAGCATCTTCCTTGAATCCTTGTCTTGAAAAACACAATAATTATGGTAAAATACTACTTTGCAAGATAAGTCTGGTCAACTTTTTGATAGAGACAAGATTTGTGGCCAATTTGGGGCCATGAAAAACATTTTTTAGAGTTATTAGGGGATTGATTGGATATTTCCTATTCCTGCTCTTGAATTGGAAGGTTTTAGGTAGAGAAGGAAAAACGAGTAAGTTGACTAAGGGAGATCAAATTAAAAGGGCAACCTAGTATAAACAAAACAGATTTAATGTTATAGAAGGAGTGACTGAAACATGACCGATTCCTTTGGCGGTGACCTTAGAACCATCCGCAAGAGTTATGAAGTGAGGAAATTTAGGAGAAGATATGGAAGAGAATAAAGAACTATTACCAGCAATATGATCAGAGGCACCTGAATCAATTATCCGAAGATTTTGATTGTTACCGGATTGAGATATGAAGGCTGTGGAGTAGAACACCAATGGCAGTAGACCTATGAGACTGATGGGCAACTTTCAATTGGAAATACTCTTGGTACTCAGCTTCGGAAAATTTTTTCTTGAACATTTCAACATTGAAGATATTGACTGATTTTCCAGAAAAACCATGAAGAGAGTAACAGGTCTTTTGAGTGTGACCCATTCTCTTGCAATAGGTGTATTGAGGACGACCCATTCTTTCCAAAGCAAACAGAGGAGAACGACTTAACACCTGAGATTGTAAAGAGACCAGCAAGCAACAGCAAGAACCCAGTAATACAACCAGAATCAGAGGAGACTTGAAGGACCCGCTTTCCAAACAACCTGAAAATGCATTCCGACCAGCTATACGGACAGAGGAGGCCGCGGCAAACAGGTCTGGGCTGTCGCAGCGACCTTGCGACGACGGGAAGGAGGCGCGTGGGTTACACACGTCGACAGGGTGAGGCCCGTGAGGACGCGTGAGCAGCTTTTTGGCGACGAAATTTCGGACACTTGCTAATCGGCGGCTTCTGTGCACATTTCCGACGGCGGTGAGCGATGGGTGTGTGTTGACAGTTACGTTCTAAAGAAGATCAAGAGTTAGATGTAGTTGAAATTTGAAAAGTGACAACGGCTGTTTCATTAAAAAAAAGAATAAAAGACCTAGGGTTTTTTGAGAGTTCTGCTGGACCAGAAGCAGAAACTTTCAAGAAAAGGATGAACCTGCTCTTGATACCATATTGAGAGACTTAGAGAGAAGACTAAAAGATTTGTGAAATGCTTGAGTGAAGATGCACTCAGCACACTGATATATATATACACACACTTAGAAATAAATACAACTTATGTTTACAAGGAGTAATTAATGATAGCTATTTCCTATGTACATGCATAGATACAAACTAGGTACATGAATGATTAGTTCCATGTATCTAAATTAATTGCTACTATTTCCAACACACTCAATTGTAACGCATTAGTTAATGAAAATAATAAAGAACCTTTACTTGATGGAAGGTTCATTTCAAAATAGTCAAAGGCCTAAAGCACTTCTGTATAGAAATACGAAGTTACTGGATGGGCTGTTTGGCAGGGCCGGCCCAAGTATAAGATGGCTCAAACCCTTGTTTTAGGTCCACCAACAAAAAACTTATTTACTATTAGTATTTATAAAACTTTCATCATTAGTTGGCCTAGCGCAATGGTAACCAACGCGTGTTTTCCCCTTGGATAATGAGGTTCGATCCTTACTTGAGCAAAAGCCACATTTATTTTTGTAAGACCCTCTGAGTTTTCTGTTACTCTTTCTCACTTAAAAAGGCCTCACCTCAAAGTTCACATTAGCTTTAAAAAGGTCTTTCCTCAAAGTTCGTTTTAGCCCTAAAAATATGTTGGGTCAACCCTGCTATTTGGCAGTTTATTATCAGATCAATAGCCTTGAAGTCTTGAGTATACAATTAAACTATACCAACAAAGGGTTGGACGCTGTGGTAAGCAAACTGCACTTTTAGGGAAGGACCAAAATTCTGGCCTTGGAGAAAGCAACTGTTAGGAGGGCCTCCAGTCGCAACATTGGCTGAATGGGGGGTTGAGTGCCTGTGGGATACTACCCACAAAAAATAAAAACATGCCTATGATCAGCAATCAGCATCAATTATATGTAATCCATTTAGCTTTAAGAAAGGAAGATACTAGAAGATAGTGCCCCAGGATAGATCGTTCAGTTAGGCACTAAGGTAATGTTATTGGTAGACCCGTCGGACAATAGGACGGAATATTACAACAGAAGTGTAATATTTTGGTTCCACTATAAAGAGTAAAGAAACAAAACATTATATTCTATCCTATTCCATCCTCTTTTGTCCTCATGACAAATGTTACCTATGTCTCGCTCGACAAAGAAGATACTGTTTTTCATTCATTTCTGACCGGTTAGTATATTTTGTAGAATGTGTCCAACGTATCATAATAAAACTGTTATGGAATACCACTTTCCTTGAACAGGTCGTTTTTCTGAAGAAGAGTCCATTGGTGATCCAAGAGCCTGGTCTCTTCCCTTGCAGCAATGCCTTCATATGTAATAAAGGTGATAAATTTTCCAGTTCCAAATGAGCGAAAACAACATTTTTTTTTTTGTGAGAAAAAGCTGGAATCTTCAGTAGCTTTCGGATGTTATTGCAATCTGCAATTTTGAACATGTCCAGATAAATTAGGGATTAGGTGGCAGAATCATATGTAAAATATGTATGTAAATGTGTGTATATAACATTCTTCTAAATAAATGCTAAAGTTTCATTTACAGGCATTTATATTTTACCAAGAATTTTATTTCATTGAAAAGAATAAACCCCTTTCCTGTTAAATACTATCATCACCTTTTAGTTTGTCAAAACACTTGGTAGGAATTATAATTAAATGTCAAATAGATCTTACATCTCAAGTTTTATAGAAAAATAAATTAATAATATGATCAAGTTGTTGATATTTGAAGTTCTGTAAAAAAAACAGTATACATTAATTTAAACACACTTTGATGTACATAAAAATAATACTAAATTGATGTGATCCTATCCAACCAATAAAACAATAATGTCTTGCTTTGATTCTGACTAAAGGCAGAGATAAAGAGAGTTTCATAGTCTTAAAGAATAATGTGCAATAACAAACGAAGAAATTAAAAATAACATCTTTCTTTGTTTCTTCATTGACTAATGACAAATATCAGTTGCACATTGCAATTCCATAAAAACCGGGCACAGATGAACCATGCATCTCTAAAAACTATTAAATCACGCTGATTTTACTCTATAATCTATAAAGTATTCAGTATATTTTAGCTCTCTACTAGTAATGAACTACAACAAAGTTGTACAACTACATGGACGAGAACCAGCCTATGTCTTCTGGACTGCAATGTTAAGAGCTGTAATATGGATTCAAGGATTATGATGTAGCGTATAAGCCAATGATGAAGAGCTTTCCAAATATGTGATTCTGTATGGAAGCTCAAGACAGAATTGGTGTAAGTTGACATTTACAGTAATTCCAAGCATCGGATGCACGCATAATTCATAAGCCTAGACACAAGACTATCTGGTTCTGGGATGAGAGCAGATGTCAAGCTGTTCCAGAAGTGAAATGTCAATGACTTCCTTAGTATTTTTTCAAGCAAAACATCCTGCTGAGCTTTCTCAGTCTTTGTTGCAGGTGCAATAAAGTATCTGTTTACAGTTCAGATTCAATTAAGGCAGATGAGCACAAAAAAAAGAGGAAACAAAAAAGCAAGGCAGTATCACTCTCCAAATTAGAATTGAGCAGTAAAGCCAACCAGTGAAAAATGCCTCCACAAGAATTTCTAATAAAAATCCTATGTCACAAATGCATTCCCAATCAATTGGAAGATATGTCAAGTTACCTTGTGATATTCTGAGAACTAATAGGGAAGAAGATATAAGAGGGTTCCACTTTCAACTCCAACAGTTTAATAGATTTATTCTCCTCTCCCAAAAATTTCCGTGCAACCCTTGTCAATAGATCAGCACCATTCCATCTCAAACTGGTATCATCATATGCCATATAAAACTCTTCCAAGCACCCCTTTATGAACAGACTGCATGGAACGAATAATCAATCTTGAAGAAAGTTAAGTGCCATACTATGCAAAACAAATTAATTACATTTGCACCTATCACTCTACTCTATCATTCAATTTGATTACAGAAAGGCCTGTAAAACAAATTAAAACCAACTCAAACACAACAGGGATATCATGAAAGTAAGTATACAACAACAAAAACAACAACCAAGCCTTGTACCATTTGATCCGGTTGGGTACATGGATCAAACGACACAATGAGTTCTATCAACAAATATGCAAGAAACAAGGGACAAAAACAATGCTCGTCAATCAACAAAAAATGCAGTCAGTCCATGATAGAATACAATTAGGACATTCATGATCCTCATTTTAATTGCTTCCTTGAAAATCATGCTTCCGAAATGAAATAATTCTAGAAAGTTAAAAACCAAGCTAACGATACCTGTGCCTTCCAAACGCCATCACGGCACCATTCAAAGCACTTCCAGCTACGTGATCCTCCATGCCAACAGAATTATTAAGGAAAGAAATCGGCTTCAAAACTATGACATCTGAATCAAGATAGATCCCACCATACCTGGAAAAAAACAAAAGAAACCGTCATCAACAAAATCGATCACTATACTTTTCCCCCAAAATAAACATCAGAAATAGTCAGTTCACAGCTTACTCCAATTAACACACAGCAAAGCTGGAAGTAAATACCATCAGCATCAGCATGTTGAATGCATGACAGAATTACTTTACACCTATGCAATCGTGACCTACTAACCAACACAAGAAAGCTAACTTACTTGTACAGAGCTGCAAGACGAACAAGCTCACTGTAATGAGTAGAATAGAATTTTGTCTTTCTCCATTCAAACCAAACGGAAGAGAAAATGTGAGCAGGCGTACCCTTGAGCAGTTCATCAAGATTTGGCATAGCAACAGCAACTTTGTAACTGATAAATCAAAGCATTAACACCATAGCTGAAAAGCAAAATTCAAACAAGACAGCAATGCACTTGAAAAGCAAGGTAAGTTAGGCTATGCTCGGTTGGATGGAGTGGAGCGGTAAAAAAACTTTAACCCATTGTTTGGGAGTTCCTTAAGTAATGAAGTGGAATTGTTAAGGATGAGAACCCAAACCACTCCACACCACTCAAACCCTCAAATTTTCATACCCTCCAATTTGGGGGTTTGGGATGGAGTGGACTGTAAACCACTTCATATAATACTTTATAATTCACTTCACTCCATTAATTATCATTGTGACTTCCAAACAATGAAGTGAGATTTCTCTCGATTTCCTTATTAAACTTCCAAATAATAGAGTGGTATACTTTTACTTTTCCACTCTAAACCATTCTATTACTAACCACTCCACTTCATCTCCTTCAAAACTCTCAAACATAGCCTTAGGGTATATGAGGTGATAATTACCCATCCTTGATGAAGTTATCTTTGAAGAAATCAAGCTCAATGGTCTCAGAGAACACGACAACACAGGCATCGGGGTGATGAAACAGCAAACTCTCGACGCCGCGCTGATATCGAACACTAAACATCCAAGGAGGTGAATTCCACACCATAAAAACCCTCATAGAGCATTTGTTCATCCTGAAAAACGCATCCATAAAATCTTTAAATGTCAAATGCAGTGGCAATCCAGGATAGTATCCCCAACTATTACCATCTGCATATATATGATGATGATGACTCAGAATCTCAGTCCTTGTTTCACTCATCAAATTCAAACCACCTCCACTTTGATCATCATGATCATCTTTCTTTTTATTTACATAATAATTATCCTTTAAAGTCCTTCTTTCCACTGCTCCTACTACTTTGTTCACAGACACAGTGGTTGAACTTGAATCTACATTACTATTGCTAAGAACCTTCTTACCGTGAAACGCCACTCTCTTGAACTCATTGATCCACCATTTCTGAACCATTCTATCACCTTTGGTGAAAACGGCGCCGTCCGGATCTTGAAGCATTGGATTGTTCAATGGATTCAATGCATCGAGATTGGACCTTAACATTTTATCTTTCCTCAAGAAAACGCTTTTCTTATCGAACCAATCTCCCCATCCTTCTCTCAACGGAGAGTTTTTCTTAAGCAAGAGCGCGTCCTCGATCGTTTTCACGTCTGAAACTTTTGTTCTGACGTCAGCGTCGACGGGGAAGTCGTCGGAGCCAAACGCGGCCTTAGACCGAGGATCCTCTGCGGACGATCCCAGGATAAGTTTGTGAGGGAAGTTGGAGTCGGGATAGTTCCATTGGTGGATGGAATTGGAAGGAGGGGGTTTGAAAGAGGTGCGAATGGAGGAGGTGAGAGGGTCGAAGAAAAAGGCGGAGAAGTGGTGAAGGGTATAATCGTCGTTTTGGTGTTGGTCGTCGTCGTCATCGATGATGTCGAGCACGTCGATAGGGTCGTGGGTGGAGAGATCAATGTCGTCGTGGGGGTTGGTGGTGGTGTGTGAGGGGAGAGAGGAATGAAGGAGGTGGTTGGAGGAGTGAGAGAGACGAGAGTAGAGAAGGAAGGCGGAGAGGAGAAGGAGGAGGGAGGAGATCACGGCGCATGAGTAGGCGGCGTAAGGAGAGCGCCGCCGTGATCGGAGGATCCTCAGCATTGATTTTCTAGTTAAAAAGTCTGACTTCTATTACATTTTATGACTGTCTATTGAATTTCTTCTTCAATGTGTCTCGCTCGCTCGCCCGGTGATGCGGTTATGCCACCTCACTTGCTACTTTGCTTGCGTTCTACTTAGTTGCCCCACATCACAGACGATGAATAACTTAAATGAGTAAATACCTAAATTGATACCCCATAAAAAATCATGATAATATTTTGATCTTTTAAAAATAAAAAATATCAATTTGATCCTCAATAATATAAAATATGAGTCAAAATAGTCCCTAAAAAAGATTAAAATATCCCTAAAAATTATCCTAAAAAGGATCAATTGGACTCGCATTTTACATTCTTAATGATCAAATTGTTATTTTTCATTTCTCAAGGATCAAAATGTGACAATAATTTTTTGTCAAGGATCAATTTAAATCTTTATCCTAACTTAAAAAGAAAAAAGAAAGATAGATAATTAGGAACATTATTAATTCCTAAAAAAAAAAATTAACCGTTTATTTCTTGAAATTTATAATTTATAAAGTGTCCCCTGTTTTAGTTAAACTGTAAATTTTATCATAATCCATTTTAATTTATAAATGCATATTATCTGATAATTTCTATCGATGAGAAAACATATTAGACAATAAGAGTGATCATCAGGCAATAAGTATCATAATCACGATAAAATTTTTAAAGACTAAATTGGGACACAATAAAAAAATATTAACTCAAATGGAACCAAACGGATACCACTATGCGGTTGATCCGAGTGATAACGAGCTCGGGGCCCTTAAGCAAGTGGTCAGGTATTCGATTCCTGACTCTTGCGTATGAAAAAAATTTGGTTAGGAGGGGCCAACCCTTAAATGTCGTTCAGGTCCCCCGACGGAGATTAGTCACTGTTTACGATGATGGATACTTCATACCAATAACATGGATACCAAAAAAATTGGAATCAAACCGATGAAAGATAAATTAGTGTGTCCATTTTTCACTATCTAAATTAGTTCATTATACATCTATTTTGTGTAAATTTTTTTACATACTCTAACAATATAATACTATTCCAATACGAATGTGACACATATCAATAGATAAATTTAATAATAATAATAATAATTATAATAAAAATAATAATAATATCTTTAGGAAAAAAAAGATTGTAGACATTGTCAATTAGGGTGGTCATCGGTTGGGATCGACTAGACCATCCTGATAATCCGAATCGAACTAAATAAATTGGTACGGATTTTTTTTGAGTGTTCGGGTCTCATCCGAACCGAACTAATAAGAATCCGATGGTGTTTGGTTTGATTCTCGGAATCAGAAAATTTGAAATCGAACCAAATCGAATTATCATATTTTATTTTTTATTATATATATATATATATATATATATATATTATATTTATATTTTACTTTATTTTCCTAAAGAGTAAAGACTAAACTTACACTTTGTTTGGTTGTAGGAGAGAAAGTGAGAAGAAAAAAAAAAGGAAGGAACGAAAAAGAGTAAAAAATGAGAGAAATCTTTGTTGTTTGGTATGAGAGAAAATGGAAGGAAAAAAACTAAAGCTTTTCTCTTCTTTTATTTGGTTGAATAGAAAGTGAGAAGAAAAAAATATTTGTGAAATGACATAAATATCCTTATATAATAATATTTAAGTAAATAAAATGATTCATTCCTCGATTTCCCTGTTTTCGTCCGAAATATAGAAGAAGAAAAAATTGAAGTTGGTATTACAGATTTTTTTTTTCTTGCCTTCCCTTTCCATTATACCAAACGATTGTTTAGTAACCGAGTCCTGACCCACACGTGACACGAGCCTCGTTATTTTTCTTCCTCTCAGATCAGATCTACAGTTCCTTCCCCTCTTCACTTCTTCTTCTTCTTCTTCTTCTTCTTCCTCAGCCCGCCGACCACCATCGCACAAACTTCGTTCTTCCAACGCAGTCGTCGCGCTTCAGCAGACCAGCACCGTTCGCCGTTCGCACGTTCGGTAAGCTTCACTCTCTCATCTCTTCTTGTTTTGTGTCTTTCATTTTGTGTTTTCCATTCTGATTGGTGTTTCGTTCTGTGTCATCTCTTAATTTTGTCTTTCATTTTGTTATTGATTAAGTGTGATTATTGTGAATCCATCCTAATTGGGGTTTCAGGTTTGGTTTTGTGTCTTCTTTGCTGCTCTGAACTGATTATGTTTGGTATATTGTTTAGGTTATTTGAGACTTGAGACCAACAAATGACAAATGGAAGTGTGGCTGGGAGTGCTTCCACTCCAGCAGAATGTGAGTGACAAATGCAGAATGATTTCTTTATCAAGAGATCTGTTGCAGAATGATATGTTATTTAACAGTTTGTTTATCAGTTGTAGAAGGATTTATTGCATGGGTTTTCTAGCCATAAGAGAGAACTGAAGAGTTGTTTATTCATCGTTTTGTTTCCATGGCATTTTGTTCCCATATTGTGTGTGATGCTTTGTTCAAAATCAAATGACGGAATCGATTCTCCTAAAGCCTGATCGTTGTTTCTGATGTCAACAAAATACAATATACACTTTCAAGCTCTGATCTTTTGTAAAGAGAAATAGAATCGAATCACTCGTGTAGCTGAATGGGGGATCAGGAGAGCGATGATAATAAGACAATGAGAGTGGTTTTTGTCACTGTTGGTACCACTCGTTTTGATGCTCTTGTGAGAGCAGCGGGCTCTCAAAACGTTAAACAGGAGTTGTTGGCAAAAGGGTATACCCACCTTCTCATTCAAATGGGTCGTGGATCCTATGTTCCTACAAAGGTACTTCTCAAACATTTCAGCCTTAATTACTGCTTCCCCCAATCCTTTGTCTTGTTATTTTCCTATATAAATGTTAACCACATACTCCTTTTAATACAACTTTCACGTGGGATCCACTAAATCCAAGATTTTTTAAATTGCTGTGGTCTTGGTTGCGGTTATGTTGCATTTACCATCATTGCGGGCAATTGTAAGAAAATGTGGTTTCAATTGTAGTTGCGAACCTCATTTCAAAACTCTGACTAAATCACATGGATCCACTCACTCTCTATCTCGTGTATCCCTTATGAATTTCACCCGATAGTAATGAGTATGTTGAGGAGAGTATTAAAAAGAGTGTGTTGCTAGCATTGCACATATAAGTAATGTCTAGGAAAAAAATCCTTTTTTGGTTGTGCATTTTCATTTATACTCAAGTTTTGATGTTCTATAAATAGATTCTAAACTCAATTTGTGCTGATAGGGCCTATGAAAGTTCATGTCAATTGTTACTTAAATATTTGCTGAATGACCTTCCTAAACATGGTATATTGAGAAAATTGTAGATAAACTTGCCTTGTTTGAATTTATTAGTTAAAAAAAACACAAATTATTACTTCAACCTTTCTTTTCTACCGACTTTCTTATTCTTATTGGTAACTTATTTTTTACTGCAGTCTGAAGGAGGTGATGGTTCTTTGGCTGTAGACTACTTCACTTTTTCATCCACTATTGCTGACCATATCAGATCAGCTTCTCTTGTCATCAGTCATGCAGGTATTTATGCTTGTTGGCTTGTTGTGGCTTGTATTGTGTTCTCCCATCCATGAGGGGGTGTTATCTATTTTGATCCATGTTGATGGTGTCTGGTTATATTTGGTGACCTTTTCTTTAAAACAAACTTGGCTTGGAAAACTATTGGTTCTATGTAACTGGGCACAATTGTGTAACTCACCAGTTCGAGGGAGCAAAGCAAAAGGCAATGGGAAATGAGTGGCAGCTGTTGATGACAGCTGCCAAGCCGGTGAAAGCATGAGTACTAGTTGAGGAAGATTTTTCAGTCATGATCACATCTGAAATAATAATATTTTCTGCCATGAAATTCTCCAGAAATAAAAGGCTGTAATGATTAAAATTAGGCATGGCATTGGCATATTGGAATAATGCGTGATGACAAAAAAGAATATGATTTGAAGAGTTAATAGCATGGAATTGACACATTGGCAAGTTAAAGAGTTGAGCATAATTGGTATTATTTTTTTCTTGTTTAAGAATCTATATAGATTTGCTTTATCATTCCTTTCCTTGTGCCCCAAAAATGAGATGGTAGATGGTTGCTGAGTTGGGATAACACTAACAATGTGAGTGGATGTGTTACTATTCTTAAATGTGATGCCCCTAGGCCTTTCTGTATTAATTCCTATCTGTGCTGAAAATCCTGCATCCCTTCATTGCCTTTCATCATGAGTTTACAACATTGTTATCTAACGGTAGGCCTATATTGTGATGCATGTTTACCTGTACATTATTCAATATCATTATTTCCTTAATTACTTAGGAGCATTTATAGCATGTGACGAGTTTCAGACTGAATGAAATCAATTTGTTGTATATTGTTCAAAATAGTTTTTGTGAGATGAGGTTGGAAGGGAGGCTTATTCCATTACAAGCCAGGTAGTTAGCATTGTTATTCCATTTCACCAAATGCTCTTCGGATATTTTCTTTATAAAATATTGTATGAAATAATAAATTGAAAAGGATCCAATGAATTTGCTGCTTCTTATGGGTAGCTGTAGTTTGATTAAACTGGGAGGAAACCAATAAGGAAAAAGAATATATGAACAAAGGAAAATTCAAGTAAACTCTGTTGTTGTTATTTGGGGCTAGAGGCAAGTAACTGTAACTATTTGAATGTTATGCAGGGTCTGGTAGCATATTTGAGACATTGCGGGTGGGTAAACCTTTAATTGTGGTTGTAAATGAAGATTTGATGGATAATCATCAGAGTGAGCTTGCAGAAGAACTTGCGGACAGAAAACATCTATATTGTGCTAGTCCTCAAACACTCCATCAAACTATATCAGATATGGATTTAAACTCTCTCCTTCCTTACTTTCCAGGCGATGCTACTCCAGTGGCCAAGCATATAAACAGATTCCTTGGTTTTCCTGATGATTGATCTAAAACATTTTTTTTTTTTGGGTTAAATGTCTCTATGAGGGACAATAATCGATTTTGGTCATATTTGGATGCCGCAGATAGTTTTAAGTGTCAATCCAATATTGGAGATCATATTCAATTCAAGCAATATGTGTGATATAGTTAAAGATTTTGGATTTAGCCCTTTTAGGAACTCTTGCACTCATATTCAACTTTTGCAGCTAATCAGGCATCATGTTTAGACATGTTAGCTTCCATTCATGTCCTGTTCACTACTCTCATTTTCACTTACGCATTAAACTTGGTTTGATGAAAAGCAATGTTAGACAGCACAGTTGCTATGGCAGACCATTATGTGACAACTAATGATTTGGAATTTGTAACGAGACTGAGCTGTAATATTTGCATATCAGTTTCTACATTGCCCTTGTTTCTATTATCAAGACTGCTTTACACTAGCCTTGATGCAATGGTAAAGCTGTTGTTTTGTGTTCTGGAGTTCATGAGTTCAACCAGGTAGGAATCTCGTGCATTGAACCGCCCTTTCAGTTTCTTAAAAGGGCACTCGATGATAAATTTTATTTTATAATCATTATCTTATCAGCTTACTAATGAGAACCATATTATTCTATGGTATATTGATGACGGGTTAAATATAACTATGTTTACATTGTCATCGTCATTGTAAACGAGTTCTAACCAATAGGAGTTGGTTCACTTGGTTGATCTTCTGTTGATGGCAACAATATGATTGTTTTTGATTTCTAGGATCTTTTGTTGGTAGGATATTTATAATCTTACTGTAAATCCTTGCTATAAGTTGTGAAATGGGGAGTGTACCGTACAGGAATTAAAGATGGAATAAAACCGAGCCATCTTAGTAATTAAGGATGATATCATATATATCACTAGATAAGGATAAATTATGAGAAAACTTAGCCAAAACAGTGGTTATCCGAGATTTACGGTAACTACTCAGCTATCCTATAATAACGGTTCCAAAGGAGATTATCCTCATATCCCTAGCGTAACAACTTATCTGATAAGAAGCATATTAAACAAGTTTTACATTAGTATCGGACTGTATATTGATATCTCTATGGAAAGTGGAAACTTTGATTATGTTAGTATTTACATGAGATTTTAGGTTTATTAGATGATGTGGCAGCATATTGTTAGATGCAAGTATAAAAGTTTTTGCACTGACAATGTATTCATTAACTTTTTATTGTTTTTTTTTTGCATTGTATTAATAAATTTTTTTATTGTTATTTTTTTGAAAATGTAATGTCATTGTATTATTTAAGAGTTTATTTTTAAAATAAATTATTGTATATGCTCTTGACACTTATTCCTTCTTTTTCAAAATAAAATTGACACGTCTTTAGCCTTATGTTACATTTAATTTAAAAAATCATTATTTGTCGAATTACAAGTGATCTTTGCCCATCTATACGCTTTTAGGCTTGGATAATAAAAAAGACGTACGGATGTTTGGGAATTTTAAAAATTAGATATCTATAGGGTCCGTATTTAAAGTATTTGATAACTACCTAATCTTTTGAAAGTTAGTTCTTATCTAAACTAATTTTATGATAAAACTAGTTTTAAACAAATTAATTTCAAATCTTTTTTTTCTGATCGAATTATTTCCTTTTCCACTTAACTTTCATTGTTCTTTTTTATTCCCGATGAGGAAGAAAAAATAGTTCTTACTTTCAATTTCTTACCTATAGTTTCAGGGTTTATATGGGTATCCAATTAAAAAACTCAAACACTTCTCAAATGCTTGCATGCCTTAATCTATCATTTAAGAAGCTATTTTTGGTTGGATTTGAAGCAATTAAATGATACATATCTCGATTCAAGAAAAAAGAATACTCACAAACTGCATTAATAATTTTATTGTCATTCTTGATTTTTGACTTGATTGGAGTTTTTTAATTTTATTTCATGCCTAACGTGAGTTCTGCTAGGATGGATTTTCACATCCGTGTCATATAAAGTAACCACCATGATGAGGTTAGAAATCAATCAGGTAGTAAATTTTGGAATAATATTAAAATTATTATATGCAGTATGTGAGTACTCTTCTATTTTGAAGCGATATACATCATTAAGTTGCTTCAAATCCAACTAGAACTGTCTTCTATTTTTCTCATTCCTCTCGTTAAGCATGATCTCAAATAATCATAATCTGTCTGCCAAGTTTTAGAGAAGACAACTTTCAATTTGTTTTGGGATGACTATTCAGTCACAGGTAATTAGATGTTACTCTTCAACGGTAAAAAGTAAACAAGGATTGATAATTTTAATTGAAAATCATGATGCCCTTTGTCTAAATTCCACAGTTAATGTAATCTACAAGGAAGTATTCAATTCAACAATTTGTCTTTGGCAGGTAATTCTTTTTAAGTAAACATATTTTTGTTATCAATTATTTACCTCATCTAATTAGAAAACAATTGTATTCTTATCGTATCTTAATGGTGCATATGCTAAACTTACAAGAAAATAACTAACACATTGCAGTTTCTCATGATATATTAATTATTTGTTGCATTGATGTAGAGCAATTTTGAGATTAAACTATAATGGTTTGTCTGCGAAATTCACGGTTCAATATTTCTATTAGCGCATTTTGAAGTTAAGTACATTTTCTTTTTACAGTTATATCATTTATATTTTTCATTTACTTATTCGAATGATTAAGGAGTTGAAAATACAATTTAGTAAAAAACTGAATGGTTCTGTTTGACTTTCCCATATTAACGTGTTGTATAATCTTTATACAAGATCAGAAGACAAGAAACAAGTGGCTTTTACGAATTACGATAACCTTTTAACTTAGGGGTGCATTGATGCTCCATGTAAAAAATCTGCTATTATAAGTTGTGACATTTTGAAATATAACGCATTGGTTTATTTACTTTTAGGCTTAGAATTATGGTCATTTTCATGTTCATCCACAAACAATTTTGTAAGAAACGAACTCGATTTTCATTTTGGACCTCCATATCATGCTTCAGCTTCATCCTTCTCATGTACCAAAATTTCGAGCTCTCACTGGCAGACATCACCTTCAATTTCCATCACATAGGCATAGCCATAGCCCCATCATGTGTTACTCAACTCTGAGAATATGTGGCACCCCTGCGTGAGCCTCATCAAGTCTTGTTAACCACTATAATATGAATGTCATTCCTTGTTGATGATGATGAGTTACGTGCAGTGTTATAAAACTCGGATCGGTCATCGATTTAGTCAAGATACTGAATTAATGCGCCACTGATCAAACCAACGAGACACTAATTAAACTGGATGAACTAGTGTGTAGAGAATGTAGTGGTGTGCTATTATTGCCTTGTGGGAGTCAGTGTTACTGGTTAGAGCCCTCTCCCTAACGTTTTGCTTGATTTATTCAAATTTTGCATAGAGAATGTAGTGGTGTGCTATTATTGCCTTGTGGGAGTCAGTGTTACTGGTTAGAGCCCTCTCCCTAACGTTTTGCTTGATTTATTCAAATTTTGCATCAGCTTTCCCCACGTGTCTTGCATTCAACGCGCGTGAGGTTGGACATTGTGCGACAACGCAACAGTAATAGTAGGCCTTGAACAACGCACGACAGGTCTTTGACAGTGTGATCATAAAAGATGTGATTCAAATGCGGCCGAGTCAGCCAGTTCGACTGTGAATTGATTATGTCAGCTCCGATTTAATTGCTTATCCGATCGAATATGCTTATCCGAACCAGCCGTTGGTCTGATTTCCGATCTAACCGATTCGACCGGCCATTGGAATAACATTAATTACACATATTAGAAGCCTTATGCATAGCATCAACCAATGAGGTACTAGATGCCAACATTTGAAGGAAGTGAGTGAAACTAACATAATTGAGAAGAATTGTTTTCACCTTTCTCTCGCGTTTTCATATTCAGTTAAACATTTTGCGTCATATTTGCTGGCAAAAATAGACTTTAGGTTTGCGCAAATCGTTGGGGCTAGGATCAATTTCTTCGTAGTTTGGGGGGGGGAATGTAACTGGGTTTCTAAAAGGGAACAAAAATATCATTATTTTGGTGCTTTTGAGTTGGAAATCTGAAACCCAATTTCCAAGGGCCTAGAGAAGAAGAAGAAGCAAAAGTAGAAGGTTCTTTGCTCTTCCCCCTTTACTGTATGTTCCAACAGAAAAAAAGTCCTTGCGTTTGAATCAATTTATTTCGGCCTACGCATTGTTGAGTCAGTTGCTGCTACTTCATTCCTGGGCCACTGGCCCACCTTTCTGCTTGTGCAGGAAATTTGACGAGGGGTGTATCCCATCCAGCAAAGGCAAATCAGAAACAAGTTCGGTATTTCTCTACATACACCAATGCAGAAATAAGCTTTCTATCTGGGATCAACTTGCAATAACCAACTTTAACAAATTGCCTATTCAGCAGGTAACCACTAATCAATCACATCTGTTCATCTTATTTAACTTGTATCCAACGGCCCTAACTTCAACGAGCATGTGTGCACCCTAAGTTAAAGGGTGCACCATGAAAGCCACCATGGGCATAGCAGCAAAGGAGCCAAGTTGTATGAGATTTTCATCATTAACTATCACTTTATTGTGTTCGATTTTTTATTGAGAAGGTCCCAAATGGACGTTTGGGCAAACTCAAAAGACTATGTTTGGGCTTGTTCAAATTTTCGTTGGGAAGCTAATATTCACTGGAAATGAAGTGATGCTGAACTTTCAAAACAAAAATAATAAACAAAAGCCAAAATTACAACAAAATTGGACTTCCTATGAATGCATGCGTATTTGAGGAAGAGCAACTAGATCAAACAGCCACCACCAAATGGGCAAAGTAACCAATAGATATCTGAAAGTCAGCAGCAATACTTTATGGTGGCTCTGTGCACCGATGCATGAAGAAAAAAAGACCCACAGCTTTCAAGGAGAACTATCTACCTATCTTCTTATCAAGTAAAAGGATAGAAGTTTGAAAATAGCAAACTGCCAAGAAAAATATATAGTGCGGAGTATGCCCAAATAATGTATCCCCATCTAAGGCCTTTTGCATGATATGTCATCATATATGAAGCAAACCAATAGATAGGAGGGCTGGCAGACAAGAAACGAGTGGCAACCTGTCATGTGTCAATAACCAAATATTCCCATGAGTAAGAATTAAAACACTTCAGCCATTCTCCAGCAACAAAAACAGTCAACGGGAATTGACGAAAGGTGAGGTTAGTAAGAGTGAAAGTGAAAAGTCAGAAAATGAAATGTAAATGAAAGATGTATCTACACTTTTCTTTGTGTTCAATACTATGTCCATTTTCATTCCCTCATTTTTCACCTCTCTAGTATCCCTCCTACCAAGTACCAGCCTCAGTAACCAAGTTAGAATATTTAAGCAATATTCAGAACTAGGTCTCCGGAAATCATGATGATTAGCAAAAGTTCAAGTTGACACCTATGATGCACCGACACTTCTAGCTTTAGAGGTGTCCGAGTGTCGGACACGGACACATGTTCGACACTCCTTATCAGGTGTCAGATTTAAAAATTATTTTTTATTTGCTCGAACACAGCTCGGACACTTAGCTGACACTTCTATGTGACTGGATATCTAAATAACAGCTTAAACTTTAAAATGATGTCTCATTATTTTTTTGTGAGACTCATTATCATAGGGAAAATGTAATGCTCAACAAATTGTTTTGAGATAACGAATATATAATTTGACACACACACATATATATATTGTCGTGTCGCGATGTCCTATATTTTGGACATTGCCCATGTCGGCGTGTCCGTGTCGTGTCCGGTGTCTGTGTCTGTGTCTGTGTTTCATAGGTTGACACTGGTCAGTTTCTCATATTCAGTCCTCTTAACATGATAAACAGAAGCAGAAGTCAACCAGGCAAAATTGACACTGACCTGTACATGCATGACAAGAAAAGCAGTGCCTGCCATGAATCCCAAGTGTAATACAAATGGGAGAACAGAGGCAGACAAGTATCCTGGCCTGGCTGCTCGCTCAGCTTCTATGGGAACTTCAGCAACGTCCCCTCCGATCACCTTCTTTCTCCTTGTAAGATTGAAATTTTCTGTTACAGAAGTGTGGATGACGTTATAGTAGCAACTATCATAAAACATAATGATCGATTATATAACCACATGTGCAAGATTATATGCGTTCACATGCTGTATAGAATAATGGATTAAGGAATTAAGACAGCTTATAACTGTACAGATCACCCTACAAGAAGGACAAGATAAATAATACAAATGGCTGCACCAGAGATGTGAAAGAATCAGAAAGTAGCACCACTACATAGAAACGGTCAGAGTGGATTTAATTGTGAAACCCAAATCAGTGACTTGCACCATTCCTCACTCAGCAACGTACTTCCAAGTAAGCAACAATTGCAAAACACAATTATCTGTTTGAGAATTATACCTTGTACCCTGACAGAGGATTTCTCCACAGTGCCAGCTACTTTGGACCTCGGGAGATCATCTGACAAAAACACAACTCCACATCTCCTTTCTTCGATTGATGTTTGAAAACCCAGTGAGAAAAAGATCTGAGGCCTCGACTTAGCATAATGGACAACTGAACAAAGTGCCAGAGACAGTATTGGGGATGCAAGAAGAAAATTAGGCAACTGTTTAAGCTGAAAATATCTCAAGAAACCTACACCCCTGGACAATCAGAAGGTAACAACTTCACTGGAACATTTAAATATTTAAACATCCAACTTTAGAGACTACAAAGAAAGAGATATTGCAATAGTTGCACAGCCTAGGGTATGATAATTCAACAAATAGCATAATTTTAGCAATTTGGAACTTCAAAATGGGCATACCAATAATGACTTTGTATGTAATTGTAAAGCAATGGTACCCTTGCCTTGCACCAAGGCCTTATTTCATCAGGAAAACGTCCAACACAGATATTGTAATACCCATAAGCTTGGAAAGCTATAAATGGAGCAAATATACATGCGCTTCGTAGAGCTCCAGCAATAACAATCTGCAATGCCAACTGGCAAATAACATAAAGAATCAATCAAGAATTTGATAGAAACTGATTATGATATACAAGAAAATACAATGGATAGTACAATAATTCCCCAAGTATTCGAGAGACTTGGGACTCTCCCTCTAACCCCCCTTCCTAATACCAGAAAATACAACAGAATCAATGCCTTTTTCCCTTCCCTACTTCTATTTATAGATTCCTAACCCGGTAACTAACTCTAACTGCCACTAACTAACTCTAATTAAATTACTTAACAGTTACAAATATTCTATGTGAGTCGATTCACAAGCAATAGTGAATAGATTCACAGGGCTTCCTCCTAAATACAGGCCCAATAGGGCCTTTATCTTACAGAATTCCAGTTCAGGATACAAAGTAACAATGTCTGAATACTTTGTTCTTTTCATTTGACATGGGAATCAATCCTAGAACATCTAACCTAACTACTTGAGTTATCCCCAAGTGTCATCTACAGATATTTCTATAGCACAAACCCAAATTAATGGGAAAAATGATGAGTTATAGCCTTGTAGGTATATATACTTTTAAATTTATGACCCCTTCCAGGCTTCCTCTATGACCTATTAGATGTATAAAAACTCCATGACTGCAAAAAACCTTAAACTTGATTTTGTTTGTTCTGCTTTTATAGCAAATAATATTACGCCCCCACCCCTTCCCTCTCCCCTCTCTTTCTATCCCTAATATCACATGCATTTGTAATTCTTTTTAATAAAATTAGCCATGAAACTTTCCAAGTAGTCAAGAAGCAAATATATTTCCTTAACTAGTAAAATCTAGCTGCATGTTCATTGATGTCACCCTCTCTTTCACCATAAAATATCATCATTTACATCTATAATTCTGCAAGTGCCTAAGGCAGTTCTTTCACACACCCAAACCCAGATACAAAGACTCGTTTTCATGTACAACGAACAATACTTACGGACTCTGGAAAAAACAACTCAATGAGTTGACCCAAATAAAAAAAATCAATAAACAAGTACACCAATGGATCTATTTCTGAGAACTACAGTACAGTAAGAGAGTTATTATAGTAAAGAAAAGACTTTAACCTAAATCAATACAGTGCAGAGTTCATTTAGAAGTAGACAAATGCATGTGAAAAGAATGACTGTAGTCAAATGACAAATTCCAACTAGGCTTCGAAAATCCTTTCTCAAAGGCAAACAATATAGTCACTCTTATCATGAATCATAAAAAGAAGGAACTCACAATGACATGCTTTTTCCGAAACATAGCATCATAAGCGCGATGCATAGTCTGAAAACAAAGATAGCCAGCATTAAGCACCCCATTAGACCTCGCACAACCAGAGAGAGCCAGAAAAAGAATGGCTAAATTACTTCCACCAGATACGAAGTGGTACAATCCTCCAAAAGAAAGAAGAGAATACAAACTCTCCGAGTATCTGCAATTCCAAACCAGAAAAAAGAGTTGAATCAAAATCCAAGCCACAAAAGAACAAATAAATAAATAAATATAAATACAAAAAAAATAATGAGAACAATACATTGATGAATAAAATATAGAGGCCGGATTAAAGCAGAACAAAATCGTAGCCCGCAGTGCTATTTCAGGGTCCTTCAAGATAATCGTGGAAAGTCTGTAACAGCCACAACCACAATAACAACAACAATCAGTCAAGATTTTTCCAACATAACACAACACCAAGGTTTTAAATTGCAGCCACAGTATTGCATTTTTTAGTAGTTTTTGCAACCACAATTGTGCGAGGACAAAACTTAGGTGATGTTCTTTAGGTGCTTGGAGTGTTGTTTTCCCATGAGAATAAAACATGTATAACAAATTTTACACCTGTATTCTTTTCGTTGGAAAACAACACCATGAGTACCTATACAACTGCTACTAAGTTTTGTCCATTGTGCAGTTGTGACTATATCGGCCTTATTTTCCCGCAATTATCAGCAAGCCTAACTGCGAACCCAACTGCAATTTAAAACCATGCACAAGATTAATGATTATGGGCTAAAATGCAATGTCTTCAACTATATCTCAATTGCAAAAAAAAAAAAAAAAAAAAAAGTGGTTGAGTTGAGTTTTAGATTGTGATCCACAATCACAATTACAGCTGCATCATTACACTCCACAACTACATCGTGGCCACGTCAACTTCATTTTTCCGTAATTGTCCGCAATTTAATGAATCAGAAACAATTTCCTAAAACCTAAATGGAGAAAGGCAACTAACTACTCACTTGTGAAAGTAAAGAGCTGCGAATATAAAAGCGAGATTGTTGATTACATAACCAGAGAGAGCGAGAAGAGCTCTGTGGCCAAGGAAGGGAACGAGGAAGGAGAAAAGCGTGCGAGAGAAGAATGAAATGGAAATAGGAAGGAGGGGTAAGAAAGCGTAGGACTGTTCGTATTCATAGCCACACTGAGAAATGCGGACGAAGTAGACAGAGTCCCAAACGATGCCGTTTTCGATTGCGGAGGAAACGCGAGGCCAAAGGGGAAGAGGAAGAAGAGTGTTGTTGTTGTTGGGTGTGGAGGGAAGGGTGAGGCAAGGAGGGTTTAAGGGTGCAGAGGTGTCGTAAGGGGAAACTAGAATCCGGTATATGATTGTTAGGGTCAACACTAAGAGCCTTGAGAATGTTGCTGATTTCAGTACCAATATTTGATGATGAGGAGGAGGAGGAGGGTTTGATGTTTGAACCATTTTGGAATCAGGTTGTGATGAGAAATGAACAAAGCAAATAATTATTTCCCTGTTATCCCTTAAAATATGTGAAAATATGGGTTCTGTCTATGTGTTAGCAACTTAGCATTACCCAATATTTATATGTTGGGTTCAACATTTTATTTTTCGGATTTGGATCTTCTTTTCTTTCTCATATTTTGTAGGGAAGGGACACTAAAATTTGGGTTTATTTCTTTATATCCTTGATAACATAAGAGTAAATAGGAGAGAATAAAAGGAAATGACTTAAATCCTTATTTTTTACGTTCTGATTTCGAGCAAACACATTGACATTAATTAGTCATCCAAAATTAAGTTTTATAAGTCGGGTATTGTTGTAAATAAAATGGAAAGAAGAAATAAAGAGAGATATCAAAACAAAGGAAGTATAAGAATTAGTAATAGTCTTTTGTTCTTATACCATATTCTATGGGATAATATGTTCTTTTATAGGTCGCTAAACATAAATAGGTTAGAGGGTTATACTTTACAATATAATTCACCATTATGTGCCATGGATATATTAAAATTAGGCACATTAAATTAAAAGTTGTAACCATAAACTCTTACTAATGCACCTTAATTTATAATAATGGTAGTCATCCAACACATATCAAATGTGCATTTTTACAACAATTCCTCTTGGGTGACTATATACAATGAATGTCTCATTAAAATTTTGCTATGAAAAACTTAGCGGTATAAAAACTTAGGGAAGAAAAAAGAGTACAATATTCATGACAATTTACTTCCCATCAAAATACATTAATTATGAAATGTCCTTTAATTAACGAATTCCAATGATATGCACATGCTTCTTGAAAATTGAAGTTGACAATGTCTTTGTAGATAGATTTGTTGGATTGCCACTTGAGCGAATTTTACAAATATCAACATCACCTTTCTTCTGGAGTTCTTGACTATAAAAGAATTTCGGTTTGGTTTTATCACCTTCTATATACCTTTGATTTGTGCAATACAGTTGCATTATCTTCATGCAATATTATTGGCTTGTCATTTTTTTTTCATCAGTCCACATCTTCCTCTAGTGTATTGGGTCATAGTTTTTAGACCTATGCACTTAGGATTTTCTTCATGAATAGCCAATATTTTTGAATGATTTGATGAGGTAGTCGTGATTGTTTGCTTCACGGACTGCCATGATATAGCAGTTTTTCCACATATAAAGACATAACCTATTTAGGATGATCAGAGATATATCCAATATCAACGTACCAATTGTATACAACGTCTTCGAGTTGGTGTTGCACTAAATCTTATTAATAAGTTCATTGTATACAAAAGTGTTCCAATGACACTAAGATTTGGTACTTCAAGATCAAGAATTTCTTAATTTATCGTGAACGAAAAAATCTTCTTGTGAACAAAAATGATCTTTTTTCACATCAAGTGAACAAACAATCATGGGAGAGCTTAATAGATAAGCTTTAACCATATGAAATTGTTTCATGAATAAATATCTCACTTGTGAAATGTTAAACTTGAATTCCAAAACAAAATTTTGTCTTTCCAATACTCATTCTTTTAGAATTTTGCCGTTGAGATCTCTTCTTGAATCTCTATTATGTTTAAATCATCAACATAAACAATGACAATTGCAAATCCAGAATTTGTTTTCTTGATGAAAACAAAAGGACAAACAAGATTATTCTTATATATACATGTTTTTCAATAAATATCGACTCAAATGAGTGTACCAAATATGTCCTGATTGCTTTAATCCATAAGGATCTTCTCCATTTACGAGAGTACATTGTTGAGGTTTTGAATTACATGCTTCAAGCATCTTAAATCCAGTAGAAATTTTCATACATATGTCAATTATGCCCTAAAGACAACTACAAACTAAATTATATGTAAAGTTATTGTTGCAACGATTATTGTAAAAACTATAATATATAGATTCCATCAAATGCGATAAAATGTAAATAAATTAATTTTATTTCAAATATTTAATGGATTGAAAATGTGAGTAATTTACTTTTGATTGAATCAATTAAGAAAAGGTTTCAAATTGAAGTTGATTTATCTTCAAAATTGCTTTCGGTCAATAAATAAATTATGAATAAATTACATATGTTTTGTTTCACTGATTTAATTATCATTTGATTTGCATGCTATCAAAATATAATAAGTCATGTATTAATTATAAGAAATAACAATTATGATCATGGTTTATAATAAATAATCAAATAATATGAATAATAATAATAATAATTAGATTTGAAAATTAAATATATATTTTTGGAGGGAATAAAACGAATGTTGTGATGCCAAGTGACATGGATTCTGCATAGCATAAACCTTGTTTTCTATAATATATAGATATAGATAGTATTCCATGAATATATGTAAAAAAATTAACTGAGCATGTTTACCAAAATAAAATTAACTGAACACAATGGTATTAAGTGAAATTGACACACATTAACATAGTATTAAAGTTAATATATGTAAAATAATTAATTGCTTCAACCAAAATATACTATTAAGAACTAATGTTTAACATTTAAATTGTTAGACTAATTAGTAATTACTACCATTGCACTATGATCTATTTATGTATTTAAAAATATATTCAAATTATTCCGGAATAAAGTGATATTAATTTGCGAACAAATTTCTCCCAATTCATACCAACATTTCCATACTTACTTTAAAATGATGAATTGCACATTCGAAATGTCATTTAAAGTTCATCTAAATTCCGAAACCAACATTTCCACATGATGGTAGATTTTAAATAAACATAATCCAGGTTCCCTAATACATAACCAAAATGTCAGGAACAAAAATAAAATAATGTTCTGATAGCAACAATACTCAAGGAAACAATGCTGCAATTGAGAAGGCTATGGAAGGAAATGTTGCTACAAACAGGGGCAGAAGAGTCATCAAAATGCCTGCACGTTTTAGAGAATAAACCTTAGATTCCCTTTCTAGAATGAGGTTGTTATGCCTTGCTAGCTTGCCCTTTTATTTTACCGTTTGCACTCAATCTTTTGCCAGATTCTGTTGAATCATGAGCCCTTGATTGGATCTGTTAATCATTGGATAAGATTTGTTGAATCCTTGTATAAATTGCACTTGAATGAAATGAATCAAAGGAGAAGAATTTCAGTACTTTTACTTTCTTTTAGCAGTAGACTAGTTGTAGTACATATCAGCTGGTGCTTTCATTGCACTACCATGTCATCTACCAGTCTCTCCTCCCCGTCACCTTTGGAAGCTGCTATTTTGGTCCTCACCGCCAAAGTAGACGCCCTTACTTCTCAGGTTACTTCCATTGAGCAACACCAACACACCCTTCACTCCGGTTTCGATGTCCTTGCAGATGACACTCCGGTGACCCCTCCGGTGACGGACACACCCACTGATGCTCAACTCAGTCTCCATGCCATGTCTGGCTGTGTTTCTCATGAGACTTTTCGTGTGATGGGTACCCTGGCTAAACACCAAGTCTCGATTCTCGTTGATGGGGGGAGTACGCACAATTTTGTGCAAGATCGAGTTGCGAAATTTCTGGGACTTGCTTCTTCTCCAGTGACTTCTCCGTTGAAAGTCCTCGTTGGCAGCGGTGAAAACCTTCTCTGCTCACGAATGTGTCCTCAGGTACCCCTTTTTATCCAAGGTCAAACTTTTACAGTTGATTTTTACATTTTGCCTCTGGGGGGTGCGGAAGTAGTTCTTGGGGTGCCATGGCTACAATCTCTTGGGCCTGTCTTAATGGATTACACCAAATTAACACTTCAATTCACCAAATTGGGCCAACCCATCACACTGCTTGCAGATACCGTTTCCCAACCCAATACCCTCTCCTGGCCCAAGTAAAAAGATGTGTCCAAACCAATTCTGTTTCACAATTCTTCCACCTCCATATTATCCCAAAAAAACCAGAAACAACCCATGACCCACCCATTGACCCATCCCCTTCTCACGATACCTCTGCACCCCTCCCACTCCCACCTGCACTCGCCACACTACTCACCAAATACAACATCATCTTCACCACCCCAACACAGCTTCCACCCAAACGACCAATTGACCACCAAATACACCTTACCCCCTCCGCTTCCCCAGTCAATGTTCGCCCTTACCGGTACCCCTACTTTCAGAAATCTGAAATTGAGAAGCAAATTGCCGAGATGTTGCATTCTGGTATGATCCAACCCAGTCGAAGTCCTTATTCTTCTCCGGTTCTCTTGGTAAAGAAGAAGGACGGTACCTGGCGCTGTTGCGTTGATTATCGAGCTCTCAACGCCGTAACGATTAAAGATCGTTTCCCAATGCCCACCATCGATGAACTTTTGGACGAGTTGGGTGGTGCCTCATGGTTCTCTAAATTGGATTTGCGCCAAGGGTTTCACCAGATTCGTATGCACGCGGCTGACACTGCTAAAACGGCGTTCCGCACCCACCATGGCCACTACGAGTACAACGTCATGCCCTTTGGCCTCTGTAATGCGCCCTCTACTTTCCAGGCTGCGATGAATGATTTACTTTCACCATTTCTGCGTAAGTTTGTTGCTGTGTTTTTTGATGATATATTGGTTTATAGCACATCATTGGCTGAACATATTGATCACTTGGAATTGGTATTCTTGAAGCTTATTGAGGGAAAATACTTTCTGAAACAATCTAAATGCCTTTTGGGCCAGCGCAAACTTGAATATCTAGGCCATATAATTTCTGAGCAGGGTGTCCAAGCTGATCCTGAAAAGATAAGTGCTATGGTGGCTTGGCCAATTCCCACTTCAGTCACGGCACTTCGTGGTTTCCTTGGTTTGACTGGATTTTACCGCAAATTCATCAAGGGTTATGCCACTATTGCTTCTCCTCTCACTCAACTGCTACGTAAAGATTCATTTCTCTGGTCTGATGAGGCACAATCAGCTTTTGAAGCTCTTAAATTGGCTATGGTTGAAGCTCCTCTCTTGGTATTGCCTGATTTCTCTGCTCCCTTCGTTTTGGAGACTGATGCTTCGGGTTCTGCTATGGGCGCAGTGTTGATGCAACATAACCATCCTATTGCATTTTTCAGCAAACCCTTTTGCCCTCGTCTTTTGCGTTCATCCACATATGTTCGCGAGCTCCACGCTATCACTACTGCTGTCAAAAAGTGGCGTCAATATCTGCTTGGTCATCGCTTCATCATCTTCACTGACCACAAGAGCCTGAAGGAGTTGATTGCCCAGGTGATACAAAACCCTGAGCAGCAGGTATATCTCTCTAAACTTCTTGGCTATGACTTTACTATCCAATACAAGACGGGCAAAACTAATGTTGTGGCTGACGCCTTGTCACGTATTGAGGTGCCTTCTGGTCTTTGTTTAATGTTGTCCATGCCCAACTTTGTCTTTTTGGATGACTTGAAAGTTGCATTACATTCAAGTACTGAGTTTAATTCCCTATATAAGCAAATTGAGTCACAACCCACTGCATTTCCTTCCTATAAACTCTCCCAGGGTCTGATTTTTTATAAGGGTTGTATTTGGGTCGATCATACCTTACCATTCATAACTCATTTGCTAGAAGAATTCCACAATTCACCTATTAGTGGTCATATGGGCATACACAAAACTCTCAGTCAGTTACAAAGCAATTTCTTTTGGAAGGGTATGCGTAGGGATGTCATTGATTTCATAGCTAAATGTGGAGTTTGTCAAGCTACCAAATATGTGACTAAGAAACCCGCTGGGCTCTTGCAACCTTTACCTGTTCCCTCAGCTATTTGGGAAGATCTCTCCCTTGATTTTATCACTGGTCTACCTATGTCTCATGGATATTCTGTCATTCTTGTTGTCGTTGATAGATTTTCTAAGGGTGCACATTTTGGTGCTTTACCAACACATTTTACTGCTTACAAAGTGGCTGTTTTATTCTTGGATATCATCTGCAAATTTCACGGGTTGCCTCGTAGTTTGGTATCTGACAGGGATCCCATATTCATTAGCCGATTTTGGCAGGAGCTTTTCAAATTGTGTGGCACTAAACTCCGCATGAGTACTGCTTACCACCCTGAAACTGATGGACAGACTGAAGTTCTCAATCGTATTTTAGAACAATACTTGAGAGCTTTTGTGCACACCAAACCAACCACTTGGTTCAACTTTCTAGCTTTAGCAGAATGGTCTTACAACACTTCTGTACACACTGCTACAGGGCTGTCTCCTTTTGAAGTCACCTTTGGCAAAGCACCTCCTTCAATTCCTCACTACATCCTTGGTGATTCTTCGGTAGCTGCAGTGGATGATCTTCTTTCATCTAGGCAAGCTGTAATCGACTCTTTGACGCGCAAACTGATAGGTGCACAAACTAAGATGAAGCTTTATGCCGATCAAAATAGGAGAGATATATCCTATGCTATTGGTGATTGGGTCTATGTCAAACTTCGACCTTATAGACAGGGTTCAATCACTGGTCAGCCTTATAACAAGTTGCAGAAACGTTTCTATGGCCCTTACAGGATTATTGAATGCATTGGCAAAGTTGCATACAAACTAGAGCTCCCTTCAACTTCCAAAATACACCCTGTTTTTCACTGCTCACTCCTTAAGCCACATAAGGGTCCATTTACTACTACTCTTGACCCTCTCCCTCCCACTGCTCAAGACAACAATCCTATCATTGAGCCCTTAGTCATACTGGACAGCAAGCTTGATTCCAGTTCTGATCCTCCAAAAGAATTAGTACTTGTTCAATGGAATGGTCTCCCTCCTGAAGATGCAACTTGGGAGTCTTGGGATATCCTTTCTGCCACTTATAACCTTGAGGACAAGGTGCTTTCCAATGCGGGTGGCAATGATAGCAACAATACTCAAGGAAACAATGCTGCAATTGAGAAGGCTATGGAAGGAAATGTTGCTACAAACAGGGGCAGAAGAGTCATCAAAATGCCTGCACGTTTTAGAGAATAAACCTTAGATTCCCTTTCTAGAATGAGGTTGTTATGCCTTGCTAGCTTGCCCTTTTATTTTACCGTTTGCACTCAATCTTTTGCCAGATTATGTTGAATCACGAGCCCTTGATTGGATCTGTTAATCATTGGATAAGATTTGTTGAATCCTTGTATAAATTGCACTTGAATGAAATGAATCAAAGGAGAAGAATTTCAGTACTTTTACTTTCTTTTAGCAGTAGACTAGTTGTAGTACATATCATGTTCATTCTTAAAATTTAAATGATAAACAATAAGAAACTACACAAAAGTAAAACAATTCAGCTTCAAACTGAGATAAGATCATTGAAAATATCTTATTCATCTTCTAAATATCGCAACTCTAAAATCTCTGCTGATTAAGCCTCTCCAAAACATCATTGTTACTCAAGTTTAGTATTCTTCAAAATTTTGTTACTTGACATCTAGAGCTCACCACCATCATCAAATAGAAAACAAACATTAGCAGTTTTTTTTAAGTGACTTACTTGTAGGAGTTACTTCATGACCCTCATAATACAAAATCCTACAAATAAAAAATAAATCAACTTACTTGCTTGACAAAATAAAGATGGGGGAAGAATAACATGAATCATAATAAAAATCCTCACAATAGCATGAATAAAAAATTGGATGGGCAAGAATCACAAAATCCTATTTAAACTTGACATGCTTGAAAATTAAAAATAAAACTAAATTTTATGTCCTAAAAATATAATTAAAATAATACATTTGTACAAAAGTGAAAAATCAAATCTTATACAAATCCATACATATAGAAACTTAAGAAAAAATATTGAAAAATAAAAATGAATATAATAAAAATATTCGAAGAAGAACAGTAACCATGAATCAGAATCCTCACACTCACTGATGGATCTTCACAGAAGCGGGAGGGAGCTGTGGCTCCCCTCAAATTTTTTAAATCAATTTTTTTTAATATATAAGTTTTATAGATTTAATTGATATGAACTATTGTAAAGATTTCTTACATTACCAATCAATCATAAATTATTACATCAGTAAAATTGTTTGACTTTTATCCTAACAACCTTAAAAATTATTCATACCATAATTTCTGATTGATTGATAGTGTAAAAAATTACACAATGACAGTGCAAATCAATTAATATCAAATATGATGCATTTTTAAGAAGAAAACTTATGATAAAGATGAAAATTATGTAGCTTCATTATATTCACTTCAAAAGCATTAATTATGTATATTATTTTGAAACTTTGATAAAATTATGTTGTTTAATTTTGATACAATATCAGCGTAAAAAATTTTACACTGTCAATCAATCAATCAGACAACATATATGTGTGACTTTTAAGGTAGTTATGATAAGAGTCACACTTTTAATGATGTGACAATTTATGATTAGTTGAGAGTATAAAATATCTTTACGCTGGTAGTAGATACTGTTTAAATCCAAAATTATATGCATTTAATTGGTATATAGTGTTAGTGTAAATGTTTTTTACCGTCAATCAATCATAAAAAATGTTTGACTCTTATAATAACTACCTTAAAAGTCACATATAAGATGTTTTGTTATTGGTTTGACAATATAAAAAACTTTACACTGAACGTGCATCAAAATTAGACTCAAATTATACATAATTAATTATAAACTATGAATAAATTAGTGGCTCCACCAATACTTTTAGTCAAGATCTGTCACTGATCACACTAACATGAATCAAAATTTAAATAGGGAAGAATCACGAAATCTATAAAATCTTAAGTAAACTTGCTTCTTTTTTTGACTAAAAAATATATTCATTCAAATTGGTAAAATACATTGAAAAAAACACAAATTCAACATCACTAAAAGTCGAAAAGGATGAATCTGCGAACAAACTCATAGTACCTAGGTTAATAGCATAAAACGGCAAAATGCCTACATATGTAACAAAATCAAAGTGACCGGAATACCCATGCCTCTAGATTTGTAACGTTGACGCCCAAATCTTGATTGAATCTGTGTAATGGATCGAAGCTGATCTGCCAATCTGAACCAAACGAACACCGCAACAAGACGAGAAATCAAACAATGCCGCACCAAGACGACGAACAAAACAACGCCGCACTCAAATGACAAAATCACGGAAAAACACGAAAGAAAAATCAGAGTTATGTGAAAAAATCACTTATTTAGATAAAAGGAAAGAAAAAATGATGTAGATGGGTGATTCCAAGCCAAAAAATGGCCCAAAACCGTAAATGAGGAAGAAGGAGGAGAGGAGTAGAGGGAAGGTTGAGAGAGGCGGCTCTAGGTTTTCTTTAAGTAAGTAAGTAAACTTGCTTGACAAAATCTAAAATATGATATTTTATATCATAAAAATGCAATTAAAGTATTTCATTTAAAGAGAATGAAAAAAATTTAATTATTTCAATACCAAAAGCAAAACAAATCAGATTTTATATAAATCTGTTGAGAGAATAAGAAAGATGGATTCATAATCAAAAGCAAATTGATATCATATTTGCTGAAGTAGAGAAGACAGGATCAATGCTCACAAAATTTGCTAATTAAAAATCTAAGTTACTCTTCCATACTAGTTTGGGGAAAAAATTGGGGACGGGGAGCAAGGAGTACTCCCCGCCCTCGCCCTACCCCATTGCCATCCGTATCTATACCAGTTTGTTCATAGTTCAAAAAAATTAATTTAAAAGTTGAAAACATACAACAATAAAACTATTAAATGCATTTCAATAACAAAACTACAATTGAGAGTTGAGACATACCTTTACTTGCTTTGTTGAAAGATCGTTGGTGAAGAGACACTCAAACGGTTGAAGACTGAATGATGCGTTCAAAGATGTCAATATTAAAATAAATAAAAGGTTTAACTGTAGTTTTAGTCCCTCAAGTTTAGCTTATTTGCAATTTTAGTCCCTCTATTTTTTTTTAAGCACATTTGATCCTCCAATTTGTGAAAAGTTGCAACATCATTCCCTTCCGTCAACCAACAGTCGTTGGTCATTTAACAGAAGTGTACTACATGACTAAGAGATGGAAAAGAAGGTTACAGAGGCTCAAACATATTCGGCAGCCTAAACATTGAGTAAATCCCCAATTTGGTCCATGAAATTATAAGGTCGTATCAACTTGATCCCTGACATTTTCGAAATTCCAAAAACATCCTTAAAGTTGTCAACCGTAATCAATCAAGTCTCTCCGTCAGGGATCAAGTTGATATGACCTTATAATTTCAAGAACCAAATTGACACAGGGATCAAATTGATACAACCTTACAATTTCAAGGACCAAATTGATTCGACCTTAAAATCTTAGGAATCAAATTGATACATAGACCAAAATGATACGACCTTGAAATAAGACGTTTCCAATGATGCCAATGAAATGATTGTCTTAAAAAAAATCAAGTAAAGAGATAAAACTAAACCTGAAATGAATGCATGGGTAAAGAGATCAAAAACCAAATTAAAAATAGGAAACCTAACTTTGAGTTTTTCGATGAAAGGCTCAAAATGGAATAGACTTTAAAATGGTTGAAGACAATAAAATACTTTCAAGGGTGATGATAATAAAACAATTGTCTAAATCTAAGTTTAAAGCTAAGCCTAAAAATGAAACAAAACCAAGTAGAAAATGAAAGGTTAGTTCAACAGAGGTCAGTCAAAGTAATTGATTGATAATAGTTATTATTTTTAGAAATAAAATCACATTATTACTCTTGGAAATAAACTAAAGCATCGGCCAAATTTTTTTTGGTGAAGTACAAGGAGAAAAAGGACAAAAGCAGAAAGCAAGAAAAAGCTCAGTCTGCGTAGCACCAAGCTTATCTCGGAGAAGCAAAGATCCCATGTCACTAGGGGGATCTTCCGAAACCATAAAATTCTAAGCATCGGTCAAATGAATTGATAGGTAAAGTTATTACTTTAAAAGACATTAGTAATTAACTAGTAGTAAATGCAACCATCGAATTCGTAAGTCAAAAGGATATCTGATATAACATCGAAAATATTAGGCATTTAATAAATTAAGTCAATTATGTATTGAGAAAAAGGAGAAAAAATGTAATGTAAAATTATACATAAATGACAATTAAAATGAGTACACAAGAAGATAAAAAAAGCCTTCGGTTTGGGTTGAAAAAAAAAATACTCATGAAACTCCTCCAACTACTTTAGGTTTATATATAAAAGATATTATATCATTTATAAGATTAATTATATTATACAAATATGGATAGGCAGGGATCCAATTACTCCAATAGTAAGTCACTCACTCCATTTTATAACGTCTTATGTACATTGAATTTCATTTATCCAATTGTTGAATTGAAAGATAGATCACATCTAGAGTTGGGTATACAGGCTTCGACCCGAGGACGGTCTGTTTAACCCGCGATCCATGCGAATTAATGTAACGCCCTTCGTTACATTAGTAACCCAAATTAATATTTTAAATAAAACCAGGAAAATAAAAAAATTTCTTAAATAAATACTGAATAAATACTTAATATAATATTAATCCAAAATAATTGTTTACATTAATTCAAAACTAAAATAACATAATCAGTTTCAAAATCTCAAAACAAGGCGTCTATAACATCTCGCATAAGCAAATAACTAAAAGATAATAAAGGTCCTCCTGACATATACCTTACAATACTAACCAAGCTCTAAAACTAAAAAGATAATCTTCAAAACGTCTGGCTGCTCAACAGGGACGTCCTCAGGCTCTGAAAACAATACTACTAATGAGATATAAAATCCCAGTGAACAGAAATACATTTTTAAAAGGTTTTCACAAAAGCATTGTTCTCAGCCAGTGCGGTGACCGGAAAAACTGTCCATGGTACCCGCTAATTTCAAAATAGTGTACAATAAAATAATAATAATAATAATATAAATTATTATTGGCAGCAAATAGTCATCACTAACACATCATGAATCAAGTATGACAAGATCTCATATATCAAATAATCTCAAATATCCTCATACGTCATATGACTTTCAAACTGCACATAACAATGGCGTCCCATTGCCTACCTTACTCATAAAGGTATTTCGATGTCACCTTCTCTTCAATGACATTACTCATTTCGATACCAACCATTGTACACTGGTGGTATTACTCATTTCGACATCCCAACGTGTGGCGATGTTACTTTCGATACCCCATCATGGCGGTATTTCATATTTCGACACCCCAAATCATTGGCAGTGTTACTTTCGATACCCCTATCATAGGCGGTATTGCAGCAAACAACATCCAACATATTAACAGTTATTGAATCATGCCAATATCACAAATATCATCAAATAGTGCATATATAACATATCAATTCAACCAAATCACGTATGTATCATATATATCATAGCATCAATTTCAATAATAACCATTTAATTAACAGCAGGAACACCTTAGAAGGAAAACCCCCAAATTTGTAAAATCAGGATTTGACCAAACGCATGATTATTTTCCAAAAACGCATTTTGAAAACATAACCCAAACCTCAAATCAATTTGCACCATGAAAAGGGTGAGAAATAATATTTCTACTCACCTCTTAAAGATCTTCGAGAGCTCCAAATGTTGTCTAAGACAAATCCTAGCATTTCACCGACAATTCTTCTTCTCTTTACTGACGCCATTATTCCCTTCATATCACTTAAAGCAACCACACTATTTTCTTTCTCCTACTGCGCACAGCGACTCCCCACCTAATTTGCTTATGGCGGCGGTGTCACTAAATTTGTGATTTTTGTGAAACAAAGTTTGTTTTCAAACCCTTGTGACAGTGAGTGTGTGACTTATATATATGGAAAAAGCCAATTGAAAACCTGTACAAAGTTTCACGTGCTTGCTTTGTTTTTCTTTTCTTTTATTTTCTTAAATCATATAATGTAATTGCACTTGAAAGTGGGCCGTTCCTTTTCAAATAGAAAGCACCAAATTTTGTGCTTTTGTAGCCCTGTACGTGAATTAAATTTCACGTGCATGTTGCCTTATTTTATTTTTTTATATATTTCAACTTTGTATTTCTTTTGTAATTACTAATCAATTCCAATTAATTCTTATACTAATAATTTATTCACTAAACCTCATAACAACTTATCTTTTTATTAAAATAGTTATATTAGGATTTTAGGATGTTACAATTAAGATCGGGCAAAATATAAGCCTGTTGCGGGCTTTTTCACCCTGGTTCGTTCGACCAACGATTTAGACAGGTTGGGTCCATGGGTTAGTAGGTTGCCCCACAAACCACTACTTATTTTAAAACAAAATATATACTTTACAGGCCAATTGCAACCAACGCATAATGAGTCATTTCAAGGGCCAAGTGTCAACTGCGATCCTCCCATTTTTGTTTCCAGAGACCCTATACCTAATATGTATTCTCATTTCTTCCTTAACACCTCTTCGATTGTCATCACATACCTTCCCCAAATTCTGCAAAACCATTGTGTGAAGCTCCTCGTCGCTGCATCCTCTCTACTTTCGCCCTCTCTCTATAGACCCGTAGGGAGCCTATCACCGCATACGTCGGCTAGCCCTGCGCAACGCCACTCTATTGCTAATAGACGTGATCAAGAGGAAAAAAAGGCTTAACTAAAATGTTCAAATATAGTTCTTGTTGTTGGATGAAGATCTTCTGTCTCAATTTTCTGTCACATTCTCTATCCCCCACCAATAACAATTTGACACTTAAAAAAATAAAATCACAACTCATTAATATTTATGATCATTCCCAACATGTTAGCTATTTGCGAGTGTACAAAAAAAATTGCGAGTGTACAAAAAATATAGTTCTTGTTTTTTGCAAACTCGTTAGCTATTTGCGAGTGTACAAAAAAAATTGCCGAGTGTACAAAAAAAAATTGTACACTCGCAAATACCTAATTTGCGAGTCTAAATAAAAGAACCACTCGCAAATTAGATATTTGCGAGTGTGCAAAAATTTACACTCTCGCAAATAACTAATTTATGAAAATATATCTTGTTTCGCGAATATCTAATTTGCGAGCGTTACGTATAATTTGAGATATTTGAGAGAAAACTATGAGTACTTGTAAAAAATGGAACAGCCTTCACATACTTATCAGAAGATGGATTCGCGTATTGATAAATTATTCTGTCTTGAACTCATTGTTCTTTTTCCCTTTTTTTCCTTCTAGATGTCCGAAACATATTAGCATCGAAAGGTTTTAACGAGTGTGTTATTTTTTTAATTGCTCACTCGCAAATATGATATTTGCGAGTACTTGCTTCACTCGCAAATATCATATTTGCGAGTGAGCAATTAAACAAAATAATACACTCACAAATATGATATTTGCGAGAGAGCAAACAATTTGTTTACTCGCAAATAGATATTTGCGAGTGAGCTAAATTAAAAAAAAAAAACTGTTGGTAGGATATTTTGGGAATTACATTGTTCACGGGGAGTGCCCTTAACAAAATGGGAGGTATCCTTAGAAAAGCCCACTATGAAAACATAGGCCCACTAACTTTGCAGACCAACCCAGTCCATCCATTTAATTGCATGCCGATACGAGCCAATCTTAAACGAATGGGCTAACCATATACCCAATTCTAATCACATCTACAAATTTTCATAAAATTTAACCTTGCTCCATCGCAAAATTCTATTTTAACATATAATACTTTATTTGAAGTGTATATAAATATCGACTAATGCCTATGAATACCTAATTTACCTAAAATTTGTTGTGCATGATCACTAAAATAATATTCAACAACTGAATTAATGAAATTCAATGTACATAAGTTACAAAAGAAAGTAGAACAAGACATACTCTTGATGTAAATGAATCCCTTTCCCATACTTATAAATAAATAAATAAATAAATATATATATATATATATATATATATACATATAAGTTTTCTAAAAATTCTGATCTAACCTTTTTGTTAAAGTAGTCCACGCCAAGTGTATAGACTGGGTTATGACATGCTGTCTAACCTATTTCCACTCCACAAAAACATTGTTTTTCGTTTCCAACATTTTAAAAGAAACCCGATTTACAAACTAGGCGTATCTGTTACAACTTTTTCTCCTAACCACAGCCTCCCCTCAATAACAGGGGTCAATCAAAATTCTCGGAACTTCCTTGACATGTTACTGAACTTGCTACTAGTGCCATATAGAAAGATTGGCATATGAGCCCATAATGAATGCTCAAGGCATCTTTTGTTCAAAAGAAGTTGCCTTTGGAGCGATGTCATTACCGGAGTCCTGTAAACAGTCAGTTCCATCTTTAACTTCAGTAGTAAGGAAGGTGTTACCATCTTTTAACAAACCTTCTGTGTTAATATCTCAGCAGCACATGTGAACTTATCTACATGATGTTCTTGACAAAGTGAACACCGTGATTCTGTCGCTAGGGATTCAGACTTTATACTACCCTTCATCCATAAGCCTACCTCGATACAGCAAAAAGTTGCAATTGGAGCATTTTCATTACCAGAGTTCTGTGAACAGTCAGATGCATCTTTAACTTCAAGCAGTAAAAGAGGAGCCACCATCTTCAGACATGGCTTTTTCACATATGACCTTATCTACTTAATGTTCTTGACAAATTGAATGCAGTGATTCTGCATCTTTAGATACCGATTTTATACTATCCACGCCTAAGCCTTTCTTGATATGACAATAAGTTTCAATTGGAGCTTTTTCATTCCCAGGCTTCTGAAAACAGTCAGATCCATTTTTAACTTCAATAGTAAAGGAGGAACAACCATCTTTGGACATCCCTTCTTCACTGTTCACTCCTCTACCTACATAATGTTCTCGACAAATTGAAAGCAATGATTCCAAGTTCTTGATATGACAACTCTTGTCTTTGCAAGAAGCTGAAGAAAAAGCATTCTGGTTGTTTGTGTTCTCCGGACATTCTGATCCACCATCAAGTGCAGTAAGAGCACCATCTCTTGCTTTTCCTCCTCCTTCCTCGCTGACATATCCCCTGGTATGATTTCTGCTCTTATCTTCAAAATGTTTTTGACTCATGAAGTTTTGTACTTCAACATCAGTTTTAATGTTATCCTCTGTACGAACCAAGGAACAACAGCTTTCACTAACATCCTTAAGATTATGACTTTCATGAGACAATGGAAGTTCTAAATTTTGAGACGCGCCAAGATCGATGCCTTTGTCATCATCAGTTGTGCTCTTCCTGAAATTTGGACGGATCAACTTTCTTCTCTTTTGTGACACAGGCACCAAATTCTCACTCTTTTCACTATCATTGGAGCTTCTGATCTCAATCTCATCATTACGTTTCCTTACTTTGCTACGACGCTTGAAATCCACAAAACATGTCTCTTCGACTGTTTCATTAGTATTGCATTCACTTGCAGTAGTCAAATCCGTACTTTCATTTTCCAAGGTATTTTCAAAGCAATTACTCTTCATAACCGAGCCAATGATTTTAGTTTTATCCCTCGAAATTTCAGCTTTGTTGCGCTTAACCAATGGCTTTGGTTTTCTTTTTGTCAGCCACTGGCTGTGACTTTGATGAACCATTTCCATCACTTCATCAACTAAATTATTGAAATTATGTTCCTCATTGCGAGCATTGTTTCCATTATCTTGTTTGCTAACATCCTGCACATAAGATAAACGAGAAAACACACTACTTTTTTGCTTTGGATAACCCGAATTATTATTTTTAGGATTCCCATAACTTTCAATATCATATTCATGAATTGGATCACGATATTTGTCTGGGAAATGACCCTCATTTGCCCAAGGAACAGCTGGAGTAAATGTTTGATTGTTGTTCTGTAGTGTCATCTCATGACCCAGATTTTGTTGAAATGCTACAGGATGAACATCATTGTCTACACATGATTTGTAATTATGGAACAAAGAAGAAAAATCACGTACCCTGCCACCAATATCTGGAGAAAATGTTTCATTGTTCTTCTGTAGTGTCATCTCATGATCCAGATTTTGTCGCAAAGCTATGGCATGAGCATCATTGTCTACACATGATCTGTAATTATGGAACAAAGAAGAAAAGGGCTCACGTACCCTGCCACCAATAACTGGAGAAAATGTTTCATTGTTCGTCTGTGGTGTCATCTCATGACCCAGATTTTGTCGCAATGCCATGGGATGAGCATCATTGTCTACACATGATTTGTAATTATGGAAAAAAGAAGAAAAGGGCTCATGTACCCTGCCACCAATATCTGGAGAAGGGACAGGAGCTGATGAAGACTTTAAGGAAGGAATGCCACTACCAGCCCCATATGCAACAGATTCTGCTGCCAGCTGATCGGAATTCCGAGCTTCATTAAAGGGTATGCAGTCCCCGTTACTACCATACGGACCAAAATTTGGAAAGCCATAACCAACATGATGGCACCTGTCCATGTCTTGCAGTTCTGTTTGCATTAGACATGGTTGATTACTCAAAGAATTCCATCTGAAGTTGTTTGAAGGAGAAGCACTTCCTAATTCTGACCTTGAACCATTATTAATTCTAACAAATGATGACTTACTAAAATTTAAACCAGGAGCATCTGGATCATACAGAAGGGTGTTTGCATCCCCTTGTGTTGCACAGGAAATGTTTAACATCTGTGCCTGGATTGGATGAATCATAGCAGAAGTTGGCCTAATCTGATTTTGAACCAAATAATTACTTTCAAGAAAGGGCTCACTGTAAAAGACAGACGGATTGACATTGGAATGATGTAAACCAGGACTATCAGCTGAAAATACCATACTCTGACCATTCTTTCTCAGGTCTTCACTCATTAACCTATCACTCACTGATAAGCTGTTGTCACCATCAACTCTAATTTTATCAGATGAACTTTTGGAGTATCCACCATATATGGTTGGCCTAGGAACCCCGAGTTCTAGCTTTCTCTTACTGAACAAAGATAGAAGTTTATAGACCTACACAACAGCTCAAAAACAGATTAATGTAAAAAACTGTAAGAAAAACTTCCCTCATTCCATTGAAAACTAATCATGTACAAGAGCAGACCTGCTTTTCAGATAGCCCGAAGTTAAACTTGTTAGCTGAAAAGTAATTTTCTCTAATTGCATCATGGAATAAACTTTCTGGGAGTGGCTTACAGTACCAAATCACACTGAACTTAACCTAAAGAAGAAGATCAATGAAAAAGTGAGACCATGATATTAATCAAAGTAAGAGAGTTGCACTCTTGCAATCAGACTCAAAAGAATTGAGTAAATTAGCAACTTAGTCCCTGAATTCACAAAAATCATACCAAGTGAGATACCAAAAGGACTAAGCTAATACTTAATTCAGAGACTATCTCGTACATATAATTAAATTCAGGGACTAAACAGCAAGTGGAGATTAATTCCAGCCAGGGACTTGGTTGCTAATTTTCTCGCAAAGAATGCTTCGTTTTTGACTAAATTCATTAACAAGGTAAGGGGATTCTTACCTGAGCAGGGAAATGCTTCCCTGATGAATTGAAGGCATTAGCCACAATATTAATAGCTCCATCACAAGAAGCCTTGAACACACCATGAAGTTGTCTCTTCTCATATTCGAATAGAAACAAAATCATTCCAGCTTTAACCTGTTCTACAAACTGGATTTCAGATGATGGGAGACCACATAATCTCCTCTTGAAACATTCTCTTTTCGTTCCACTATTCGACATAAAGATTGCACCAAAATCTGGATATCTTCCATCAGCATTGTTACCCTTCTTACCATAGAATCCCATTGATCTTTACTATACTACGCTGCCACGCGATAAAATAAACATAACAGATTGCATTGCATAAATACAATCACAGATAACACATTCCTCTCAACTTTCAACTAAGCATAATTGTTACATTCTATATATATATATATATATATATATATATATATATATATATATATATATATATATATATATAATGAATAATACTCATTCTCAGTAAAGAATATATACAAAGAAAACAAGGCACAAAAGCTTTCATCATAACATAATATCGTGTTTTGCAGTCCAATCTCATTAATATAGATAAAAGCAACATGACCTAAACTTTTTTCTTTTTTTAATAGGGTTTTAATTTGTTGTTTCTAAGAACAGGATTATTATCCCACATTGTGATCGAAACAGGATTATTAAAAAAAATGCATAAATTCATAAAAAATGATTAATAAGAATAAAATAAATTTAAAGAGAAAATAGAGAAAGCATAAAGAGAAATGAAAGATATGAAGAAGTGAGAAGAGAATCGGAAAATAAAAAAATAAAAAATGGCTTACCGATGACCTAGGAGGGTTCGGTTACAGAGTTGGAAGCTGAAGAGAGGAAGAAGGTGAGAAGAGAGAAAGGCGCGCTTTTGTCGTAAAGAGTCGTAAGGCTATATCTCATTATCAACCGTTTTCCATTAAATTAAATTTTAATAAAAAGAGCACAGGCATACATTGATCCTGGACAAAAAAAATTAAAAATATCATCTTGATATATAAATATAAAATATGGATCAAATTGATTATTTTTAAAATAATTTTTAAGAAAATTTTAGTTCCTATTAAAAATTATTTTTTGATAATATTTTATATTTTTGATGACCAAATTAATATTTTTTATTTCTTAAGAACCAAATATCATCTTAATGTCTGCGAGAGGATCGATTTGAATCTTTACAAAAATAAAAGGGAGAAAGCTAGCAACATTAACTTATCATATTTCCTTTGGTACGCTCATAAATTGGAAGAAATCTCAAATATATCTCGATACGCATTGGGAAGTTTCTCAACGTCTAATTAATTGTCACCAAAATTAAATATTTTAAAAATTTGATTTATATGTATTATCAATATAAATTTTTTAATTATGGTAAAATTAATCATAATTTATCACATCAGTATATTTGAAACTTATCCTAATTATTTTAAAATTATTCATATCATAATTTTTCATTGATTAATAATATACAAAATTTTAGATCAAAAATACATTATTTTTAATAGGGAAAAGTGCATATACACCCCTCAAACTTTAACCCGTTTGCAAATAGACACCTCCAACTATTTTTTCTTCCCAATTAATCCTTAAACTCTTACAATTAGTAAAATTAATCCTTCAACTATTTTTTCGTCTCAATTAATCCTTAAACTCCTACTATTTGTAACATTAATATTTCTCACTAAGGATGAATAAATTTAACTATTCATTAAAATGATTAAAATTCAATCCTTCGTCAAAATCTAAAATCATAATTTTTTTAATTAAATTTTTTCTATAAAACATGCCACTGTATATTAAAATTAAAATATTATTAATAGTTGATGAAAAAGAAGTTCTTAGTTTACGTAGTTTATATTTTTTATTTGAAAACAATCACTAAAGTTAAAATGTTTTTAAAAATTCTATATTGTTACAAATTAATTTTTTAATAAATATTCAATTCCTACATTACTTTGTAGTAAAGAATAAGCGATTTGGAGCTCTGGGTATAATCCCCATAGCTTAAATTTAAAAAATAACATTATATACAGTAGCATGTTTTATAAGAAACTTTAATTAAAAAAGATATGATTTTAGATTTTGATGAAGGATTGGATTTTAATCATTTTACTGAATGGTTGAATTTATTCATCATTAGCGAGAAGGACTAATGTTACAAATAGTAGAAGTTTAAGGATTAATGTTATAAATAATAGAAGTTTAAGGATTAATTGAGACGAAAAAATAGTTGAAGGATTGATTTCATTAATTGTAAGACTTGAAGGATCAATTAGGAAGAAAAAATAGTTGGAGGTGTCTATTTGTAAATGGGTTAAAGTTTAGGGGGTTGTATGAGTTTAATTGCTATATACTGACAATGTAAAACATTTTTACATAGTCATCCAATCATAAGCTGTCACATCAGTAAAAAAAATAGACTCTCATCCTAACTATTTTAAAAGTCATCCATACCATGATTGGTGATTGGTTGTCTGTGTAAAAATGTTTTATATTGTTAGTTTATAGCAATTAAACTTTTTAAATAATGTGATAATATAAAATGGATTTAATTGGTATACATTGTCAGTGTAATGATTTTTTATACTGACAATCAATCAGAATTTGCTACATAAGTTAAAGTGTTTGACTCTTATCCTAACTACCTTAAAAGTCACATACACCATAATTTCTGATTGATTGTCAGTGTAAAAAAACTTTACACTAACCATATATATCAATTAAACTCATATAAAATTATATAACAATGTTATCACATATAATGCATCAAAATTAAATAAAAAGTAATGACAAATAAAAAAAAAAGGCTATCACCACCATTACCATGGCTTCTAGATAATACTATTTGTGGTCAGTGGCTTATTGGGTCCTATATTCGGACTCAGTTTCCCCTCTAAGCTTGACCAGGCCTGGTTATATTGGCTGCCAATTGGCAAATAAAAATAGACAAAAAATAACGAAAGAAATAAAATAGCAAAAAAACTCTTTTTTAACACAATAATGAAAAGATTTATCTTAAGGGGGGGGGGGGAAGTAAAAATTGAAAACATATGTTATATACAAAGAAATTAATTACAAAAATGGCAGAATGGAGAAAAAAATTAAAATAAAATTTAATTGATATACACTGTCAGTTTAAAGATATTTTACACAGATAATCAATCAGAAATTATCAAATAAGTTAATGTGTTTGACTCTTATCCTAATTATTTTAAAAGTCACACATATCATAATTTATAATTGATTGTCAGTGTAAAATAATTTATATTGACCGTACATAATAATTAAATTCATTAAAATATTGTAAATTTGTAATTTAATACTCATTACAACCATCAAGAAAAATGAAATGACAGTGATATTTTTTTGTTAGAAAATATAGAAATCCTTACTACTTTTTTTTTGTGCTAGGAGGGCTAAAACGTCCAAATCCTTACCTAAAGGGCAAAAAATAAAAGTTCTAACGAAAACAAATTCCAATATCCTAGGAAATAATGTGCATTGGAAATATGAAATTATGTTACTTGGTATATAATTTTACTTGTCTCATTTGATTATGCATATCTTTTAAGAAAATGATTAAGTTTATTAATTTCAATAATAAAATGACACTCGTTGAGTAAAATACCCATATTTAAATTATACGGTTGGATAGTTACAATTACTCACCAACAACAACACTCATTGATAAAAAAAACTTATTAATATAGATTGATTGAGATATAAGGGGTATTTTTGAAAAGAAAAGGTAATTAATGCTGCTTAATTTTCTAAAGGGACAAATAATTTGAGATAATACAATATTTCAAATGGGCGAAGTAAAATAAGACGGAATGAGTAAATGGTATCGAAACTCCTTACTCCATCTGGACTCAATTATAAGCAAAAAATGATCAAATATGGTGGACTTAAATATAACCAAATGTCAACTAATTTACTCACATTTACTGTTGTTTTTCCAAAAACACCCTTAAGTTATTAATTTATTAATGTTGTGTGCACTATAATGACTAAGGGTAGTTTAGTAAATATATTTACTTTTTTTACATGAAACCAAGAAAATTAAATGCACTTAACTACCATTCTTAATATGTGTGCAAGTAGGTATTTTTGCTTATAATTGAGTCCGGATGGAGTACTTGATAACTAGCTTATATTTTAGGAAATAGCTAAAGTTATTGTTGCATAGGAATTAACTCAATTATTTCTTGGAGAATGCTAACCATTGCCCTAAGGACATTGTTTAAGGAATTTTCATTGGAAATTGATGCATTTGATACTTTAAGAAGTGATAAACTTAGTTTTACGATGAAAATTTACTTCTTTAGGATACCTTAACCAATGTAATTACGTGCACTGGTTAGCATGACCCTTATTTCTTATAAATAGGTGTATTGCATTTATTATCCAAGTGTATATATAACTCGTTGATATGTCATATGATTTTGAATGAATAAGATTTTTATATTCTTCCAATTCTGAGATGGTATCAAAGTAGTTCTAACCTTGGACTGCTCTTGCTTTCTGTGGAAGCCTTTTTTATTATTCCAAAATTAGTTGGCCTTCATTGCCAAAGATTCCTTGCTTGTCATTTCATTCCTTTATCTCTTCTACATCAATCAAGCTTCATTGTCGATCTCTTCTTTCGGCCAGCTGCATTAGCTAGTTCATCCTTTTGCTGGTCACATCAAATTAGAAGCAAAGTTGGATAAAATGTCATGCTCTAAAAAAAGGAAAAGTCGGTCCAATGAAAGGTCCAAATTGTGACAATTTGTGGTGCACTCATTACAATAAGCCACGTCATACTTGTGAGAAATGTTGGAAGCTTCATGACAAGCCACCAAGTCCGGAATGCGGACAGAAAAGAGACCATTAAAGCAACAATAAAGGCCATAGCTGCTACCATATCACAAACATAATTTAGCAGCCTTAACCGAGAGGAGATTAAGAGGTTGAAGTCACTTATAAGCAATCTTCAAAAACCCTCACATACTTGTTCTCCGGTATATTTAGATCAGCTTCCATTCTTTATTGGATTGAACACCTTGGCTATAGCTTTTCCTAATTGTTGGATTATGGACTTCGGAGCCACAGATCGTATGATCAACACATCCATTTTTTTCTCAACGTATTCCTTATGCCCAGTCACTAAGAAAGTAGTCACAACCGATGATTCCTTGACCACAGTAGCAGGAGTAGAAAATATCCAAATCGGTCCCCAAGAGTAGAAAATATCCAAATCATCCCCCTAATAACTCTAAAAGATGTCCTCCATGTCCCTAAACTGGTCACAAACCTTGTCTCTATCCAGAAATTGACCCAAGACTTATCTTGAAATGTAGTTTTTCACCATGATTATTGTGTTTTTTAAGACAAGGATCTGAGGAAGATGGTTGGACATGCTAAGGAACATGGTGGTCATTACTATCTTGAAACACATTGTCAGTGGAATAAAACCAAGGACAAAATACCATATTCTTTAACCTCTGAGTGTGTTTCATCCACTAAAGACAAAAGCTGGCTTCTTAATCGCAGACTTGAATAACACTCTTTCCCGGTTGTTAAAAGTCTATTTCCTTCTTTATTCACCAATCTAAATGTTGACAATTTCCATTGTCACGTTATGAACTTGTCAAACATAAGCGGTTAAAATTGCCAATTAGTAACAGAAGAAGTTATGTTCCTTTTCATCTCATCCACAATGATGTATGAGGTCCCTCTCATATTCCTAATGTCTCGGGGCAAGATGGTTTGTTTTTTTTTCATTGATGATTGTACTTGTGTTACTTAGATTTTTCTACTCAAACATAAATATAATATTAGTACTATTTGTTGGAACCAAAGTGGTTATAGTTCAAATAATCCCTTAAGTTTTGATGTTAACAAAGAGCTAATTTAAGATGAACAAAGACTTCTTATGTACTAACGTTTTATATTAAGTGTGTAGGATAAAACTTAAGTGAGTCCAAAGACTATCCATAGTCCAAAAACTTTATCTCGTCTAACATTTAATCTTGGTTTACGACTGGACGGTAATATATAGACCCATGAGTCCAAAGACTCTTTCGGTTATGTTTGTAATAGCTAGTCCAATAAGTGCTTTTATATTTCAAGCGCGAATATCTTGTAAAAGCATTTGAATTTATTATCCCCTGTAAAAGGCTTATACCCTTGAGACAAAACATTCTTTGTAATATTCGTACAAATGTAAAGCGTAAGCCAGAATGTCTCTGTCACTTAAAGAAGTTGACCTTCTTCTTTTGGAAAAACAAAATTCAACTTTCGTTCTACACAGAGGATATGTCAGCACCACTTTTAGCTATCATCCTGATAGTCTATCCTACTGATCAGAAACTTCAGAAACTATCAGGCTCAACGGATCAAATGCATTCAATGCTCATCAAAACGGATCCTTTTCCATCCGTTGAAGACTGAAGTCTGCTCAAAGACAAGAGGCTATATATACCTCCATCCCTTGAAGATGGAGAACGACCGAACTTGAGCAAAAATAGAAGTGAAGCAATACTTAGCAATTCAAAATCTTTCAAGAGATACAAGCAAATATTAGCTCAAGAAATCAAAGAGAAAATCTCAAGCTTGAAAAGCTAGCAAAGCTACTCTGATCCTCATTTTCATATTACTTTCTGTGTCGAGTTTTTTAAGAGTCTAAGCTTTAGTTTCGAATTCTCACATTTAGTGAGTTAGTAGAACAAACTCTTTTCAAAACCTTAGTTTGGTTGAGCCTGAAGAGGCTTGTCTGTAAAAGAATACTTAGAGAACCTGAAGAGGTTGAGAATACTGCCTGAAGAGGTGTTGAATACTTTGTAACAAAAGGTTTTTGTTATAGTGGATAAAACTCTCAAGTAGAGAGGATTGGACGTAGCTCTTTGGTGAAGAGTGAACCAAGATAATATCTTTGTGTTCTTTTCTCTCCCTTACCCTTACTTTAGTTTATTATCTATCTAACTAACTGGGATTGAATTGCCTTTTCCTACGCTGCTTTTTTGTCTTAGTCAAACTAAGTTAGCGTCTAACTTAGTGTTTGGAAGAGCTCTTTTTGCTTTTAATCGTTTTAGCGTCCAACCTTGCGAAAACTATTATCTGTTTACGAAAAGAATTTAAAATCTTCATAAACACAATTCAACCCCCCTTCTTGTGTTTCAAACAGGTTCCTTCACTATTCTCCCAAATTTCTATTCTATGGTAGAAATTAATTTAGGTTCAATATCAAGAAATTCAGGTAAGATAATGCATGCGACTATTTCAATCAAACTCTTATGACATTTTTTCAGAAAAAAGAATAATACATGAGTCATCTTGTGTCAAGACCCCACAACCAAATGGGATGACAGAGAGAAAAAATGGACACCTTCTTGAAAAAACCTGAGCCTTATTATTTCATTAAAATATACCTAAATCTTTTTGGGGGAAAGCTGCTCTCACACCTACTCATCTTATAAATTGTTTGCTTATGAGAGTTTTGGAATTCAAGAGTCCAATGGATATTCTTTCCTCTTTTTACCCCGACATACACACCACAAACAATCTTGTCCCAAGAATTTTTAGGTGTGTGCCCTTTGTCGATATTCATAGCCACAAAAGTTGAAAACTAGATCCAACGACGGCAAAATGCATCTTTGTGGGCTATTCTCCCGATCGGAAAGGGTACAATTTTTACAATCTCTATATTGACAATTTTTATTTTTTACTCTTTATATTATATATAATATATATATATATTATTAGGGACAAATATATCTTTGCAAGAAAATTCATTTTCTTTCTTTTCACTTTTCTATCCAACCAAACGAATTGAGATAAAACTCAACTTTTCTTTCTCTTCTACTTGTCTCTTCTTTCAATCCAAACAACCTAAAAAATCAACCTAAAAAATCAACCGTTTTCTACTCATTTTCTCTTCTTTCCTACTTCTTTTCTAATCCAAACATAGTGTTAAGGACAGAGATCATTGACGAAACAATTTTGTACAATGTACGTTTATTCAATCGTATTGGTTGTATGCATAAAATGTACAAACTTCGTAGAAATTCCAAAAATTGTTATTAATTCATAGTTTCATACTTCAATGGCTAAAAACTTTGGCATGATGTACCATATATTTTTTTGCTGGGCCAAGGGAGGTTGTTGTATCACAACTCAAGCTGTTCATCTAACGTGATCTTCATTCAAAAATTACAACATTGACTGGTGGAAGATCACTTTGGCACCGGAGTATACAGATTTAGCATCATCTGCGCAAGAAAGACACAAGTAAATAAATAAATAAATAAATAAAACCACACAATGGTCATAATTGAAAAGAAGATGGCATAGTCATGGTTATTGAAGCACCCAACAATTCACGGCCAACAAACAGAACCTTATAAAATCTTAAATTTATATTTGAAAAGGATATTCGTGAATAGGAAGTACAAATGTACAACATAAGACTCTGTCTTATCAAAAGAGATACAGTAAGTCTATTTATTCCAGTGTTTCATGACATACATATACCATAAGGAATATACTTTATCCCTTATATTTTTTTTTCCTGTTCATCACACCATAAGAGGCCATATGATTGAAAGCTATTGAATTAATGTATTAGAGGCTGCAAATTAATTGGTAAGCAGTTGTCATGTCTAATTCTTCTGAGAGTTCTCACCAATATATCACTACTTGTATGATTGTATGCTATCAATAAATTAGTCTTTGGCAGAGATGGCAAGTCACAAGCTCTGTAAGGTTCCTACTTCCTATCCTTCTCACCTCAGTTAGGATATCCTAGCCCTTTACAAATTTCAAAGAAATTTTTTGCAATTTGCATGAGTTTTCAAATAAAAACTTTTTGGGCTTCAGATTTTGCATTTCTCAAACACTGAATTAAGTCCACATGCAGGCCGCCAAGTCTCCAATCACACAAATAATAGGATGTGTAATTATTTGTTATAGCAACTTTCAAACATACAATAAAAGAAGCAACAGACATGCATATGAATATGGCTATAACTGAATTAAATACATAGCTAAAAACTTACCTGCAATAGCAGCTAAACTGAAAGCAGAAGGGACATTCGCCTCAACCTCAACAGCAGCTTTAGCCACTGCAATGCCAACAGACAGACTTTGCATAATATCTAATCCTGCACAAATTGACGTGAGTGTTCCACCAACTAAGCAATCACCAGCCCCCGTAAGCCTCACAACTGATGCAGGAACTGAGGGAAAATGCATAGCAAAGAGATGAGAGCTTCTATCACATTCTGAAAAACCAGAATACCAATTAGGTGGACACGATTGCATAACATTCTTATATAATTGTCCACCAAAACCACGTCGATTGGTTTTCTCCGCAGGAATTTTAACACAGTTTGGCCCTCCTTTACTACATAAAAACACTCCATCTGAGCCAAGGGTCACTAGGACCACTTTAATGCCTTTTTCTAGCAAAACCCATATTGCTGGTTTTAGGGTTTGAAACAAAGATACTGTTGAAAGAATATTTTTGTTATGTTTTTCTTTAAGTGGACGGAACTCATCACCGCCAGATAAAACATTTGCCATCGCAATAAGTTCATCTTCATTTGGAGAAGCAAAAGTCACCTGAACAAAATATGTACATGTGTCACAGAAAACAATTTTGATAGAATTGATATGCACAATGTAGTACATCTAAAGAATTTTCTGGTGATGCAAGCAGGAGTTGAAATCAATGTGTAATGATGAAATTATCAAGAAAAATAATGAAGATCAGGACAACAAAAGGAAATTCGCTGACGCCACAACAGTTGTTTAAACTAATTCAGAATATCGCAATTCCCATTTTCTCACAAGCACCTTTGACGAAACCATGAAATAAATCTAAGAAAGAATATCATGATTGTACAAAGCATAGCACTCACATATTTGACAATAGAACTGATTCTTCGGGATTTAGTAACTGACACTGGCTCAAACCAGACAGGACACTTTGTGTCAGCGGCCACTGAGTAATGTAGATATTTATGCAAAGGGAAGTAATAATATTCGTAAGTGAGTTTATAATCCACCAAAGAGAGACTGAGAAGGAGAGAATTAAGAGATAAGTGTACTTTTACAAGAAACTTCCAGAGAAGGATTACTCAGATTTGCATCAACCATTAACACTGGAGCAGAATGTAAAGTGCTCTTGAAGTGCAAGATCCAGTCAGGTGTCAGATATTTTTCCTGCAACAATATGACTGTATAAGATTTTCTTTTTTCTTGCTTCTGCCTTTTATAACAACTGTCATCATATAAATATTTAAGGTCCTGAAGTACATCTTTTTGCTTCCTTAGGTTTGGAGATTACTTGATACTTGATAGCTTAATACTTGAATGATCAACTTACAATAGCTTCCACACTGGCAATACCTGCTGCTACCTCGCCATTAACATCAAATATATTGCATACAACTGGAGTCTCAATATCTTTATCCTTCAAAATGCCTACCTCAAATTCATTAATGCATAATAAATCATAATTTTCAATTTTTATAACAGTTCTACATGATAAACAGCTGCGAAGACAAAAGAGTTCACCTTCTGTAGATAGTCCAGCAGATTTCCACTGTTGCAACAGCAGATTTCCTGGGGGAAAAAATTAAAGAGAATTGAGAAAGAACCGTGCACAGAATGAAAACTATTTTCTTATTATTTAAGAGTATTAGATATTTTCAGTCACTCAAGAGTTGTTTTTCTATGTATTTAATAAGTTAATTAAGTTTAGAAAAGTCTAATATTGTAATTATGGGTCTGAGTAATTAAAGGCAGTCTAAATGTTAGTTAGAAGTCATAAACTAAACCACTTAAGGGTCCAGTCAGCTCTAGAACATTATTATGGGAGTCAAATAGTAATTAGTAGAAGTTTTCATGTACTTCTCATCAGATTAATGAAGTGTTGTGAGTAAAATTAGAAGTTATCTATTCCATATTGAAGGGCACTTCGCTCATTACAAGGATTAGGTTTCTTAAGTCTTTTCAGATTTCTATCCAAGGAAGAAACTGCTCCCATTTCCAATCCCATCCTATGCATTTTCCTTTTCTATTAACACCACATTCAGTTAAAAACCTAAGATGAAAACATATATCCAAATTCAGATAAATGAATTAGAGAAATGTTTCCACTATGAACATCTGACAAGTTTTACTCTAAGCTAGTTGAAGTTTCCATAAAATGGTGCCTCTTAACCATAATAAACGCTCAAAGGTACAAATTATTACGGCAATGTAAGAAAATGTTTTGTGATAAAAATTACCAGCCATGTCAAACCCGAGAGCACTAATCATGTATGGCTTTGCTCCTAGCTTTGACATGCACTCAGCTACATTCCTTGCCACACCTCCTTGTACATAACAGACCTGACAATTCTCCACTATAAGATAAGCCAAAACATGAGAAAGAAAAAAAAAGAATAAGAATTTTCCTTAAAGGACAGCTTATGCTCTTCATATCATTAACAAGATTGAGCTGGTAACATCCTCATTTAGCATTGAGAAGCAATTATCCTTCACCTTCACTTAATGTAATAAACTTGAGACTGAATCATAGGTTGTCCTTGCATATTATATCTCTCTTGAGCACTTTTATTGAAAAGATTTCAACTTTATAGTTGCAGGTTGTGTGTTTGCACATCAAGTGCAGAGGTATTTTTACACTGTCAACCAATCATATATTATCACATTATTAAAAAACTTTGACTTTCATAATAATTACCTTAAAAGTCATACAAGTGATGTTGTGTGTTTGCTTGATAGTACAAAAAACTTTACACTCACGATGTATCAAAATAAAACTCTACAAATAAATAAAGATGTGTCCAGTCAATTGCATTTCTTTTCTTCTTTCTTTGAGAGAATAGATAGATAACTAACCCTGCCAGGAGTAGTAGTTCTTGGATTTGCAGGGATTGAAGGTGTAGCATGGATGTCCAACACCATACCTCCAATTATTACTGCTTCCCCATCTCCATGCTCCAATTGCTTACCTCTTAACACAACCTTACAACCAAACAACAAACAAAAGAACAATTATCCAAGTTATACAAAATGCAATAAATCAATCAATAACAAAGAAGAAAAAACATAAATATTGATATAAAAGGAGCTCACGGGATATATAACAGAATTAACTTCACGAGCTTGCATTCTTCCCCTATTAATCAAAGCAGCACATAAATATAAATCTAAGGGTAAAGAACAAAATAAATAAAAATTCGAGTTCTTTATTTGGGTACTAGAGTAGATAGACAAGTTGAGAGGGTTCAGAATTCAAAGGGAGAAGCAGGAAATACTAACCTTACCCGAGCCAACGGTATAAATAATAGTGTAGTGGCACAACTTAGGTCACTGCATCCGCCTTCTTCTTGTGTTTTACTCCAGTAGTGTTCGGTTGGAGGGGAGGAACAGATCTTTTTAAATATTTTGGAAGCAAAATATCGTTTTCATCTAATTTTGGCTTCTTTTCAAAAAAAGAGGGATTTAAAAGAAAAAAAAAAAAGATTTTAAAATATTTTGAATAGAATGATTAAAATAACTCTATTTATGTATTTTAAAATCTAAAATTATAAAAATATAAAAATAAGTTAATTTTAAAATATCTCCTCTCTATTATGAACCAAACACAAATAGTATAATTTTCCCTCCCCTCCCCTCCTCTCAACCAAATACGATAGTTAATTAAAATTCTTCTCATCTTCTCCTTTTCCCTCATTTGAACCAAACATATTAGGTAGTTGGGTGCATCCATCACGTGCATATCCCTCGCTCTCACGGATTTAGATTAGGTGCCGTCACCTATTTCTCTCTACTTGTATTGTTTTATGATTTTTTCGACAAAGTAAATCAAAGGTGGAGAGTATGAGAAAAATCAATCCAATGGTGATGAATGAGCGACTGTATGACTGCATGAAATCACTAACGGCAACTAATCCAGGTCCCGCTCTCACTATCGGATTTTCATTTTGAAAAAACTGCATACACACTCCCTAAACTTTAACTCGTTTGCAAATAGGTACCTTCAACTACTAATTCTTTCCAATTAATGTTCAAACTTCAATAATTAATGAAATTGATCCTTCGATTAACACATGATTAAATGACTAATGATGATAGAATCTAACTATCCCTTTTTATCAAATCTCAATCATTGATTTTTTTTATTTTTATTTTTCAATTCTTGATCTTTTTATTTTTATTTTTAAAAGAAAAGTATAGAGAAAGAGTAGCTTTCTTTCTCTGGTGCGTGTTCTCCTTCTCTAATGCGTCTTGCTTTAAAAGAAAATGAAAGCAATCTTGTTGGCCTTGTTGTCTTTTCCTGTACAATTAAAATTAAAATTCAATACTTTCCAATGCTTTTGACACAAGTTGATTGAATCTCATTACAAAAATAATAATAATGGTTCATGTCAGGTTTCCATTTGCAATTCATATATGTGGGCTTCTTGCAAGTAATGACCTGTAAGTCAAGGCCACTTTAATACCATAATAGCCACAATTTGGTTGCACTCTCAAGCTTCTGTAGAAAATTAGCTATTTGCAAACGTAAGGAAGAAAGAAGATGACGCACACGAAGAGAAAACACAGGAAGAAAGAATGCTCCAGCTTCTTTTCTTTGTATTTAAGAATTAAAAAATAAAAAATACAAAATAAAAATAATCAACGGTTGAGATTTAATATAAATTGATGATTAGATTCTATCACCCTTGATCACTTAATCTTGGGTTAACAGAAAGATCAATTTCGTTGATTCTTAGAGTTTGAAGACCAATTGGGAAGAATCAATAATTGATGGTGTTTATTTGCAAACGGCTTAAAGTTTAGAATTTGGCTTATCTAAAGTGAGAAAGTCTCTACTATCTAAAGTGAAAAAGTAAGTGTGTTTTTACCCTTAAATCATTTTTAGTGGGTTAGAACCTATATATATATAGATATATATATCGAATCAAGGGTTAGAACCTATATATATATATATATATATATATATATATATATCGAATCAAGGGTGAATGTACACTTACTTTCTCATTTTAGAAATATTCATCACTTTAGGGGAGTCAAATCTTAAAGTTTAGGGGTGATGTATATATTTTTCCTTTTTTTTTTCATCTTTTAGGGGTGAAGTAATAAGTGAGACGAATTACGTATTAAACATGGTAGCGTGAGTCTCCTCAAAAAGAACCCGTGAGGTGTATTTTAACAAGTCCAATACAATGCATTCCAAATATAGTAAATCCTCATTTGGTCCCTGAAATTGTAATACCGTTTCAATCTCGTCCTTGACATTAATGAAATTTCAAAAACGTCCCTGAAGTTGTCAAAAGTTAATCAATCTAGTCCCTCCGTCAATAATATCAGGGACTAAATTGATTGGTGTTAGGGACTAGCTTGATTAACTTTTGACAACTTCGGGAACGTTTTTGGAATTTCGTTAATGTCAAGGACGATGTTGATACAATGTTACAATTTCAGAGACCGAATTGGTGACTAACTCATTCCAAATAGCTAAAATCTAATAAAAAAAACCAAGAAGAAAAGCCATTTTGCTCCCTCACAAAAAATGGGATCCATTTTTTGTACCTAAGAAAAAATAATTCACCAAATAGTACTTGATAATGACATCACATGGTCACGTTAGTCCCTCTGTCCCTTCCTGTTAGTGACGCTTTGTTAGTATGCCTATGTTTCCCATTAGAATACCTACCAGAACCGTTACAGAGCTTAATAATTTCCAATGTGGAAGTTGTAATAAACAGTTGTAATCCCCTCAAACGTTTTCGGGGCTTGAAGCACTCCCAGACCAATTATATTCACGCTTGAAATTTGAAGACTCGGACTCTCCGAGACCAAAGCTTCTCATCTTGTCAAAGAAGAAGAACCCTAAAAGTGATTTTTGCAGCACCAGCATATTGCAAATGGCAGATGAGGCGATTTTACAACAATGGCGCCGTTAGGGTTTAAAAGAGGCGAAGAAGAAGCAACAGATGGCACCGTTTGCACACTTTAAAGTTAAATAATATTCCCCTATCGATCAAAACGGTGTCATTTCGATCTTCTCATTAACTTTTTATAACAATTTCCATGTTGGAAAAATTGGAGCCCCATGACGGTCCAGGTAGGCATTTTAACGGGACACATAAGCAAACTAACGAAACCTCACTAACGAGAAGGAACAGAGTGACTAGAGTGACCCTCGTTAACAAGCTCTTTACAATGCGTTTTTTCATGCGGTTTTGAACGTGTTTTACTCAGAAACTCATTCTTAATTCAACTTGGACAAAAGCCCCAAGTTTTCAATCATGAATTGATACGATTTAAACAGACAAAGATGGTACACACGGGTATGAACCCTAAGCGTCACTTTCAGAAAGAAATTCTTCCCATACAAAAAAAGAAACAACATGAAACATATATCATATATCATATGATTCGTATAAACATGGCCTAAAAAGCCAAAAGATTTTGGGTTTCAAATTTTCAAAATTTTCTCACTAAAAAATGCGAATTAGAATTTGGAACATTGTGTGCACACTTCTTTGTTTTAAAATAAGGACTTTCTCTAAGTGGTTGGGGGATAAGGGGAGAGATTGGATTTGTGATTACACTTAGAATTTGTATTTGCGATGAGTTCAAGTGTGAGAATTTCCTTTCTTTTTTCAACCTTTATTCTAAATAAGAGTTTGTATTTGTGTTAAGAGGGTTTGGGGGGGGGGGGGAGCATGACCAAGGCAGTGAATCAACACAGAGAAAGCAGCTATTGTAGTAGCATTGAGAAACACCTTGATTATGGAAAATATATAAGGTGAAGAGAGAAGATGGTGGTAGGGTGCAGAGAGAAGATGAAGAAGATGATGGTGGTAGAGTGAAGTGAGAAGATGAAGAAGATTGTGGTAGTGGGGTGAAGAGAGAAAATGGGATGACCATTCTAGTGAGTCTTTCGGCAAACTAACGGTGAAATGTAACACCATTTTAATGTAATTTTCTGAAAAAGGTAAACTTGACAAACACTTAAAAATTAAAGAACTAAAACGGAACATTTATTAGTTAGAGGACCAAATTAAAATAAAAAAATAAGATAAAAGATCAATAGTATGTTTTAACCATAAGAACAAGATAAGCTATTAAATATGTTTTAGGATGCGTTTGGAAGAGCTTCTAAAGAACTTATTTGAGATTACGAGACTAAATTTATACAAATAATTTATGAAAATAGTTTCTGATATTTCTATAAGTTATTTTTAGTTTATTTCAATAAGATTGTCAGAGAAACATATGGAAATAAGTTGTTTTTAGTTTATTTGAAAAAAACTTATTCAATAAGTGCGTAATTAACTACTTAAAAACAATATTTAAGTCTGAATTTAATTGGTATGTACGATTAGGGATAAAGATTTTTACATATCAAGCTATCATAATTTGCAACATCATTAAAAAGAAGTTGAAACTTATCATAATTACCTTAAAACTAAAAGTCATGCAAAAAAAAAATTAAGATTGATTGATAGTGTAATAAACTTTATATTAGTGATGTCTTAAAATTATAGTGAAAGTGAACTTTTTATGATTTACAATGTTTGTACCAACAGTTAACACCCTCTTTATCAATAATCATTATTTTTTCTATTATTATATTAATTAATATAAAATATAATAAATACTTACATAACATATTTAGAAATGTTTTCTATTTTGATCTATGAAAAATAAAGGTTAAATTAATTATTTAATACTTATATATGATACTGATTTTTAATTTAGTCCACATACATAAAAAAAATTTCAAATTAGTTCTTATATGTATAATTATTTTTAATGTGATCCTTGTTGTTTATTAGTATTATAACATCATTTATTGAAATTAAAGAATAAAGATCAAATTGAAAATAATTGTTATGTGTAGGGACTGAATTCAATAACAAAAAATTGAATTCGATCCTTATATATGACAATAATTTTCAATTTGTTCCTTACATATGATAATTATTTTCAGTTTGATCCGTGTTATATGATGATATTATAACACCGATGAATAATAAGAATCAAATTAAAAATAATTATATACATATAATAACTAATTTGACAAATTTTTATAAATTTGGATTAAATTCAAAATCCGTCTCCTTTATACCAAAGCATGTATTAGGTTAACCAAAAATAAAAAAGGAAACTTTCACCAACCCCACTGTTCCGGAAAATAAAAAGGGCTACCTGAGAAGAAACAGTATATAAGTGTTGAACACACAGAAAGACAGAGAGAGAGAGAGAGAACGGAGATGGCTTGCAGGCAGTTGTGGGCTTCAAGAGCAGCATCGTACCTGAGGATCTCTGTCTTTAACAGAGCCTTTTCTACTGGTAATAACTATTTCCCTTCTTATTACTCTCTCTATGATCTGCTCGCTTTTCATATGTTTTGTTTCACTCATCACTTACAATTGTGTTATTGTCAATTCATATGTGGATCTTGATCCATCTATAATACATGTTTCTTCTTTTGTTTCTGATGTATAAATAATATACAATATAGTTCTCACAATGTGAATCACGATCTCACGGTCATGGCCATTCTAATAGTAGGAGCATAATGTATAATTTTTTTTTAAAATTCTTTAGTTTAATTTCTAAATAAAATATTAATATCGTTTTGGTGAATTGTTCGATATCCCAAGGATAACTTTATGCTACCTATGTGATCTAATCAGATCGTAAGAATCATTTGATTTGACTCATTAATATGATCCATTTAATTGAGGTGTCACATTCTGGTTGGACAGAATAACTTTGGGTATGGGAGAAGGCACCTATTGATTAATGTCTTCAATAAAAATCATGTAACTCCGGGAGCAAGGAGGCACGGTAAGAATGTGCACCAACCACCGCACCGAACCACCAGCAATGCCGAATTTCAAATATTCTATGATTTTCACTTTTTAATGGGCTACATGTGGGCCGTACTGGCCCAATTGTTTATAAGAGTAACCACAACGACAAGGGTAGGGACAAAATAATGGACAGTGACATAAGGGTGATATGATTTTAGTTTTCTCAACGTTAAATATGTATACCGACAAATAAGAAATATGTAAAGGAAAGTAGAATAAATTCAAAAAAGAAAAATTGCTAAACTTACAAATATACCTGAAATCGCATACATGAAGTGTGATAGGATTTAATTATGATATACGGTTAGCATAAAAGTTTTTTACACTATCAACCAATCATGAATCATCACATCATTAAAAATATTCGACTCTTATAATACTATTTTAAAAGTTACACATGTAGTGATGTATAATTAGTTGGTAGTGTAAAAAAGTTTATACTGATTGTGCATACAAATTAAATTCAATATGATGTGGCCTCCATGCAGTTTAGCTCAGGTGTATTAGGGGACAAATTTGTTCTCTGTCTATAAGTGATTGACACACTTGTGCAGATAAAGTTAAAAAAATGACATATTGTTAAGCTCATTATAAAAACTATGCTTAACATTTAAGTTGGATACTTGTGTAGAAGAATTTCTCAGCTTAGTATGTCTCGGAATTTAGGTAAAATTGTAGGTTACAGTCACAAAGTAGTCAAAGGCACTACAAGCCGCGCTTAAGGCATTGAGGCAAGGTGCCAGGATGAGTAAGGCCTCTCGAAGAGCTTCAGGCAACTCACACCCGTAGATTTTATATTTTAAATTGCCATGTACTATATATTTGTTAACATTTAGTTCTGCATAGTTATCATAATATGCTAAAAGTTATAAAAGATTGCTGCCTACGTTATTAGTATGTCAATCATACCCACCCTTGTAGAGGGGTGAGCTTTGGCATAACATTAAGGTTGCTTCCTTCTAAGTTGTAACTTAGTAATCACAGATTATAGTGGCAAAAACAGCTTCACCGAGCAGGGGACAAAGTGATAAAAGATCACAATGTTATTAAATTATTATCATGTCAACCATTACCCACCCCATTTCTGAAGTGCTGCATCCTAGCCCACTAGAGACCTCAGGTTTTGTTCATTTCTCATTCTTTACTGGCTTTATAAACTATAATAATTATGGATATGATCTAGAAATCTCTCAATTTTTATTGGTTTGATACTAATTTCCAAAACTCTTAAAACATTTGATTTGTTATGATCATCTGTCTTCACTTAGATAGGCACTGTCCTCACTGTATGCTTTCCTGAACAGTTAGAGTAGAAAGTTTCTCATTTTATCTGCCCCATATTTTAAGGTATGGGCTTTAGAATGCACCTTGAAAGTGTAAATCTTGATTTGTTTGTATGCTCTTTCATTTTCAATAATGAAGCTTTACATCACTTCAGAGAGCAGATCTTTTCTCAGTTTTGGTGTGTACGCTTTCAAAAGTAATTTTGCATTCAAATTTAACATTTTTGGCATCACTTCCCAAAATTCATTTTGGAGAGAAAGCATTTTGGGGACGAATTAATTTTGGGGAGTAGAATGCATTTCAGGACAAATTAATAAATTGTTACTTTCTAGCTATAACATGCTCCTTCATGCAAAAGCTTTTTAGGCTTGAATCGTGGACCATTACAAACCCATTCTACCTTGTGCTAAAATTCAACTTTATTTAGAAGAACGGGGCTCCAATAATCGAACTCATGTAATAAAGTTCTCCTAAAAGCTTATGCTATTAGGTGGAAAGCTCATGATTGGTTTTATATCTCTACCAACAAAGACTGCAATATGTGAAAAAGAACACTTCGCTAGAGGAGAATTAGTTCTCTAACTTCTAGTTATGTGTCTAACCAAGTCCAAATACTTTTGGCATGAAAATTGATTTGGCTTTTAGTGTTTGGCAATCAAATTGTTCAAGTGTGGCTAACTTTTGAGCATCTAAAATGAACATCCAAACAAGATAGAATGGAAGAGGCTGTTATTCTTCTGATTATATGACTGATTTTTTCATTTATTAATTTATTGCTCTGTGACCCCCTCTTTGTTAACAATGACGCAAGTAAAAAGTGCCATTTGATGTGATTTATTTGTTGAATGATTTAGGGATAATGTCAATTATTGCTTTTTGTGATAAATCTACCTGCCCTTTCTCTGTTGTACCTACAGTTTTGAAAGATCTGAAGTACGCCGATTCTCATGAGTGGGTGAAGGTTGATGGAAATTCTGCAACTGTTGGCATAACTGACCATGCCCAAGATCATTTGGGTGATGTTGTATACGTTGAATTGCCAGAAGTGGGAGCAACTGTAAAACAAGGAGATGGTTTTGGTGCAGTTGAAAGTGTGAAGGCAACTAGTGATATTAACTCTCCTGTTTCAGGAAAAGTGGTTGAAGTTAATGAAGAGCTTAGCAGCTCTCCTGCTTTGGTGAGTTTCATACTTTCATTGTCTAAAGAGTTTTTACAATCCTTTTGGTATATATATGACTTCACAAGCAATGTAAAAAATAAAGACTTCATATTGAAGCTGGGTTTCTGTGCATTTTTACTACTCCCCCCACCCCCCACCCCCACGCATTTTTCTAATTTCTTTTTACTCTCTGAATTTGGGATCACTAGGCATACTTAATGTTTAAGGTCCATAATGAAATTATATCAACCCCTAGTGTTTTTATACTGTCATACTTTTCTTCTTATAGGTCAACTCAAGCCCTTATGAAAATGGATGGATAATTAAAGTTGAAGTGAGTGACAATGCTGAACTAAATAACTTGATGGATTCAGATCAATACTCCAAGTTCTGCGAAGAAGAAGATTCCAATCATTGATAGTGTTGCCAAGCACTCTCCAATCTCCATGATGTAGATCATGTTAAACTGGGGAAGCTTAGAATTGCTTGATTTCTTTTATCCTTTCGTGGATGGATCTTGACTACTTTATTTGTATTTCACATGAGCTTCAAATTCTGTGGGATAATAATTTTCACTATTTTGTTTTGCCTTAGAAATATGAAATGGATGATGTGGGAAATTCGGCAACAAAAGATCATAAGTTTGTTTAAAGTAGTGCGAAGCTGTTAGATGAATTTTATGTAGTTTGAGACTCTTAATTTCTTGTTTTCAACTCCAACTACGATTGAACGGTAGTTGTCATGAATTTAAGATATGGTAAGATGGCAAATTTCCATGTTCTTTACACGATAAATATCAGTTGCATATGACATTAGTCTCAGTGATAGGGTTCAGAATGTTTCTCTTCTTTCCCCTCTCTCGAGCCGGTTAGCTTGTGGAAGAGTTGTGTCATGCCCCCCAGTCTCCGCATATTCGAACATATTCTCAATGAAAGAGAATTTTTGTGTCCATAATAGTACTTTCACATATCAATCCCCTTGTTTTTTATTTTTATTACATCTAATTGTATCTAATTTGTTCTACTTTCCTTCTTCATTTTTTTTGATGAACCACTTTCCTTCTTCATTTTAGAACAAAAGAAAGATGACCTTAGAATGTCCTTCACTTTTTAGCATCCATTTTATGGACCCGAACTCGGGTGATCAGTCCATGATCATAATGAAGCTTGGGTGAAACTAAATACAGGTCCAAACAATTGGTGTTAAAGAATCAACTGATAAGTTATGGTTAGAGATAAAATGTCGCTCGAGCCCAGAACTAGTTGGTTCTCCACTAGAGCGTCTTTTACTCTTTATAGATCATGAATTAGATCAGAATCATTCTCAACGAGTTCATAAGTGATTCCAATTTTTTTCTTCAGGTCTAAGTAGACACCAAGGGCTTTGAGCGATCGACCTGGTAGAACAACTCAAAAAGTAAAGAAGGAAATATGAAAAAAGGACCTATTTTTCATATATATTCTAAAATTCATATATATTCTATAAATTATTTACTGATGCATAACATTATATAACATAAAAACAAACATATATGCAGAAATAATACAAAATTACGGCTTCTAATATCTAATATACTATAAATATCCTAATCTCATAAAAATATTTAACATGTTATAGCTATGATTGAATGAAGTTATAATTGAATGAACAAAAAAGAATATTCAATGTGGATACATGTGCTTTTTTTGTAAATAGAGGCTCAGGCCTAGTCACCTAACCCCCTTTGTGAGAAGGACCTTCTTCTTTCGAAGTTACAAAAAAATATTTTGCTAAGTTTGTTAGAGAGAGTCATCTCACACCCCTAAGTATTATCTAACTGCCCACGTATGTTGGTTTCAAGTGTAGGTACCTTTTATAAGTTTTATTGAAAGTCGTAACTAAAAAGTCTACGTTTTTTCACTCTAATTAGGAGACATGAGCCCCAATGCGGGAGCAGATCCTCTGCCTTTGAGGCACGAACTGCACCCTGCCTTTGGCCCTTTCTGGTCCGTTGGATCAATCCAACGGTCTAGAAGTCGCCACGTGTCCCACATTATTTTTAAAAAAAAAAGAATTAAAGAAGAAAAAAAATCAAAACATACTGCACCCGTGAAAAACGTAACTCCCTCCTCTAGTATTAGACTCAACCACCGCAAAAGGGTTCTGTCGCAGTGTCGTTAGTTCGCCGCCTTGGCTCAGTCGCCGCCGCGTTCATCACAGCAAACGAGTCTACCCCACCGCCACCGGGTCTATCGTCGCCTCCCCTAGGATTATGATAACAAAAATTAAGAAAAGGATTTAATTGTGATGAGAATGCACACACGCAGGTGTTACAGAGGAGAAAGAACGATGGAGCCGTGGCGGCGGAACGGCGACGGAGTGAGGGAATGGTATTGTGCTAGGCGTTATAATTAGGTTTGCCCCTTTTTTATTTAATTATTTTCTAGTTTTTAAGTTTTAACAAAAAAAATTTAAAAAAAAACGGACATGTGGCCCCCTCTGGTCCGTTGATCCAACGGGCCGTTGGCGCCACGGCACCACAACGATAGAGGATCTGCTCCCGCCCCAATGCTGGTACCTTTTGTTGAAAGTCCTAACTAAAAAGTCTATATTTTTTTCACTCTAATTAGGAGACATGAGCCCATAAATAGCAATTAGACTTTTCCTTTGTGTGTGAATCTTTCAAAAATTAAGATAAAAAAATAATATAACATTCACCTATTTATACCGGAGTTTAATTTTCATATATTATCAGTGTAAAATTTTTTTACACATTCAACCAATCAAAAATCATTCTATGTTGACTTTTAAGATAGTTATAATGAGAGTCACATTTTTTATTATGTGACAATTTATTATTGATTGACAGTGAAAAAGATCTTTACACCGACAATATATACCAATTAAATCCTATTATATACATTTATCATCTCATGATTATAATTAGTATTTATAAGTAGTTTTATTTCATTTTTTTATGTAAGTACTTCCTAATTTTATTACATATTTCTAATGTGAAGACATATTCACACTTGTAATGTGAAAAGCTTTATCAAATTTTAATGAAAATGTCTATATTTTGGCTTTGTTTGGCAAAAATGGTTGATAAGCTAGCTTATGGCTGATAAGCTAACTTATAACGGATAAACTAATTTTTAACTGAAAAGCTAGCTGATTGAATTTGAAGTGTTTGATAAAATTAGCTGTTGAACTGACTTATAAATGTAAAATAACATATAAAGACATATTTATGACAACCATAGTAAAATGAGAATTTCATTAAATGAATAAGGGTAAAAATGAGAGAAAAGTCAATAAACTATAAGCTATAAGTCATAAGCTAAATAAAATAGCTTATAAAGAAAAGCTATAAGCTAATGAGATAAGCTTGTTTATCAAACACCTCTATTTGAGTCAAACAAGCTTAAAATTTAGTCAAATAAATTATAAGTTAGATTATTGGATTTGTCAAAGTGAATAAGGGTGGGATGAACAAGACTATTCCTACAGCCTACTTACCAACTTTCGGGACCCGCCATACTTGATTCACCCTTCTCTGTTTTTTTGCTCTGCCCACGTTTTTTATTATAAAAATTATATATATTTTCTTCTGCATAAATAATAATATAAAACTGGTGTGTGATACACCATAAAATAACAACAAAAAAGAAAAAAAATTAGCAAAACTTTCACCAACCCTCACAATATATATAAAAGGGTTATCGAGGAGAGTCAGAGTGCAAGTGTTGAACATATATAGAGATATGGCTTGCAGGCAGTTGTGGGCTTCAAGAGCTGCGTCCTACCTGAGAATCTCTGTCTTTAACAGATGCTTTTGTAATGGTAATCCCTTCTTATTCTTCTTCTTCTTCTCTCTTTGATCTAATAGCTTTCATGTGTTTTGTTTCAGTGATCAGTGATCACTTACAATTGTGTCGTTCCCATGTCATGACTCATATCATGTTCATACTACGGTGTGGACTGTGGATGGAATATGTGGATCTTGATCCATGCCTATCCACACGGATACCAACCCTTTTCATTTATCCTTGTATGTCACTTCTTTTTTGGATGCAAAAATACATGATTCTTCTTGTGATCCTGTTGTTTATTGAATTAATATGCAACAATATAGTGCTCACATGTAGTGGTGTTTTGCCATGAATGGTGTGATCTGTTGGTCTTGGCCATGTTGTGAACTATTCTTTCCACCTTTTATTTGCATATAATTATTATTATTGCATTGTATATTCTAATGGGTGGGAGCATTGTATTGTATGTGGTGGTGGGGTGAGGGGGAAAGTGCTCCAGCCAGCCACCTGCAGCAATAGCATTAACATTGGACTTTATATAAAGTGACTTACTTAATGGGCTGCATTCTAAATCTAGTGGGCCTCACTGGCCCAATTAGTGATAATCAACTACTGAAAATGACAAGGGTGATGGTGGTGGGACCACTGGTAATTGATAGTGACACAGGGTAGTAAGAATTGTAGTTGTTGAACACTAAATATGTAAACAGGAAACTTGGATAAATTCCAAAAGTTCCATAGGATCAATGATATTTGGACATAAAAATAATATTCAACACCGTATAAAAGTACTCTTTTTCATTTATTTATTGTTTTTTTTCTCTCATTATATATTTCATCACTCCCAAGATACCCATAAGCTCTACGGTATCTATACAAGATATCCAAATTTTGTGTCCAAATATCTTTACTAGTTCCATATTTGTATACATTTTTTGCGGGAGTTTGGTATGCTCATTGAGAGTTAGAATCTCGGTTTGTACCTATGCTCTTACATCTTCAGAGAGAAAGGCTTTTCTCATTTTGTAGTGCGTATTTGGGAATTTGCTGAAGAGAGCTTTTAAAAGTAAAATTGCCTTCAAATTTAACATGTTAGCATTTGGGGACAAAGTAATAGATAAAAAATTATTTTATTTTTGGGTAAAATGCTTTTTTAGCATAGTTTTACCAAAAAAGTTTTATTGAGTTGTATATGTTAATTTTACCTAGCTTTACCCAAACAATACTCATTACCCCAGAATTACTTTTGGGTAAACATTACTAAACACACCACTCACTGTTGCAGAGTAATTCTTCCTAAATACATTATTCAAAAGTAATCCTCCACCTTGAAACCAAAATAGCGCTTAATATCCCAGATCTGACGGGGTCTTTAAATTGCTAAACTTTTGTTCTTTTTTCTATTATTCTGATAGCTTAAAATTGTGGAAGTTAACATGTTAAAACTTTATTTAGAATCAGAACTGTTGGATGTTGGATCATCATTGTTGGCTTGTAAACATTTTTTGGAAAAAGAAGTAAGCAAAAGCTGGAATTTGTTGGATGGAAATTATCTAAATATTAGCATGCCTGATTGAAGATACCTCCTGTTTGCTTATTTATTTTTCTAATTATAAAAGAATATAACGAGTTTAAGTATCTTACGGTTTTTGGTGGTTTTCTGATTCTTTCCATATCCACCCACATCTCTTACATGTTAAATGAGAAATTTCCATTTGAACTTGTTGGATAAGAAATGCTTGGTTATTTTGTAGTTATTGCAACTAACATTTACAAGTTTTCATCTACATAATGACTTTAATACACTTTGCTTGAAGAGATTTAGTTCACTGACTTTTAGTTATGCCTCTCCCCAAGTCAGAGAGTATGTTTGGCATGAACAATTGATTTTGGCTTTTAGTGTTTGCCAATCAAAGTGTCTTATTGTGGCTAACTTTTGAGCATATGAAATAAATAGATTTGGTTCCTCTAAAGTAAGCTTATCTTTAGTGTGAGAAAATAAGGGTGTATTCACCCTTGATTTGATAAAGTATATAGATATCTCAACCCACTAAAAGATCTAAGAGATAGATATACTCTTACTTTCTCACTTTAGAGACAAACTCATTTTAGAGGAGCTGAATTCGAAATAAATATCAAAGTATGACAGAATGCAAGGGTCTATTATTCTTCTATTATAGCATTGATAGAATGCAAAGACTAGTCTTCTCTTCCAACAACTTGGCTGATCAAATTCCTATTTACTCATAAGAGAGCCCCTCTTTGTCAACAACGATCCAAGAAGCAAAAATGGCAATTTATCTGATTTACTTGTCTGGTGATTTAAGAGAAATATGAATTACTAGTTTTGTGACAAATCTACCTTCTTCTCTGTTATACCTACAGTTGTTAAAGATTTGAAGTATGCCGATTCTCATGAATGGGTGAAAGTTGATGGAAATTCTGCAACTGTTGGCATAACTGACCATGCCCAAGATCATTTGGGTGATGTTGTATACGTTGAATTGCCAGAAGTTGGAGCAAGTGTGACACAAAGAGGTGGTTTTGGTGCAGTTGAAAGTGTGAAGGCAACTAGTGATATTAACTCTCCTGTTTCAGGAAAAGTGGTTGAAATTAATGAAGAGCTTAACAGCAGTCCTGCTTTGGTGAGTTTTATTGCCTAATTCTTAAAGAGATTTTTTTATAACAAAGACAGGATCTGCAAGCTGAGTGTCTGTGATTTTAAACTATGAGTTTAATTGATATGCACTATGAGTGTAAAGTTTTTTAGACTATTATTAGACTGTCAACCAATTACAAAACATGGCATAAGTGACTTTTAGTGTTGTTAGTATAAAAGACAAATATTTTTAATGATGTGGTAATTTATGATTGGTTGACAGTGTCAAAATCTTTGCACTTACAAAGCATACCAATTAAATCCTCTTTATAATTTGCTTGTGCACTCTTTTGGAGTACTAGGTGTATGTGATGCTTAAGGATTGCAATTAATTTTTATCAACCTCAAGTATTTTTATGTTATCCTACGTTTCCTCATATAGGTTAACTCAAGCCCTTATGGAGATGGATGGATAATTAAAGTTGAAATGGGTGACAGTGGTGAACTAAACAACTTGATGGATTCAGAACAGTACTCCCAATTTTGTGAAGAAGAAGATTCCAATCATTGATGGTCTTACCAACGTCATGTTATATTGGGGAAGCTAAGAATTGCTTCTTTTGTTTTCTCCTTTCGTCCATGTGTCTTGTGTCTTGACTGGTCCAATTTTAATTTTCATGAACTTCTCATTTAGTGGGACAATATTTTTCACTCTTTGCCATGGTAATATGAAATTGATAACGTGGGAATTTGAAAATAAAATCCCTTTAGTTTTTTATTTTATTTTATTTTAAATTTGTGCCAATTTTGTTAGACGAATTTTATTCTTGTTCGAGATTTGTGTTGTTTCTAACTAAAACGGAACATAGTTATCATAAATTTAAGATAGAATATACAAGACAAGTTTCCATGTTGTCTTTGATAAATGTCATTTGCTCATAACAAATTATTCTTACTGGGTCCTGTAAGGATACTAGTTAAGAAATCTACAAAAAAAACAAATTTTTATAGGAAATCAAAGCATATCAATTCCCAAAAAAATAAATACACCACTTCTCCATAAAATATTCTTATTGCTATTTCACAATATTTCTCTCTTATTCCCCTTCTTTGGAGCTGGTAATGTTGTAGACGAGTAGTATGTGTCACTAGACTCCTCGAATTCGAACACATTTTAGGTGAAGAAATTTCTTCTATAATCAGGTAGGTGTCTAGTCCCTTAAAAATTGGGGTAAAAAATCATGAAAAAATATATACAAAAATTATATTTCTCTTAATTTTAATAGAATATTAAATGAGATAAGAAGAAAATAGATTTGCATGCCATCATTCTTTAAGTCTGTCCTACGCTTCCGTCATCGGTCACTATTCAATTTTTGGTGTCCAGTCTCAGTTTCTCTCCCGTCTTCTACTCCTTTAGATCCACATAAATCTGCACCAAACTCACTCAGCTCTGACCATAAAATGTCCATTTGCAACTGTATCGATTAAGGAAAACATGTAACCGAATTTTACTGCCTAAAGCCGCTTGAAACTAAGCAGAGCAACAACATTCGATCGTTACCATAAACTATTGGTTGTTGTATACCAGAAGACATAATTAGCTAGAAGGCAACGGTTTCATCTCTACGGAATGGTGTACGTTGTGAAGGAAATTAAAACAAGATTCATATACTCAGCGCTCCTTAGGTTCAATAGAAAATGAAAAGTTCTAGGTCAGTCATGGGTTATAGCCCTGGTAGAGTATCTTTTTCAATAAATAAATCTCTTCCTGCAGGCCCACATGTACTTCAAATTTTCAACCTAAGCCTCCACTGCCCTGTTTTTTCACAAGTTATCGAGCATGCTTCTCAAAAATGGTGATTGACAATCACCAAAATGGCTACAAAAACATTGGCAGAAGTCCTTATTTAGTTTCCACTTGTACATGGTTACTGTTCTGGACCTTAACCCAGCATGTTGGCCCAACAAGAGGCCCAACCACGGGAAGTAGGCCAAACAAAGGCCCGATGATTGAGCTAGAACAACGGCAGACCGACCTATGGCATCACACGCCCGGAGGCCATACCATCATCAGGATAAGTACAGACTGAAAGCATGGTTACTGGCCCTTGTTACAGCATGAGATAGTCATAAGACACCACCTAACACATTAGGGAAAGGTGGTAAGTACCATGGGGCCCTATACCGTTCCCTGCAAACGCAAACGGAACAAACCATTCCATGCCTTAAGCCACCAACCCTCCTTGATTACAAGAAGAAAGGACACCAACTACACTACCTCTGAAAGACTACAAATATCATGGAGTAACCTCAAAACCAACTCTTGAGCATTGCATATTTACTCATAGTCTCATACTGACACTTATATCCCGTTTGCTGACTTAAGCATCCAAGTGTCTTCACAGCCCCCCGTGCTGTCCAATGGAGGAGCCACCATCAGGAGGCCACAGCTGAGGCCATCGAGAGGCTCTTCACTCCAACAGAGGAAGCCTTTGAGGGTCCCAGTCACCCCGGCAATTTACTTGGGAACAATTACAAACATACATTTTAATCTGCTCTTTTGTGTCTATGCATTTGCCAAAACTCACTGGATAAAAACACTTCTAAAAAAATCTGGACAACGAATAAACCTAAAGCAATGACACAAATCAATTACCAGACCCTTGTAAGGAAACATGCAGGAATAATGATTATTCGAATGCTTATATGCATTAAATGGTCACAATGCTTTTCACAGGTGCATCCGTAGCAAGGTACTCAAATTACATCAAAGAAATAGGCAGTACAGCACAGATATCCTGCTACAAATTTTGATGCCAGTTTGCCTTGACCATAAATATGAAGACGAAGTTAGATCTTAGCACCTCATATTCCATTAAGAGTGACAACAACTCTTCGTGAGGTAGGATGATCTCGATGCTCGCAAAGCCATATACCCTTAAATATAATAGAAAAAAATATATATTAATAATTTGGTGCTATATTAATCCCACCTGAGGGGTTTTTCCAAAATGTGACATAGTCTTGTAATAACGTAATATGAATTTCTGCAAAGAGTAACTAAGCAATACATGTCCTACCATAAAATATTGTAATATGTACTCCAAGGAAATCATAATCAACGATAGATCTTAAATGCTACCATATATAAAATATCTTTTTCTATTAATAAAAAAAAATTATTGAGGAAAACCCCAGTACACAAGAAATGAGATTTCATACATAATTTCCTCAAAAACTTCCGATCACAGATTGTCCTAAGCAAATTAGAACGGTCATGAAAGTCATGTTTTGTTAGTTGCTCATAGCTGTAATCTAGAACTTTTGTCCTGATGGGTTTTTACTGATAACTATTGTTTACCCTTTTCAAGTGCATGTATAATTTACAAAATATGCACGTAATGGATGAAATGCAATATAGTGTAGGAACTACCAATTTTAAGTGTTTTGAGATTTCAAATTTGTTTGCAAAATAATAGAACGGTTTTCCTAATCACAATTATTATTCAACTATTAAACAACATATCATGTATCTCAATCATTATGAAATATCTATCAATCACTGGGGATATGGCGTCCACCGTAAATTACCGGAGGCAACAACTTGTGAAACACCACCCACAAGTAAAGCATTAATTCAACTCCTTAAATGTTCATGTGCATAAGATACACATGGATACTAGCCAGTGACTTTATCATTTAGAGTCACGACTTCTGTAAGAATTTTAAGCCAGCAATTGGATAATAATTCATTGGTTCATAAAAACTCCAAAAAAAATGGAGTGGAAAATAATTGGTTATCCAAGTGCACTTTAACCCTGGACTTTAATGGAGTTCGATGCAGGGGAAAAAAAAATTAACATCAACCCTGACCAAGAATATTCTGGATAAATCATCACATAAACGAAATTTGTTACCTGCCATGTCCCCATGTTAAACTTTCCGTTTGTAATCGGTATCCTAAAAATACACGATGTCAGTAGATGATAACATAGTCATAACTTTTCAGCGTAAATGAATCAAACTGAAGCATGAAGTATTTCTCACGTGAGTGCACAACCAAACATTGATGATTTAATATGAGCTGGCATGTCATCTGCGCCTGCAAAATTTCAAATCCAAAGAAGATTGATTGCCACGGTTGGGAGTTACATTAGGAAAAAATAAATACCTGAATTAGATTATGCTTAATAACTGACATATTATGTAACAATAGATGCAGGTAGGCAACTACTTAGCAGATAATCTTCTAATATAACTTCTGAAGATTGCCAGAATCTAAAAGAATATGTTCAGTAGATAAGAAAACATGTTAAGACGATAACTTTCTTCTAGATAAAGAGGTTTCACAGACGCCACCCATGTATACTGAAAAAAGCAAGTTCCCAGAAAGTGGCTTTCTGGTTAATATATAAAAGAGAACGAAAGAAGAAAGGAGATCAAATACTGAGACTAAAACAAATATCTTCCAAAAACATTTGCATTACTGAAGCTAGATGTCATACTCAATGTTACTAAACTAAAAGGCTGTTCAGACAAGAAGCCTAACTTTAATAGAGTACCCCCATCATTTCAAAACTCAGAAAATGAGATTGTATTCACTGAATTAAAAACTAGTACTAGCCTTCTAGAGTATGCTTCCAAGGCGCAGATGACCCCTGCAGACAATACATGAAAATTTCATAATGTCATTCATTTTGTCATTAGAGTACAATAAACATATTAATATAGGTAATGCTAATTGCAAGAAAGAAGCAGAAAACAATAAAATAAAAGAAACCTCTGGAACTATGCGATTGAGGAAGGTTTCAGTATCATCGCGGACATCAGAGTCATAATTCTCATTGATGGTAAGAGAAGCACTTGTATGTTGCACTGCATACATTTCCCATTACAACTTTTAACTTCAGTCACTGCACTACATCCCAAATTGAACCTAATTCATATATATACTGGGAGCATATCTACTGAAAGGAGTGTTTATGGTAAGAGCCGAGAGGATTGAATCTTGACCACTTAATCTTATAGGAACGTGAGACATAAATGGATGTGTTTTTTGAGTGGTCAGCTTGCGGGATAAGGCTGCGTATATCTACCCTACCCAGGCCCCACTAGGTGAAAATCTCGTGTCCAGTGCCGCCCTTATTATTATAACCTTTTTAATTGTCTGTTTGGTTGAGATTATTGTTGATGGAAAGGAGAAAATAACACTCCCGGAGACATTTATTTTGAAAGCTATGTGAAATGAGCTTCCCAAAAACGTGATTTGCAAACATATCTAAAATAAAAAGACTCTAAGTAACTTTGAATATTGATGTCCATGTATGATTATATGATCGACGATTCACTCAGAGTAAAAACCTCCTTCAATAGATATGCCCCTCATTACACACACACACAAACACACATACACATATATATATACTTACAGAAGAGATGAGCTAGGCCACAGTTGAATCCAGAGAGGTCTTGCTCGATTTCTTTGACTATCTGAATTGGAGCGAAATCAAAGGAGCCAACGCCAGAGATAAATGGTTACGTTAGGGCTTTATAATAATAAAAAAGAAAGGGGGAAATTGTTAGCATAGGAGAGGGAGTTGAATAATTGAATGGGTGAGGGAACCTTGGAAGTGACGAGATGACAACCGCGCCTGTGGGGAGGCAAAGTGATGGTCTTCTGAGCCCACTTCGGAGCGGCCATGTTCATGGACTCCTCCTTCACGGTTCGCTGCTGCTGCTGCTTCTGCGCCTTCACGCCAACTAGAACTGGAAACTTAACTACACAGATCGATGACATCGCATGCCTCAAATAAGTGTTCTAATTAATTGGAAATTAGTGGGTTAAGTAAGTAAGTAAGTAAGTGTGTGTTTGGGATTTTCACGTTTTTTATGTTTGGTTTTTAGTTGGAATGAATAAAAACTAATCATTACTCATACTCATCCGGAAGCATAAAGATATAGTTGTGATAATGAGTTCGGGTCCCTTAAATAAGTAGAATCTCTCGCTCTTATTAATGAAGAAAATTTGGTTGGGAGATATCAGCCCTTAAATGTTGTCCATTATCTTATGGAATTAATCTCCATAGTTACGCGTGGAGGATATCTTGGGAAACAAAAAAAAAAAATACTCATCTAGAAGGATGATTTGATAACTATACATCTAAACGTCAATTGGAATGATACAATTCAAATAATAGTCATTCTACTAAAATTATTTTTAACAACAAAGTATTCAAACATATATTAGTTACTATAAACTCACTTTTAATCAAAATTTAGTTTAAAAAACTCTTTTCATTCAACTAAAATTATTTTTAACAATAAAATATTCAAATATATAGTAGTTACTATAAACTCACTTTTAATCAAAACTTAGTTTATAAAATAGCCAGACAAAAACTACACCCTCACCTACCAAATCCTATAACAATTTTCTGATGATTAAATATCCAATTTGGTCCCTGAAATTGTAGAGTCGTATCAACTTAGTCCCTCATATTATCAATATTCTAAAATGATCAATGGAATTGCAAAATATTAATCAGGTTCGTCCCTCCGTTGATATTTGCATGGACTATAATGACATTAAGTTGATAATGTCAGTGATGCATTTGAAACTAAGTGAATAATGTGATGGATGCATTTACTAACAGATCCAAATGAAGAGACTGAGACGACCCGCCGTCCCATTAGAGAACCTAAGATATTTAACTATGCCAATATATGCATATATTAGAGTAACGCAGTTCAAATGTAAAAGATACCTACATGCATCGGTTGCCCCGTCAGTAGGGCTACAGTATTAGTGTATACATACGGAGTGCATAATACAGACGATAAGCAAAATATAAAAAAAAGGCCGAGAGGCAACTCTCTGGCTAACCACGATCACTTCCCAACCTGTCAGAGCTAGGGTCCTAGGCTCGTCCACCGGCATCGGGCTCATAAGGAGTGCCTTCCAGTATGGGAGAGGGGCATCAGTACAACATATATATACATGCAGCACACACATACGGAAAACAAACAACACTCCAACACCCATCCCTTGAGTCATACAGCATAACCATCTCAAATTTCAATCTCTCAGATCAAACCTATACGAGGGATACTAGTCTTTATGTACATGTTGACTTCCCTATATACATGTCGGCCGATACATCACGTCCCCAGTTGGACATCCCCGTCGGGATAACATCACGTCCCCGATTGGACATCTCGCCTCGGGATTAAAAACATCACGCCCTCAATTGGACATCCCCTTTTGGGACAAATATGTTGTGGTATGAAATGATATGATATGCAACACACATCCATCACAGGTTGATACCGGAACCTCACACCTAAGCACTCGGCCACGACCACGATGTAGTGCATCCACATCAACATCAACATCATCATCAATATCACGACGCCTTGCATCTACGAGCCACAGCTCCATGGTCAGGACCACGACGGTATCAACCCGAACAACATCACAACTCGCCATACTCTCATCAGCAATCATCCAGCCAATCACAATAAAATATCACACCAGTAATTATGCCAATACAAATATCATCACGATGACAGACAAACAGCTATTCACCCAGGCAGTTCAACATAACAGATTAACAAATAAGCACATGAACAGTTCAACATATGAACCTCAATCAATCACATCATCGAGATTATCATCTTAGTGGTAATAGCCCAAAAGTACCTACACCGAGGGTCCAGGCACTTTGTCCAGGACTCAACCTCTAGCATGGTTTAAGGTTTCCCTACACATGTATATATTCTATATTAAGCTTGCCTTCTCAACGATATCAGTTCTTTCTCCCCACCTGAATAGTTTCCTAGTGCAACTCCGACTGCGGCTCTGCAACTGTCAGTCGTACACGCTCTCGAACGATCGAATGTCATCTGTTCCTTCACAGATCACAACCAGAAATTAATACAGTTCAATCAAAACTTTCCTAATCCTTATGACTAGGGTTCGGCCCCTATTTATTTAAATAGGCTAGGGGTGTTGAAATTCTACCAACTTTTGGATCAATGATCCTTAAGCATGCACAATACTAGAGTAAGTCTTTTTACTCAAAAATGGAATCAAAAACCTAGGATTTCAACATATATAGGGTTTGGCCTCTTCGTACCCATATGGGTTAGAGAGCTTTTTTGGTTACAATCTCTTGGATTATGAAAGAAGACAATGAATCTAGCTCGAGGAAATTGGTTTGACATTAAAAGAATTTTTCTACAATTTTTCATGAATTTTTGAAGTTCAAGCTTCAAACTTGAAACATAGCACAAACCATAGAATTAAGTGGAGAAGTATGGAGATTGAGAGCCAAGAATGGAGTTCATACCTCTTAGATAATGAAAATGGATGAAGTGATCAACTTTACTTCTCAAAAGTTCTTGAAATCTTTTAAGAAAATGAAGAGAAAATGGAGGAAGAAGTGAAATGAAGAAGAAAGAAAAGTGAGAGGTGAGAAGGGATGAAGGGGGCGTGGGAGAGGTGAAGAGGAAGGGTAAGGAGGTTACAAAATTCATTTAAGGGCAAAATGGTCTTTTCACACAAGGGTAAAATGGTAATTTTGAAGAAAGTCAGAGGCATTTTGGTCTTTTCGAGTCCAGATATTTTCAAAAAGCTATCATGACTTTGGCACGCTTCCCAAGATGATGTGACATCAAGTTTATCCGTTAGCAGGTCCCGTTAAATCCATATACAACTCCGTTTGTTTCCCGGTTTGAGTTTTTCGCCCGAATAAAGTGTAGGAACCTATTTTTTTTTTTCAAATTCAACGAAAATGTTGGAAATCCAATTCTAAGCCTAACTGTTTCGTTCATGGGTCAAAATTAGGTCTCCTGAATAGTAAAATCTTACTGTCAATGAAAAAACGCAGACCGGGGTCCGGCTGAGTTTTCGACCCAAAATTTAACCGTAACTCCCTAAGATAGAGTAGAGCATGACTATAGTCTCAGTTTATTTTAATTTATTTTCTAAACCTCAGATAAAAATATAAACTCAATTATATAATTTACTGATATTAGAAAGCATGAAAATCGGGATGTTACAGAGATGAACCAATTAATATTTTGCAATTCCAAGGATCATTTTGGAATATTGATAATGTGAGAGAACTAAGTTGATACGATCCTATAAGTTCAGGAACAAGATTGAGTATTTACTCATTTTTTGACTTTTCTTAGTTTAGTGCCATCATTATAGGATGGTAGTCCCATCATTATAGGATGGCTTCTGTGGGGTTTGGTTTGAGTTGGGTCCAACTTCGGCAAAAATATTTAAATAATACAAAAATAAATTATTTATGAAATTATACATTATTTTTCAATTATTTTTCTAATATAAACATTTTTTTCATCTTATGAAAGTGATACTTCTCAACTAGATTTCCCTTCTAAAGTTTTTTTTTTTCCTTTATGGGATCAATCTTTGTTTTACTTCAAAATTTATTTAATTTAGGATCTAGGGGTTAAGGTTTAGGGTTTAAATTGTGTTTATTTTTGTGAAAATATAATTAAATTGTATTCAAGTTAGTTTAAAAAATTCTATTTTTTTTATTATACAATAAATTTCAATTAATAGATATTATTATGTAATTAATGCAACAATACAAATTCACTAGACACATAAGTAATAAGCTAATTTATATATAATAGTACAATATTAATACTAAATTTTAATGCGCGACTAATAAAAAGAATTACACCAAATTTAATATTCTAAACGGCGATCAGCCTTACACCGAGGAGAATGACTGTTCAATGCGAGAAATTTACGATGTTGTCTACCTCGCCTTTGTTGTTCATCATCTTTGAGGGGTGACTAATCTTGCACCATAGCTTCCTTTAAATTAAAACAAGTGGTTTGATATGGTTTATCATTTCTAAAGTTGCCTATATTTGGTGTAGAAGAACTAGCAATGGCAGGGTGAGAAGATGATGGAACTCTAAATGAGTAAAGGTTCTGCAAAGCATTAGTTGGCTCTGGAGCTCCAACTTTCACACCCAACATATTGCTAAAAAAAACTCCACTGTTAGCGAAAGAGTGATGGTGACAGTCAAAATGTGTTAAGAATCCTCTTGCTGTGACGGAGCATAAAGTATAAACAAATGACATTCGAGGAGGTTGAAGGGTTTCCTGTTGCATACCATTCTTGCCAACATGGGATGTGCATTGTCGAGATATAGAACGGGGTGCACGTCGTTGTATGGGTAATTGTTCGGTTACGTTTGCAGAGTGGGTAACATCTAGGTTAGGTCAACCTATGGGTCTTGTAATTGTTTATATTCTTGGTTTGGTAATATATGACCCTAAAAAGGTGGTAGTTTCAAAAAAAAATTGTCGACATGCCCTCTAAATTAGGAGCTAGTGTGCGTGCTTTTCGGCCCATTAGTTCAAGTAGACCCATCAATTACAGTATCACTTTCGATCATGCAAATAAGAAGTAATTACGAGTACATCATCACCTTAAGATAGCATGGACTGCAAAGCAAAAGGCGATTGAAAGAGTTGTTGACAATTGGAGTAATCATACAATGATTTACCAAGATGACTCCTTGCTATGCAATATTTTGTTCTTGACACTACTTCTAAGTTACAAACTATGTCAGCATACAATCAGAACCAATTAGTCCGAGATAAAAGAATATTTTGTCGACTATTTTGGACATTCAAGCCATGTATCAATAAGTTTACATTTTGCAAGCCACATATTCAAGCTGATGGCACCTGATTGTATGGAAAATACAAAGAACATTGTTGCCAGTGATTACTCAGGATAAGAACAACAACATTCTTCCAATTGCCTTCGCTATTGTTGAGGATGAGATGGTGAGTGCTGGTACTTCTATTCACTAATTTGAGAATGCACGCCACTCCTGAGAATATTTGCTTGATACCTGACCGTCACGAATCTATAAAAGGTGCTTTTGCACGTCATGACAATGGATGGTCACACTCACAAACACATAATGTATTATGCATTCATCACATTGCCTAGAATTTCATGAAGACATCTAACAATGTTGACATGCGTAAGCAAGTTATTAACATGGATTAGTATCGTGATCATATTTATAAAAATCATTATTTATTTTCATTTGTAATTTTAACTATATTGACAATTTCTACTTTCAATTTGATAGGATACACCTTGGATGAGCCCTCATTTAAGTGTTATTATTGTCATCTTGAAAACCAAAAAGCCACAAATTGGCTAGACTATTCCCAAAGGAACAATAGACTCAAGCATATGATAACGAACGACATTATGGGCATATGATGACTAACCTTGTTGAATTCATTAATACATTACTTAAGTGGACAAAAAATCTCCGAATTACGTTATTGGTTCAAGCAACCTATGATAGGTTAGCTACTTATGAACTTGTATACACATAAAATTCTCACAAAAGCCATGGATCATGGTCAAGCAAAAGCCACCTCTCACAATATTTGTGGTTCCACACGGGAACACAGTGAACTTTTGATAGAGGAGTTGTGTGGCCCATAACAAGTACTGTAACAACTCATCATGCTGTCAGGATTGTCAACTGTTCCCACAAACCAAAACGGGTCCTTTTAACGTGTTTTGTCTTCACTCACACGCTTTCTCCGACACTTCCCAGAAGGTCACCCATCCCACAAGTGCTCCAATTCAAGCACGCTTAACTATGAACTTTTTATGTTCTGGGCTTCCGAAAAGAATATGCATATTGTTGGTATAGGTAGTATCTATAAATTCCTTTAAGCATTTCTAAACTATGTAGTCTCATACCTGCATAGTCTCAGGATATCTCTCATTCCGATGTGAATTCAGTTCATTCATGTGTCCTTTTACCTAGAAGTCTGCCAGGAGCCGCTCCTTGTCCATGCCTTATGCTCCGGCAATCACTCATCACCCTCGTCAGCCTCAGGCGTCACATGCCTACCAGCTTCCGCCTTGTTAGTCCCCGAACCACATCGTATTGGGAGAGGTTCGCTCTGATACCATTTGTAACGACCCGGACTGCTTTTAGGATTGTCGACCATCCCCACAAACCAACACAAGTCCTTTCAGTGTGCTTTGTCATCACTCACACGCTTTCTGTGAAACCTCCCAGAAGGTCATTCATCCCACAAGTGCTCCAAGTCAAACATGTTTAACTATGGAGTTCTTATGTTCTGGGCTCCCAAAAAGAAGATGCATCTTGTTGGTATAGGTAGTACCAATCAATTCCTTTAAGTCTTCCTAAACTATGTAGTCTCATACCTGCACAGTCTTAGGATCCCTCTCATTCCGATATGAATTCGGTTCATTCTTGTATCCCTTTTCCTAGAAGCCTGCCAGGAGCCTCTCCTTGTCCGTGCCTCATGCACCAGCGATCACTTCCCGCCCTCGTCAGCCTCAGGCGTCACAAGTACGACCTGCAGGGAAGTTCAGTGTGAATTTAAATATGATGTGGTGTGAGTGTGGAAAATTTCAAGCACTGCATTTCCCCGCCTCACATGTTATTGCTGCGTGTTCACATGTACGTCTAGATTGCATGCAACTTGTGGATCTTATGTACATGCTAAAATATGTCTTTAATGTTTACAAGCAACAGTTCAACGTTATGGGAAATGAAGAGTATTAAACAGAGTATAATGAAGATGTTTTGTGTTTAAATCTAGAAATGCGAAGAGATCCTCGTGGTCCTCCTAAATCTACTCACATTTGTAATGAGATGGAACTTAGGGGAAAAGGTCATCCAAAACGATGTGGATTATTTTTGCCCAACCTCTCTTAGATACTTATTTCTTTAAGTTATCAACCTAGCAATGTAAATTTATAATTTTGTTTTTTAGGTAATAAGAAGAAGAGATTAATTTTGATGTATTATTATTGGGATTTAATTTAATACATTGTTATTGGAAAAAAATTTAAAGGACCCACTGAGTCAGCTCAATTGGTTAAGCTGAACATTTTCAAACTCCCGTAATGCGCTTTGCTCCTTTCCCATCTCCTTCTGCCCTCTCGCCCATATGGGGCCTCCTAAGAGCCTTCCTTTGGACCAAAAAATATATTTATAATGATATGATAATGAATAATTAATATAAAACTGTTACACTAATAATGGATTTAATTTGAATATTAAAAATAATAAATATGTATATTATCATATTTATATAATTTTTACTATTAGTTAGTTTAACCTCATTTTTATTTCATATTCTAGAGAGGTACTTGTTTCAAGTTGAGTTATTTCTAGGAATGTTAAAGTGGAAATGTAATATTCTCATATTTGTTTCAAACTTTTAAAAAATAATTCTAGGAATCAATTATTCCTAGGGAATTCATATATATATATATATATATATATATATATATATATATATATATATATATATATCCTCCTAGGAAAGAAACACCCTCAACTTTAAGTATTTATATTCATTACCATGAGTAGGGAGGGATCCAAATTTTTTGACCAATGAAGGCAAGACCATATACTATAAATATTTCTATAAAATATTATACATAAATGCATAAGTGGTAAAATAATGACATCAAATACACAAGATATATATATATATGACTTCAATGCCAAACCTACCTCCCCGAGCGAGAAAGATGAAACAATTTTATTAAGCCAAAAATTGGATATTACAAAGCAATCATCATTATCACCAAATCCCAAATGACTTTTGAGTTTTGCATTTTTGAATTTTCATATCACAAATCTGATATCTTCACTCTCTTTCTCTCTCTCTATGTCTTTTTGAAAATTGAATTCTCATTAAAGTTATATTTTAAGTTGTATAGGAAAATGAAAAAGTGTTATGTAAAATATGACCATAGAACAATGGGGGCAACATTTATTTTTTGATATGGTCAAAAAAAATATTTAACTGCACTTTGTAATTTATTTATTTTTATTTTGTGATGCAGTTGGTTCCATAGTCTTGCATGTGGATCCGACCTTGACCATGAGAGAGTTTGGGAAAGTTATGTTCCCATAACAGAGAAATAAAAATTATACAAAACTATTAAAATATTCATATACTATCAATAATTACCCCACTTCCCACCGATGACACTACTTTATTATCTAGTTTAATCTTATAATTTATTCATTTTTTTTTTTTTACCTTTCTAATAACCATAAAAAACATTATTATAAGAAATACTGATTTTTCTATCATATATGTTGGAGAACTTTTAATCTTATTTTTTATTTTTAAACTAATATTATACCAATATCATAAAGTATATGGCTATACTTATAACATATTAATTATTAAAAAAATCATGGAAAATTGTGGTTTATTTTGTGAATTGGCCAATGTCAAACTACTAAATTTTTGAAGTCATATTTTTAACATTTTTGGTTATCTATTTTTAACTTATATATTATTGATATTTATATTGTTTGTAATTTTTTTGGACATATTATATTAGTAATTTTGATATATTTTTAAAATAATAAAAATTAGTCATGTAAAGTCTTTTAGCATTAAGGAAAATAATATCCAAAAGGTAAAAAGGAATAAAAAATAAATTTTATTTTTAAATGCAAAAAGAATTTATAATTAACATGGAAAAAAATAAACTTATAAAATTTAATTTATATATTAAATAAAACATTAAATCTTCTGATGATGTGGTGGCTCTATTATGATTCTGTTCTCTATGGTCGCAAATGGCGTTTTCTAGTGTCGATTTGTTACATGGTTCATAATGGTTTAGACCTATGTGGTGGTTAGAGTTTCTGCCTTTCATTTTTTTCAAAATCTTGTTGATGACATCTATGACAATTGGTTGGTTTAGTAAGTTAACATTATGCACACAAAGTGATTGTGTGAAGTCCCATTTGATGACAATTACAATTTTTTTTGGTAAAGATTGGTTTGCTAAAGTTTTGATGGCATATGCCACATTCCATGAATTTCTTTTTTGGTAAAAATTGATTTGCAGCCTTAGTTGACGGCTTGATGTAAACTCTTATCCTTAGTGGTTAAACATTGATGTGAACTTTTGCCTTAGACCATTTAGCATTGATTTTTTGTTTTTGCTTCTATCAAGTGGTTAAGAATTGAATTGCAATGTATGCTTGGCGATTATGCTTTGCCTAGTTTGGTATTTAAGATTGCTCCCAAAATTGGGGTTTCTTGATGCTTTTGGAAAAAATGTCATGGAGACGTTGCAAGAAGATCGAAAGGGTTTAAAAGAAGGTCGAAGACTTATTATAGTTATGGACCTCATACAATGCCAATATCATTATTAGATTTTGCTTATTTGATTAGGGCTTGTTTCATTATATTTTGTCACAAGTGTTTGTTCTTTCTTTTTCAATGGTTTTGTATTGTTCATCCTAAACTAGAAATGTTGATACACAACTTTCAACTTATAGGGCTGTTGCATGGGTGTTGTCTAACATGCATCTCATAATAAGTGGTGCATGTTGCACCTTTTAACACAGTCGTTGATTTTGATTAATTTGGTTAATCCCGTAACTGGCAATTGATTGACCAGGTTTCTTCACATATTTTGGCTATTTTGCAAGGAAGGTGTTCAACTACTCCAAACTTTTGGCCACCAACAAGCACCGTGTCGGCGCACAACAGCCCCACCGAACCAGTACCACCACAACTACGAACCTCCGCACCTAAATCTCTGCCGCCCCTGAACGCGCAGCTCCTCCTAAACCTCCGCCGCCCATAATTTGTGGCTCCACCCAGCCAACATCCTCAAACCATCTTCCACCACTGTGTCTCAATCCCTTGAGGTCATTGCTGGTTTCTTCCTCCGCCACCACTGTGAGCCTCCATGGCTTACGTTGTTTACTTTTGGTGTTTTTTTATGAAAAAATCATATTCAGATCTCAAATTCAGATCTCATCACTCTTCTATTATTCCTTCAAGCCCAAATCAATCGCAAATTGTAACTTTAGGGTTTTTGTTTTTGTGATGTAAGAATCGAAGCAAAATGGTGTTTGTCAAAAAAAATAAAGTGATTTACCCAGGAAAATAAAAACTAAAGGAAGTTGGAGGGGACAGAAATTTCGACGTCCTCCACAGCTGGCTGAATCAGAATCATGCTTTGGTTGCTGAAAAACGGAGGTAGGGTTTTCTGGTGTTCTTTTCTCCTTTGCATTGGCCTCGACAACGACGTCGCGGGGTGCGGATTTAGAGGCAATGTTCTTGTGAGATTTGGTTTATCTTGGTTGATCTTAGGGTGCTTTTGGTTTGAACTATGGGGCTTTCATTTGTTTGAGTTGCTTCTGCAATTGTTCGGTAATGCAAGCTTGGATTGGACACAGGTCGAGATTGAGATTGTTGCAAGCGTGGAGTGGAAGGTTATAGCCCTAGAAAGGAAACCCAATCTGGCTTGGGCTAATGTGTTGTCGCTTGTTATCTGATAGGGTGGATTCCTCGTCGAGAAGTGATAGAGGTGGAAGGTGATGGCGAGAGGGGAAGATGCCGGAGAAGGAGGGGTTGTGGAAGTGAAAACAAAACCAAAAACTATTTACAAATCTGCCCCTAGACAAAATTATAAATACCAATTTATTTGGGTCACTTTTATAAATACAAGAAAATCTGTTATAGCAGATCATTGGACAAGGTGCATCCTACACCAAACATAATCAGGTGCATAATAGAAGCCACCGTGTTACATGTAGTAAGAGTTAGAAGTTAGTTACAAAATCAATTAGATATTAGTTATAATTGTTTTAATATATAAACTTGATTTTACTTTTGGATCACTTTTCTCATTTTAAATCCATACATAATTTCGGTTTTCTCACAACTCTATCTTTTTCCGTAGGTTCTACTACGACCTTCTTCTAATTGTCTCATTTTTTTCATTTTCAATCAATACACAATTTTTTAATTCTTTCTCTTCTTCCTTGACTCTGCCATACCATGATTTTGCTCTAATTGTATCATTTTCCTTATTTTGAGTCAATACACAATTTTCAGATTTTTCTCAACACCCTCTTCTTCCTTGTGCTCTACCGTACCACACACTCTCATCTATAACATCTTCTTTTTTTTGGTAATAAATTGCTCTAAAATCTGTTTTTTGAAATTATGATCTTTTTCAAAAGCTCACCGAAACTTATATTATTCTACAAGTAATTTTTAATGAAAAGGTTATTTTTCTCAAATATATATATATATATATATATATATAGAGAGAGAGAGAGAGAGAGAGGGGTTCAGAATCTATCATAAATACGGCCTTTGGTTCCCTAATGGGTCCACTGGGGTGTCGCTACAATTTCGATCCTTTGGACATTTATGAGACTAATCCCCAGTTTGACAGCTACGAACGTCCGATTTTTTACATACGGAATTGGACTGTCTTCCAATTGGGCAATTCCAGAATCAAACTTGCGTCCTTTTCTTTAGAGGAGAGTCACATTACCAACTATCACAACACCGGATTTGTTTCTCAAAAATATATATTAAACAACCAATTACATAAATTATATATATCATCCATTATCAAAATAATCATTTTTTAATCCAAATACAATCCGAGTTTAATTGCTATATACTGTCGGTGTAAATTTTTTTACACTGTCAACCAATCAGAATTCATGATATGAATGACTTTTGGGATAGTTAGGATAAAAGACAATCATTTTTAATGATGTGATAATTTCTGATTGGTTGACAGTATAAAATATCTTTATATTGTCAATACATACCAATTAAATTCATACAATCGACCTTGCTAAATCAACAAGTATCAAATGTTCTATCTGAATAGTACACGTCATTTTCTAGGATCCAATGATAAAAAAACGAAGAGTAAATTATATAAACCACCCATGAAGGTTGTATAAATGACACTTACCAAACTCCACATAGGCTGGGACAATATCAGACACACGAAGATGGCGCGACGGCCCCGGGGAAGATAAAAGAGAGGCAACGACACGATGATATTGACTTATTGAGGTTTACGCTTGCAACAAGCCCGTCTAGCTCAGTTGGTAGAGCGCAAGGCTCTTAACCTTGTGGTCGTGGGTTCGAGCCCCACGGTGGGCGGTTCTACTTGTATTCTTTTATTTTTGCTTACCGAAAAATAGAGTCCTTGTTACATCAACTCATCAAGTGTTGGAAGCGTAGGTATGGAAGGTGAAAGTTGTTGATAAATGATAAGGATCTCGTTCGGTTCTGTTAAATGAGTGGGGCGGACGGTGATATTGGGTTGAGAATCAATTACATAGATTCGTGGATGAGAAACATGAGGAGCACTCTCTTTGACAAACTTTCTCTTATGGAGAAACTAGATTATATGGGCCAGTCTCTACTAGGTGGGTCCAACATAAAATATAATAGATGGTATATTAAACGGATTTTGCTAAATAATATGTTCCTAGAACAGACAATTGCAGAAAATTACCATCAATACGATCGTAAATACGAATTACAATCGTGATGCAATTTAGAAGACTAGTAATTCTAAAATAGAGCTATAAAATAAGAAAAGTAATAGGTTATCCATCCTTGATTTAATTAATTACATAGAGATCTCAACCCATTAAATAATTTAAGGATGAATGGCTCCTCACTTTCTCACTTTAGAGCACCCCTTACTTTAGAGGAGCTAAATCTCTAGTTTAAAACCTTGGTTCCTAGTATTAGTAGAAGAGTTGTGTTATTTGAACATTAAAATTGGGACACCGTATATGATATCATATCTTTTTATTTCTATCTCTCACTTATTTTTTATCTTGTTTGTATACATGTATTTCAAAAATACATCAAAAAAAGCAAAGGAATAACTTATGTTGTCCCAATTTAGATGTTGAAAAATCATTTCTGTTAGAGCATATTTGGGAAAGATAAATTTTTTCCATTGCAGCTCTTTTTTGGCTAAAAAGTTATTTCATACATAATCTATTATGTTTGGCAATTAGTTTAAATTTATAAAAAAACTTTTTTTAGGGAAAAAAGCTGTTTTATGTCATCTAATTTGTTTTAGCTTAAGATTGTTATGATTTAATTATTTTTCATTTTAGAAATTCTCTTCCTATTTACCCCTACAAAACTAACTTCTAAATAAATATTATTAAATTATACAAATAATTTCATACCCTTTTCATAATTTCCTATGTAAAAGTGATTTTTTTACTATCTAAATGAAATAAATTATCTTAAAATCATTTTTCAATAAACATACCTAAACAAAAACAAATTTAAATTATAATCGATTATCAGCCTAATTTATTTTTTCCAGCTATTGCAAACACAATCTTCACTCTTAGAGTGTGTTTGGGAATGCTGGAAAAAATAGATTATGCTGTTAATTGATTATATGTATAATCGATTATTGTGATAATCGATTATAATCGGAATCTGTTTTTCTTTGGGTATGTTTGCTGAAAAGCGATTTTTAGATTATCTATTTCGTTTGGATAGTGAAAAAAAATCACTTTTACGTAATAAATTACGAAAAATGGTATGAAGTTATTTATATAATTTAATAATATTTATTTGGAAATTAGTTTTGTAGGGATAAATAGGGAAGAGAGTTTTGAGAATAAAAAATAATTAAATTACAACAATTTTAAGCTAAAATAAATTAGATTACATAAAATAACTTTTTTTCCCAAAAATTTTTTTTTATAAGTTTAAGCCAATTATCAAATATAATAAATTATATATGAAACAACTTTTTAATCAAAAACTAATTAAAATAGAAAAAATCCATCATTCCCGAATATACTATTTAGCAGAACGTGTATAAAGAGTTTTTCGACTTCGTTACCCAAAAATGAATAGGGAGCTGCATAGTAAACGGTGACTAAGTAGTGAGGGTGAAGTTCGGCACTTGCCCCTTTGATTATCTCGTGTGAGGAAGGACTAAGTGGAATCCCTTCCAGTTGCGAGATGAATATGCAAATGTCTCTCTTCCCACTAACTCAAAACCCTTTCTTTCCGGTAACTCTCTTTGCTCTCTCTCTCTCATTTTGTGACTCACTCCAAAAATTTCAAATCATGATTTTACGTTGCTGCAGCCTTCTCGTCGGAACCGAAGGGCATTTGGGGTTTGGAAAAATCCAAACTTTGTTAGGAATTTGGTGGTCAGTGCTGGGCCTAAGAATATATCGTTTGGCAAAGAGTGCAGGGAGGCTTTACAAGCAGGGATTGATAAACTCGCCGATGCTGTCTCTCTCACACTCGGACCAAAAGGTATGTCCTATACTATGTCTTTGCTTTTCCCAACGTGGGGCTATTCTCGTCTCACTTTTGAACTCTTCTTATACACTGGGATTAGAGAAATGCTTTTTTTTAAGGTCCCCGAATTATTTACGAATTTTTAAATAGGCCCCTAAAATAAAAAAATTGTAATTGGGTCCCAGAACTTCTAAATACTTTGTAATTGGGTCCAGCACTTTAAACGTTGTAATTGGGTCCCTGAACTTATAAATAATTTGTAATTAGGTCCCTGGGATAGGAAAAGAACCTTGTAATTAGAGTATCGTATAAATTTCTTTTCTTTCAAGGTTTCTTATTGGTCTTGGAGATTAATAGAACCATTGGATACCACTATAGCAAAGATTCTAAAAATGCCCAATATCTCAAGGACCTAATTATAAACTATTAACAAGTTCAGTGACCTGATTACAAAGGTTTAAAGTGCAAGGTTTCAATTACAAAGTATATCAAAGTTTGGGGATCCAATTATAATTTTTTTTAGTTCAAGGACCTATTTAAAAATTTTTAAATAGTTCAGGGACCCGCAGAGTAATTAAACCCTTTTTTTTTACTACATTACTACAAAATTTATATGAGTGTGCGTGAATGTCTGAATGTGAATGTTTAACTATTTTAAGATAGTAAAAAATAGTTTCTTCTCTCTTTTCAGAAGCTGATCATTTTGGATTTTTTAAAAAATTTAGAAAAACTGCTTATTTTTATGTTTTCATTATTTTAAGAATTTGATCGTGGCAGTTTAAAATATTTTAGAACAAACCCCAGCAGAGTTGGTAGATAGTTCATACTTATTCGTGCCGTGTATATGAAAAAAATTTTGTTGGAGAGACAAAACTCATTTTCGTGATCTTTACCCTTCGAAAAGGATTAATCTCTAGCTATCGGTGGAGGATACTCTTGGACACATCAAAAGTATTTGAGAATTGTTTTTTCATAAAAAGTATTCTTACTAAAAAAAAAGCACAAACAAACCCACATATATGCTACGCAAATTAGCAAGGAACCCTCCTAGGCTCCAATTATGGATGAGGTAGAAAACCTTCACCAAGGGGACTTTTTGAACTTTTCTGTACCCACTGTTTGGTTAGTTTAAGTTTTCATGTTTCTGAGTTTCAAAACATAGGGGGTTTTCTGTACATGAAGTTGTGAAATATTGTGGGAGGGGGTTCCTAGCATTGTGCGCTATATATTACTATGGACTATGGTATACTCTTCCTAAGGAAAGCAATTTGATTGAGGTGTGATGATTGTTATTATATATAATTTTCCATCGCTTAATGACTGTTATATCTTTTTTCCTCCATTATATTCCATTACATTTTAGACCAAGAGCAAGAATCTGAATTTGCATCTAATTAAGACTCACAATTGGTTAGTTATATTTTAACTGAAAATTGCTTGCATTTGAATCTAAATATTATAGGGAAAAGTACATTGACCTCTGCTAAGGTTTGACTTAATTACATTTTGTATCCCTCTTATTTCAAAAATTACACCAGCCTCTATTTAGGGTTATGTTATCATTACATTTACTTTCACGAAAGGTGACAATTGAAATTATACTAATATTCCCTGAAAGGAGGCAAATGTAACTTTTGAAAGAAGGGGGTTGCTAGATGTAATTAGCCAAACCTCAAGGGAGGTCAGTGTAATTTCCTCAATATTATATTGTCTTTTTGTCTGATTTTGATTAGCTGCTTTTTGACTGTTCATGCTTATTTATTTTACTCCTAACCGTGCAGGGCGTAATGTTATTCTTTCTGAATCTGGAAAGCTTAAAGTAATTAATGATGGCGTTACAATTGCTCGATCCATAGAGCTTCCCGATGCAATTGAGAATGCAGGTGCCATGCTAATTCAAGAGGTTGATCATGGTTGTTAGGTTTTGCATCAGGTTAAATAGAATGAAAATTGAGACAAAAATAAGCACAGATGTATTTGTATTTTCATTTTTATTTTCCTGCTTGTAGGTTGCAAGTAAAATGAATGATTTGGCTGGTGATGGTACTAGCACTGCAATTATTTTGGCTCGAGCAATGATCAAATCTGGACTATTAGCAGTTGCTTTTGGGGCTAATCCTATTTCTTTGAAGAAGGGGATGGAAAGGACTGTAAAAGAGTTGGTCAAGTTCTTGAAGAACAAAAGTGTTCCTGTTAAAGGAAGGGATCATATTAAAGGTCTTTGCTTCTGCTTGTTTGAGTTTTGTCAAAGTACTTGGTTTTCTTCACAAGAAAGTATTGAAGATATTTTCCCCTTTTTTTCAGCTGTAGCCTCGATTTCTGCTGGAAATGACGAGTATGTCGGTAACTTGATTGCTGAAGCTATAGAGAAAATTGGTTCTGATGGGGTGATCTCTATTGAGTCATCCTCATCATCTGAAACCTCTGTGATAATTGAAGAAGGGATGAAGGTATGGAGAGTGAGAATAGTAATGAATAACAAGCGTTAGTTCTTCTTGTAACTCAGTTATGAATGATTTTTGTCCTTGTGTTTTACCTTACTATAGTTGTTGTTTGTTCTTTCTGTACAGTTTGATAAGGGTTACATGTCTCCTCACTTCATTACGAACCAGGAAAAGTCCATTGCGGAGTTTGACTGTGCTAAAGTTTTGGTAACTGATCAAAAGATTTTGACAGTCAAAGAAATCATTCCTTTGCTGGAAAAGGCTATGCAGTTGAGTGCCCCACTCTTAATTATTGCAGAGGATGTCTCAAGGCAAGTGTTGGAAACATTAGCAGTGAACAAAGCACAAGGATTGCTAAGAGTTGCAGTTGTAAAATGTCCGGGATTTGGAGATGCAAAGAAAGCCTTGTTACAAGATATTGCGCTGATGACAGGTCAGTTCCTACAGCATTTAATTAGCTTGGTTGATATATCTGCCAACATCCTCTACACTATGATTATGCTTCCTATTTTGGAATTGTTTTAATGAAGCCTACACACCAAATGGTTGCTTCTTTTGTTAGTATAAACTGGCTGGGATAGTGACAAGAAACTCCTTATGCCATTGCTTTTCATTTTCATTTATCAATTTATTAGTTAGTTAGGCAGTTTGACTGCCTTGGGTACTAATGCAGTGCCATTTTCTCATTTAATAACTGTCTAGTTTTAGTTTCCAAGATTTAGAATCCACCTTGTGAGATGTTTCAGCCTTTCAGGACCTTAGTTAACTGTTAATAGCAATCATTATTGATCCTGAAAACTTAATTGCATATATTCTATGCGGTGCTTGTAAATTTTGGAGTCATTCTTGATGGGTGTGACTGTATGAGGGTAGTTTGAAATTTGATTTCTTTCTTTATGTTTTTATTTTTTTTAAATTCTGCCCAGGATGCCTTTCTTTGTTTCCCATCTCTTACAAAGAATCTTATGTCTAGCATCTTTTCAGATGAATGCACTTTTTCTGCTCTGCTTATTTGACCCCATGTTGATATTAACATCATAGGTGCTGATTTTCTTTCTGGAGACTTGGGTCTCACACTTGAAGGTGCAACATCAGATCAGCTTGGCACTGCACTGAAAGTGACAATAACCAGTAATGCGACAACTATAATTGCTGATCCTAGCACTAAGGCTGAAATTCATGCTAGAATTTTACAGATTAAGAAAGATCTTATTGAAACAGATAATGCAAACCTGTCAAGAAAGCTCTCAGAGAGAATTGCAAAACTCTCTGGTGGTGTAGCTATTATAAAGGTACCTAATTCAATAAACATGCCATGGGCTGTCCGTATTGTGGTCACTTCAGCTCTTTATATTGCTAATGTTGCATCAATATTTCTTGCTCTATTCAATTATCATGACTTAAAAGAGTTTATATATATTCTTAATTGGGTTGTATTGGATCATAATACTATACACTATGTATTTCAACTTTCTTGTAACTTGACAAATTGAATGTTGGATATAGCCCTAGATTATTAAACATAGTCTTCTTGGTAGTTAAGCACCTACTGGTCTTCTTGACATTTTCCTTACAAAAGAGGGATCCTATAATTGGTTTCTTGTGTCATTGATGTTTTATATATTTTAAATGATATATCATCTGACCCTGCCCTAAACCCACTCATAGTGGGAGCTTTATAGCACCAAGCTGCCATTTCTTTATCAAGACGTCCCAGTGTCAGTCAAATGACCAAATAAGGATTCGTGGTCATTCCTTTTTCCCCCTATGAATTCTGGTTTCTATGAGATTGGGTCTTGTAAAAGAATAAAGATAATTTGAACTCAGATCCTGCACTTCATGTACAGAACGTGCATTTTTGTTGTTGCATAATATTCATAATATTTTGTATGAGGAATTTAGAAATCAAATATTTAAAAAAAAAAGTAGAATTTGAGTTGATTTCTTTAAGGACTTACCGACTTAATTATAGGGTTTTGTCTGCCTGAAGCTTGAATCCTATAAAAGAAGTATTATTTGGATAGCTATCTATTGATCCTTGTATAGGCTATGCATGAAACCCTTTAGGCCATGGTGTTAATTCCAAGGGTCATACTGACTTTTGCTTGTTTTCTGTGTTGATTAGTTGGTTCCAATAGCTGTCATATTAAATTTTGCTCATAATATGTGAACATTATTTTCATTCTCAGTGTTTACTACATAATTCAATATCCAATTACATAGGTAGGTGCACACACTGAGCTAGAACTTGAGGATAGAAAACTTAGAATTGAGGATGCTAAGAATGCAACATTTGCTGCCATAAATGAGGGAATTGTTCCTGGAGGGGGTGCCACATACGTCCACCTGTTGGACTTGATACCTACAATAAGGAACTCCATGGAAGATCTAGATGAGAGAAGCGGTGTTGATATTGTGGCTAAGGTATGGTTACAATTTCTAGTCTCCTAGCTCTCTCTCTTTGCAGATTTCTTCTCTTTTGGATTTTAATTTGTATGAATGTTTTTATTTAAAAAGAAATTGTAGTGAATGTTCTAAGATGATTTCCATGTTGCCTTTTCTTTCAATGGAATAAGAATAAAATCTAATCTACGCGAGTTGTGACTTGTGAAATTTTCATCTTTATAAAATCCAGGGGGTTTGTGACTTTTTTAATTCTTGTTTGGATTACGGAAAGAAAAACATTTACTTTGCAAAGTATACCTCATTAATTTGGGGTGGAACATTCCCCTTTCTGAAATACCTTCATGGCTAGACAGTATGATGATATTACTGGCAAGTGTACCAGGTCACACAAGTAATAAAGTGATAAGTAAAGATAATTGTCCACAGGGATTGAGGTTTAGCAAGTATCAATTTAACTAATAATAAATAGATGATTTGGATCAAAGAGAGCTCAAAATATAGAAATTAAACTAACAACTGAATTGAAAATGTGTAATTAAAGAAAGCATAAACCCAAAAGCACTTAAAATTTTGAAGGGGCTAGGGGTCCGGTTTCACTTGATTATGATTCCGGATGCCTTATAGGCAAAACATCCTTTGAATTACCAAAAACTTTGCTATTCTAATTCCAATTTCTTTATTGGTGGTCAAATTCTCTTTGATTGAAACCCAATCCCTTAGTGAATCGATCCTACCTATCCCCACTAACTTGCCCAATTCCTTAGTACAAGTTAAAAATCAAGATGTTGAAGTTCTATGGAATTTAAGCCAAGACCACACAAATTAAGTTATCTATTCCTAGAATTAACTCAATTCATGGTAGTAAAGGCACACCCATATCTCACTATTTCTAGCATTAACATGAGCCAACAAAACAATGGATTGATGATCATCATAATCAAGTTACATCATCCCCCTAGCTAAAGGGGTTTAGCTTCTCATAGAGAAAAGTAAAGAAAAACATAAAATAGAGTACATAGAAGAGAGAAAAAGGGTTCTCCAGAATTGAAATCTTGAGAATCCAAGCTCTCAACCACCAATAGATTGATTCCAAGCTAAAAGTCCCTATTTTCGACCTAAAAGAACCTATTTATACCAAGGAAAGTCGGCTGAAAATTATAGCTGACATGTGAAAACAATGCCACCGCTTAAGTGGTGACCTTACAGAAACTGAGAATGTTGTGCCCGAGCTCCGTTGCCTGAGCAGTGACTACCTCCACTGAGGCGATGACTTTTTTCAACTTATGCTTCGATCTATGACCCCACTGCTTAAGTGATTCAATCACTGTGATTGTATAGTGTGCCTTTGGCGGTGGAAAAAGTCTACAAGATTTGCTAAATTCTGCAATGATACGTTCTTGATGCTTTTCTTATGCTTCAAAATAGGCCTAAATAACAATAAAACTAAAGAAAAAGTTTTAAAAATCACAAATGTGCAGACCAAACCAAAAATTAGCTAGAAGGGACCAAATTCTAACGAAACTAACAAAATCTTAAGGTATTTTGACTACAATACCCTTAGAAAATTGATTGTTGTCCCATTCTTTGTCCACGTTCATATCATCAATTTAGTAATTACACATCTAAAAGTTAGCTTCATTAACACTAAGTAAACAATATTCATTCTACCAAAACCACTATTAACAATAAAGTATCTACTATCTAAACATAAACTACTTACTATAAAATCACTTTTAAACAAAAGTAAGTTTACGAAACCCAATTCATCAAAACTCACTTTAACAAATCGGTTCCCAAACACTGATTGCATTGTAAATAATATCCCTAATTGTATGTTATTACAATGTTATATTTCAGAATTAGGAAAGTAGAAAATCCCTTGTAATTTCTTATTTCTGGAAATCCCTACAATTTAGGAATCTGTATATTGTAACCCTATAATAAATTTTTTTTGAATCAGAGAGGAATTCGCTCAAGCAATTTCTAGAGTCTTAAGTTGATTGTCATCAATGCCAAAAGTATCTAGTTATCACTCGAATCACTTCCAGGATGAAATGTTGTCAATGGAGAAACCTACTCACCTATCTACTTCCCTTTTTAAATTTGCAATAAGAGTTTTAGTTTCAATGGAGAAACCAAATGATATCTACTCATGTCTCCTCCTTGTCAATACTGTTGTATTTTATTTTAATTTGTTTATTTATTTTAAAGCCAATTATTTAAATAATAATTTTTTTTCTTTTATTTTATTCCTTTGACCAAGTCTTCAACATTTCTATCCAAGTGGAGTATGGGTTCTTGTAATATATATGAACCTAGAGAATATAATAGAGTGGGGAATGCTCCAGAAGGAATGGTTTTAGTGTGTGGGATTATTCCAAACAATATTTTGTTTTTTGCACCCAACTTTCATATAAGTATCGTGATAGAGACTTCAACCGGTGCTTCCTCTGTTTCTCTTTTTTCTACCCCCTCTTTGCTTGTTTGTTGAATATACTGGAGAAAATTTAAACGATGAAACTAAAAGTTTTTTCTTGTTCCCTTGAGCATCCAAAAAGTTGTTCCTGTGCCCTTGCTATTTCACGTGCAGTGCTAGCAAGAAGTGGCTGTTGTATCCTGGGGAGTATTAGCTGTGAGACCAACTGCATCGGGCAATTTACCTGTGGTGGCGAAATACTCTTAAGCCCAGTGCTTTTGTATGCCTCAGCCAAAATCGATAAGTTTATCTAATTGCTGCTTACAATTCATTATTATTATGTTAATTCTATGTTAATATTTTTTATGTTTTTCCAACAAATACTTGGGTTTTAGTTTCCACTAGTGCACTTTGGAGCGAGATAGGATTTAACTTTGATTACAGCTTGCCCCTGGAGGTTGAGTTGTGCATCAAGTCTCCTTTGCATCTTTCTAGTGGGTCCAGTACTGACCTTGTAGCATTATCCTCTTACCTTGGATAGAAAATGTACCATAATTTGTTAATTTGTTTAGTGGAGATATTAGTTAGCATTGTTTTTGTTTGGATTCTGGTAAAAGTGACAATTTTTTCTTCTGCTCTCTCTTCTTGGATTGTCACTAGTTTTGTGAAAGGTAACATTCCTAATGAGCTTGTCTTGAATGCTTTTCCATATTTGTAAATAGTTGCCATTGATACATTGCAGGCACTCCTTGAACCTGCAAAATCAATTGCAACTAATGCTGGAGTTGATGGAGACATTGTTGTCGAGAAGACTAGAACATTTGATTGGCGAACCGGATATAATGCGATGACTGGCATATATGAAGATCTTTTAAATGCTGGAGTAGCAGATCCTAGTCGAGTTGCAAGATGTGCTCTTCAAAATGCGGTTTCAGTTGCTGGTGTGGTTCTAACTACTCAAGCTATATTGGTGGACAAAACAAAGAAACCCAAGCCCCCTGTGCCCCTGGTCCCTGGTATAAATGTATAATTCTTTGAAATGGAGAAAACAATAACAATTTTGAAAACAAGGTTAAGTTTTTCTATACGTGTATATGCCCTTGGTTGATTCAAAGCTTGGGAATGTCCCTTGGGTTGGTTTATACTCGGGGCAGCAATAAGAATGCTCTTTTCAAGAATGGAAAAGTCTGGGATTGCTGCTCTTAGAGACTTAGATGAAACTCATTTGTCATGAAGCAATGGGAACAATTAGACCAATGGTGAAGTTCAAATGCATTCTACAGGGAGTTGAATAGTGTTAGGTTTCTTTGTCCATTTAATCCATTCATTTTATAGTGACACCGTTGTTGATAGTAGTTTTCTTCCATAAAACCTGTAATATGCTATTGTTAAGGATTATTGATAATAAACTCTTAAGTTGGGTGATTTTATGTGTGCCTTTGTCAAGTCATAAAGGCTTTCTTTTGTGTACTCCAGAAGAAAAAGGATTTCTTTGTGTCAGTTTTAATGTGGATGACTTATAAGTCTTGACGTATTAATCAATATCATGTCCTTTCATTTTATTCGATGAGTAAGTAGGTACATTCACGACAAGATTATTTGTTGAAGGCACTATACATCGACTTGTGCTTTTGTTGTCTAGTTACTGAGTATATTATATCAGGTAAAGCAGATAGTAACGTGTGGCAGAGTGATTGAATATCAACTATCAAATTAAGACTCTTCCTAAGTTTTGGTGTGTTTTGTCTTTTATAGATTTATGTGTGGTTTTGCTTGTTTGTATCAGTTGACAGGTCTCTTTTCTCTTTTCTCTCTTATCCGTGATTGTTACTTCGTACTAAATAAACGAAGTAGTAGAAAATGATTGTCAAAACTCAAAAGAGAGCCCCTTGTTAAAAAAGGACAAAGCTTGATGCATATCACGTGTACACATACTTATCAATGGTATGTGATGGAATTTCCGTACGTAAGTATGCAGAAAATGAGATGAAAGAAATAATGTATGCTTAAGTGTATATGCAACATTATTTTAGTTGAAGTACAGTTGATTTTAATCTATAATAATTATCTTTAATAACTTCTACTATACAAATAGATGGACTGAATTCCTTTTATGAGTAAAATTAGTGGGATTATAAGTTAGAAAAGAAGCTCGGTCCCCTTACGCAAGTGATCAGGGGTTCGATTCCTGACTCTTGCGTACGGAGAAAATCTGGTTGGGAAAGGTCAATCCTTAAATGTCGTTTGATACCTCGAGGGATTAGTTTCCACAGTTATGTGCGGAGGAAACCTTGGGGGAAAAAAAAAATATAGGCTGCTTTTGGAACCTCTTTGTGTGTTCCTCTCATTTCTCTCTAAGAATTAAGAAACACTGTTTTTTCATTACTTTTAAGTTAATCCGTTTTCCTCCAAACAATCAATACTATGCTCACTTTAGCAATACGTTTTACTGACATAAATAATCAGTCATTTCTTACTTGGCTGAGATTGTAAACCATTTATTTTCTTGTTATGATTAGTCTTATTTTTTGATTGAGACACTGACCCATTGTTCTAACCAAACTAAAACGCTACTCTTCATACTGGCTCATACTTGTGTTCTCTTAATCCAAGAAGAATATATAGCAATTTATATATGGCAAATGCATTTGTTTCAACTTTCAACAACTGCTGTTAACTGCCCTTCTCCTTTTTAATAGATTATTATTAATAAGCCATGATTGTGAATATATTTGAATGCTGTGCATTTTATGCTTATGATTGATCAACTGCTACCCTTTTTTATTAGTTGTCTAATAAATTATTAAGAAGATGGTGATGGTGGTCCTAGCATGATTTGGTGGTGTGGACGCACATGATTCCATTTTTTAGGGGCACCAAAATTTTTTTTTACTTAATATATATGTATATATTAAAATAAAAATTTTATATAGTTAAAAATTTTATATGTATTTGAAACTTGAGGATCCAATTGTTTTGGCTCTGACCTCAAACCTCGGTCCTTGCGCCTCAAGTATCTCTAGTAGTCTATTGGCAGTGGTACATTACTTCATTCACTTCATTATGAATTTGTGATTGTTTTGGAGGAATTAGCCAATTAGGGAGCATCATTGACTCATTGTGATTGTAATAATTATTCTCCATGGTGGCTGGCGCTTCACGTAACTCACTAGAAAGTTATTCTCCATGGTGCGTAGCTTTTGCCTTTTGCCTTTTTTTTTTAATTAATGGCTTCATTAATTTAGATCATTTTTATTTTATTTTGTGCGTTGTATATGATATATTTTATTATCACATTCTTTTTCATTTTGTATGTTATGTTATTTTATGATAATTGATAAATTTCCTGATAACAGTTTCTTGGTTTTTTAATTGTTACAGTAGAAAAATAGATAAAAAAAAAAAAATTAAGCAAGACTATAAGAATACAAAGAATCTCGTAAGGCAGCAGTTCATAGTGAAAGTTTCTAACCAGCAATCAACAATCAGGTGCTATTGTTTTACTTACCGCTACTTTCTCGTTTTATTTATAGGCTTCCTTGTCTATACTAGTTGACTTGTTGAGTTGTCGTCTAATTGTCTGAACATGTTGCCTAGAAAACAACTTTCTGGTCATCTAAAATGAAAAAGAAAGAAACAATTGAAATTGATATTGAATCTCAAAAGGGTGCTCTTGATAATTTTTTTGCCAAACATCCTACAATTTTTGTTTCGAATGATGCAAATCCAGGTAATTTAGGCTCTTGATATATGTGGAAATTTTTAATGATTTTACGGCAAAAAATGCAAGGAGGACAATATTAATAGGGCATCAAAGATTAATAGGGCATCAATTTCTTTCTTCAGTCCTTGTGATTCATTTGCTATCGGTGGAGGATACTGTTGGTGTAGGGATGCTTTTGCAACATGTTCGGGTTGATAGAAATAAGTATAACTATTTTTGCTATAATTCTATTGTAGTTTGTTACTGTAATCTTTTCCTTTTCTTATGTAATATTTTGTTTTACTTGAGGTTGTATTAAAATAATTAACGGCTAGCTTTTTAACCTCTTTGTGTGCTTTTGATAATCTATATATATATATATATATATATATCAGCTTATAAAAAAAATAGGATACCAAATTTTCAGTTCGTACAGGACACCCAAAATCTCGAGACGGTTAGAAGAGGTGAAACCGTTTATAAGTAATACTATTACAAAGACAAAGTAGGTATTGAAGCCTTCTGAGTTTAGAACTATATAGACTTCCTTTTCCTTTCAAAGAGTCTTTACCTGAACAAATCATAGTTCTTTCGAAAAGACTATGAATGGTCTAAGGCTCTGCCCTCCTCCTCTTCTTCTTAAAAAAAAGAAACTATATAAAAATAGAAAAAATTATATTGAACTCTTCTGAGATTTGGTTTAATTACATTAGCAACCTCTATTGTTTAAAAAATTATACTCACATCTCCTTAGGTAAGGTTCATGTAATTTCAATTATCACCTTTCATGATTAAATATAATGTTGGTATAATTTCTGAAATAAAAACAATGTCAAGTGTAATTGAACCAAATTTCACAAGAGATCAATATAATTTTCTTAAAAAAACTATAAATGTTTCTAGGGCACAAAAGTATTGTGATTTATATATAATTTAATAATGGAATTGGAGACTTGAAGTTTTCTCTTTATCCTTTCTTTGAGGATATCAGTTTTCCCTAAATATAAATATTGATAATTTATATTATCAATTTATTATAATTAAAATGCAGATAAAGTAAGTTATTTTGTCATTAAGTGGAATCTATAACTAAGTATTGTTCATTAAAAATCTTTACATTCATGGATAGTATAAAAAATCTTTAAACTTACATTGCAATCAAATCCAATATTTTATTGCATATCTCTAAAATAATATATGATAGACAGAAATTGACATTTTCACGAGCTTAAGTTTTTCATTTTTAAAAAATTAAACGAAAACAACTATAAGCAATAACAGATTAAACATTTGAACCAAAATTAGACAGGCATAGGACGTATATATGGCCTATTATACAGAAAGAAAAAGAACTTCAGATTAAACATTGAAATGATGGTGGCTTAATGTGTAAGCTAAGTATGTTAATAAGTGACGGGAAAAAAATGCTTCAAAGATACAGCACTTTGCTTCAAAGTATCAATGTTTTCCATCACACTAATTACTATCGTCCTAGTAGGCAGTACCCAATGATTCATTATTAGATATATCGGTATTAAAATACACATGTTATGTGACCCTACATCATTATTGTCCTACAAATGCTCCACCCACTACACCTTACCATTTAATTTCTATATACTATGGGGATCAGTTACCTGGTAGAAGCATATATAACGGAACAAATTATATCCAGAGATCTACATTAAATATCTTTTTTAGTACAACAGTTATATGACCCATGATAATCTACATATATGCCTCGTACAGGGACCTCACTAGATGGCGTGGTTATTACTCTCTTTTTTAGCCATCATGGCCTTGTTGATAAATGGCGATATATTTATGATGTCTATGCAATCTAATTATGGAGCCTATAAATGATAGTGTCTTGTTAAACTCACAGCACTGTTCTTATATACTACTAATAACGGCTTGTGCTGCAGTTTTATCTAATGGTTGAAATTTATTGTGTTGTATTTAATTATAGCTTTTCTCTTGCTACAAAATAAAATATTTTTAAAGATTTAGATTGTATATAATTTTGTAATAATTATAGAGGATCTCAATCCCTATTTATTCCTACATATAGGCAAAAACACATACTAAGAATTCAAATATATTTTTGCAGTAAAAAACTTAAAAGGGTGACTACTACTTTTGAGTATCATGACATACCTTTATATTTAATGAGTATTTACCAATCACACATGTTAAAAAGATATAATTAGTTAGTAGTTTTACTTACAAGTTAATTATTATTTTCACATTGTATATAAGTCACAGTTGGCTTGATATAATAATTTTTCTCGCTTGTCAAAATTTTTTTTTTCTCGTTATATCAAAATATAATTCTGATTTCTCTGAACTCTTTTCTTCCTCTCTTAGTGTTATGTTTTCTGGCATGATATTAGAGTGGTGACTTCCACCATAAATTTGTTTCTACTACACGAGTTTTGGTAACTCATTTTCTTTCTTGTTTTTCTTTTATTTTCTCTACCTCCCAAACACTTTTCTTTCAAGTTTATTTATTTTTCTTCCTCTTCACTCCCCCGAGAAGAACCCAAAACCATTTGTTTTCTTTTCTCTCGGACTTTGTCCTATTTCTTTGCCTTTTCCATCTTTTTCCCTTCTTATTTGAATATCTTCTCTTATCATAAAACCAATATTTTCTTTCAAATTCTCATATTAGTTCATTTGCTTCCCACATTTATCTTCTCTCATTTTCCATCGATTTCTCAGTTTTTATTCCTCATAAAGGTCTTGGATTTGAAAAATAAATTTGCCATGAGGTACAACTATTCCTGGATCTTCAGACATCATCTATGTCAATGACGTCTCCATTGTTATGCATGTTGCCACTTTCTTGTTCACCAGATCTTGGATCTAAGATGGTTCTTGTAATCGGTTTATGTTCGGTTGCTTTGCACTGATAATGTGCCCCTATCGACGCTTTGGTGGTTGGGAGCACCATTTTTGTGTGTGCAGTGTTAGGTGGTGGGTCTAGTCTGGTGTTGTTGCTGTCAGTGGTGGTACCATGATAGTTCTATTTGCTCAGTGTTATTGTGGTTATATTTGATTTGATGATGATTCAATTTGCTTCATCTGATTCCATTTAGTTCTCCACGCAATCGGTAACATCTTTTGCAATTTTCTCAACTTTATTTAATTTGATTCCTCAATTTTTCCTTAGTATTTCATGAGTTTGGCACCATTTTTGGCAATTTCTTCAAAGCCTTCTTATACAACAGTATATTATCATATTGATTTCAAATTCCTTTGTGCTTGATCTTTTGCTAAGGGTTTGTTTGCGAGTTAGAAGGAGAAGGGAGGGGAGGGGAGGACATTTGAGAGTTTTTTAAGAGAAAAAAGGATGTAAAAAACTTTTAAAAACCCTCCAAAACCCTTCCCCTGGTTCATTTTTTTAATCCCCCCATTTTGAGGGATTTTGATTCTTTTGTTGAAAAATAAACCACCATGCAAGGTGGAGGATTATCCTCCCTTCCCACCTCATTCCCCATCATTTTCACCTCAAACACTTTCCCTCCCTTCCCCTCCAAACTCTCAAACAGACCCTAAGAGTTCTAATCTCTCCAATCATTCGACCTCTCATAATGTCTGATATGTTTTTTTTCTATCGTTTGATCTCTCCTATCGTCTGATCAATCTCTTTTATCGTTTTATATGTTTTCATACAATATTCTGTTTCAGACGAATTCCACCTCAGATGATTTTCTGATTTGATTCTTAGTGAGTTGAATATTGTTCTCACAATGTGGTTGTCTTTAGTATCCTTTGAAGACAATTTCATTCTTTGATAAAAATTGGTTTGCAACCTAAGTTGGCATTGCTGTAAGCTTCTACTCTCGATGGTTAAGCATTGATGTGAGTTTCTGTCTTGGGTGATTAAACATTGATTTTTCTGTTTGTTTTTTGCTTCTAGCAACTTGTTAAGCCTTGCATTGTAACTTCTACTTGGTGATTAAGCTTGAACTTCTACCTTAAGTGGTTGAGCATTGCTTTTTCTCTTTAATTTTTTCTTTTGCAAAGTGATTAACTCTTGAATTGTAACTTCTGCTTGGTGGTTAAGCTTAAGCTTGTGCCTTGGGTGTTTAGCATTGATATTTGTTTTTGCTTCTGCCAAGTGGTTCAACTTTGAATTGTAGCTTCAGCTTGGTGGTTAAGTTTTACCTAATTTGGCGTTTGAAGATCACTCCCAAATTGGGGTTTTCGATTCTTTTTGGAACAATTGTCATGGAACCGCGGGAAGAAGATCGAAGGGACCCAAAAGAAGGTCTATGACTTTTTGGAGTTATATATGCACCTCTGCCGTTACCTCATTCATTTCAGACGATTCATATATATCAAACAACTCATTTGCTTGGATATATTGTACTATTCACCCCAAGTTGAAATGCTAATACGCACTTCGAGGTTGATAGAGGCTATTAATGATATAGTTGGTTAGTGGTTAGTTACAAGTTAGTTAGATGATTATGTATGCTCTGTTTGAGAAGTCCAAAGAGCTAGCTTATAGCTTATAACTTATTTGACAAGTTTATAAGTTTGTTTGACCAAAATAAAGATGTTTGATAAACAAACTTATCTTACCAGCTTATAGTTTTTTTCCCCATAAGTTATTTTATTTATCTTATAACTTATTATTTTTGCTCCCATTTTTACCTTTATTATTTTAACGAAATTCCTACTTTACCCGACTTCCACCTCATAAAATAAAATTTTATATAAAAAATCATATAAACATGTTATTTCATTTATATTATTTTATAAAATATTAAAAATTTTAAAAATTAATATTCTAATTATAAAGCTCAAATTACAATTCAAAACGAATTTATATAAAAGTCTTATAAACATGTCATTTTATATTTATAAGCTACTTCAACAACTAATTTTACTAGATGCTTCAAATTCAATCAGCTAGCTTTTTAGCTATCAGCTAAAAATTAGCTTATCAGCTATTTTTGCCAAACTGAATTAGGCTGTAAAGTATATAAGCTCAAGCTTTCTCTCTTTGTATAGAACTTTTCTCATTCCATTCTTTTTTTTGGGTGAATAAAATGGGGTTAAAACCCCGAACAAAACAAACTAGAAATCAATTGGAAACCAAGTACCAGATACATTTGTCCTTAAGGCATTAGCAATAAAACTAGGAGGAAAATAAAAAATTCTAACTTGTAAATCTAAGAAAAGGCCAAACTTAGCTAAGGCATCATTCACTTGATTTGCTTCACGGAAATCATATATGCTTCCAAGAAATACTTCCAGAGTTTTTATGCACTTCATGAATGGCTCTAACAAGTGCATAACAGCCATTATTAGGACAACAACTTTTCTCTTCTATTCTATCAATGTATAATTCAGATTTCTCATTCTGTTGTTTAAAATTTGTTAAACATAAATGAGATGGTGTGTATATAATCATGTTATAAGAAAATATAAAAAATGTTATTTATACACACCGACACCTGACAACTTAATTAATGTGAGTGTATAAATCTTGATTAATGGTGTCCGGATGGATGATTGATAAGTTGGTTAATGATGTCAGAATCGTGATTAATGATTTACAAATTTTAGTTAATGATATCAAAATCTCAGATGTACAAATAACATTATTGAAAATATAATACACACAAATTAATCAACACATTATATTTTGTTTTCTTTACTCAGATAATAATAAAATATTTTTTATGGTATGTCAATATATAATTATATGATTTTAGTTGATAATGGAAAAAAGCTTTACAGTTTACCCCCACATTACAATATATTTTCAAACAACATTTACCTAAAAAGTTGTATTTAAGTTTTCTATATTATATTAGAGTTGTGATATTTAAACATCAAAATTATTGTCCAACACCGTATATTTATACGATGTAACACTTGTTTATTATTTTACCCTCTCTTTCCTTCTAATCCATTACTTTAAGAGAAATATTAGCAACACATTCTCTAACACTTTATTTTCAACACATTCTCCACTTGAATTTTATAGGACCCACATGAATTTCAACCAATATAAAAGAGTGTTGAAAAAAGTGTGGTAAAGAATATGTAACTAATACTCCTCATACTTTAAAACATCACCCAAAGTACCATGTTCCTATTTGTTATCCTATTTTATTGTTAAGATATCATTTCTGATTATATTATTCTATGATTGTATCCCGATGTAACCAAAAATACGCAGTGCGTATATTAGAATATAGAAGAGGAGAGGACAGCGGGAGGAGGAACACGCACGTCGTGTATAAGTAAAAACGAAGGAATAGGCGTCAGACCTCTAAACAGAACGGCTGATCTGTATTTGTTATGTTAAGCAATATATATATTTATTATTTATTATTTATTATTTATTATTACAAGGAAAGCGAAGGAAACAATAATATCACGGCTGAAAAATGCAGCTTCAGCACTTCATTCATTTTGTAATGTTCTCCACCACCACCACCATTAACTACCATTCCCAATTTCCTCAGATCTGAGACTCACACCTCAACCTCCATTCTATGCCCTAATTCTCTCTTCTAACCTCAACCCCAACCTCAACCTCAACCTCAACCCTCTCTCACTGTGAGCTCTCTCTCTCTCTCTCTCTCTCTCAATGTGGAAGGAAAAGAGAGAGTTCCTCCTTTGACTTTGTTTTTGATTCTCTAGGTTTATGGATACATAATGCTTCTTACCTTACTAGTTTTACTCACAATGCTTGATTCCTTATTTACTTACTATTCTTGCTTACTAATTCTGCTCCTCATCTCATCACTGTCACTGTTTTTCACCAAATTCAAAACGAAGACACCAAATATGGAATTAGGTTTTACCTCTTTTTTTTCTTTCATAAATTTCTTTCCTTATAAACTACAAAATTGATGCTTACAACTCACTAATTCTGTTGAGTCAAGCCTTGTATTGTGTGTTGTGAATGAGTCAAGCCTTGTATTGTGTGTTGTGAATATCATTAAGCTCTTCCTATTGTTTTTATTTTTTTCCCTGCATTATTTTCCCTTTGTTTTGTGTCTGTGTGTTTTTCTGTGAGGCTATTTTTTCTGGTAACCAAATTGGACTTGTACTTGAATATAATGTGAATTGTAAAGTAAGAGAAGGTTGGAAATGATTTTGTGTTGCTGATTTTTCCTACATGAATTTGATTTCTGGAAAACTTTAATTACTTGATGTATTATGCAGATACTTTTGAGTAGACTGGTTATTAGTGCATGGCAAAGTCAAGGCAAAAATTATCAAACCCAGATTCTTCGTTGTCACCTACTGCTATAAGATCAAGGGAATGGGATGGTCCATCTAGATGGACAGATTACTTGGGTACAGAAATGACTTCTCCAATGTCATCTACCAGCTCCAAGAATTTCTTCAATGAAGGACAGTCTCAGAGCGCTACGCCAGCTCAATCCCATAAGGGTCTTAATATGCAGTGGGTGGTCCAACTCACTGATGTTGCCGAAGGTCTTATGGCTAAAATGTATAGGTTAAATCAGCTTTTGGATTATCCGGATCCCATTAATCATGTATTTTCAGAAGGGTTTTGGAAAGCTGGTGTATTCCCTAACCATCCTAGAATCTGCGTGTTGCTATCGAAGAAATTTCCTGAACACTTCAGCAAATTGCAACTTGAACGTGTAAGAACTAAGAAGTGATGTCTGTATGCTTTAAAATTTGTATGTTAATTAAGGCCTCCATACATGGAAATCATTTGGGAAGAAAATGGATGCAGATAGATAAGATTGCTTGGGAATCAATGCAAGATCATGCAGAACTTCATTTACAGAGCCTGGAACCTTGGGTGCAGGTGCTATTTTAATACTTTTATGTACTAGTTGTTCCATATGTTCTGCATTCATAACTCACAAGCTATTATGTGATTAACTGAAGGGTTTCACATTCCAGCTGCATGCCCCTCTTCTTACTTGACTAGCTCCATTAGTTTGAGTTATCAAAATTTGCCAAATTCTCCTTGTCATTATCTTTCTTTACTCAACTTATCTGCATGAGTGAGTAGGAATCTGCAAATTTGTAATTCATTTCTAGATTTATTTCTTTTTCTTAGGAGGAAAAGGTTGGGAAAGAATGAAAGGTAAGTGATGTAGATTGGGCTGCTTATTTATTATTAGAATTATGGATTTTATTACAGTTATGGTTTATAATTTGGGATTATTTTGTTATTTAGGGATTTTATTCTGTTTTGGATTAACTTGTTCCGGTTTAGAATAAGATTAACTTTTTATGATGCTTGTCTTTATTGGGTCTATAAATAGGCCTTAGGTGTTAACAGTTAGACAACTTTGATGATTAACAAATATTGATTTTCCCAATTCAGAGAGTATTTGAAACTGGAGTTGAGGGAGCACTTTGCCCTAGAGGAGTACTCTAGATTTATTCGGGGGAGTACCCTACCAAGAGGAGCACTCTTGGGTTATGTTCTACATCAAGTGGCTTCCAAATTGTGGGGTGGTGGCTGGTGGAGCACCACCCTATGGAAGATTGTTTGGTTCTTGGAGATACATGGTATTGGTGGAAGAGAAGAACGAAATAAAAAAGAAAAGAAAAAAAGTGTTAAATGCAAAAATGCCATGGTACATTTCTAAAAATGTTTATAGCAAGAATTTATTGTTTTCAAAATTTTTGGAAATGTGAGCTCTATTTCCTGATGGTGAAAATAGAAATAACCAACCGAACATATTTTCTCTCATTTTGTTTTTCATGAAAATGAAAACAAAAAATATGGAAACCAAACAGCCCCTAAGTATTGTAAAAATGAACCTGTTTCTGCATTCTCCTGCTACCGTTTTGGTTGACCTTAATGAAATAGATTATGGGTTCCATTATCTTTGTAATTTATGTTTTTGATCAATAATTGATCTCTATTTGTGTCATTTTATGTCAACTAAAATTTGCTTAATTATGTCATATCTTTTAGATTTTCAATTCCACTGCATGTTGCCTGAACTTACATGGTTAGAATTCTTGTGTGTACCAGCTACTTCTTGACTTGATGGTGTTTCGTGAACAAGCTCTGCGACTAATATTGGATCTAAGTAGTACAGTAATTACCTTGTTGGTGAGTCTCAATATTGTTGCTTTCCTACTATTTGAGCTGCTTTAATGTTACAAAGATCTTGAAACTGGTTTGCATATATAACCTTATATGAGGTGCCATCAATTTTTATGAATGTTTCTGAAATACAATTGTGTCACATATCAAATACAGAATAGGAAATGGGGCAAAGTTAATTATCTCTGCTTGTTTTTAACCAGTTCATCTGGAGTTGTTCACTTTAGTGAAATAGTTTAAGTGTTTCACAGACGTCCTAGCATTTGAAATAAACTGATAACATAATTACTTCACCTTTTTTGCATATCTCAAATAACTAGGCACAGTGTTTTGCAGCCCCATCAGAATTCTCTTATACTACGCGCATTTATGGATCTCTTCTGTTCCTTTGTGCGGGTAAACCTTTTCTCTGAGAAGGCAAGTTAACTTCCCCTCTTGTTTTCTTGATTTTTATTTTTATTATAGAAACAATTTTTTATTGTTGAACTCAATTTTTAATTTCTCAACTATATACGAATGTAATGATTTCTAAACCAATGCTTTGATAGCAGATGCCAAGGAAGATGTTGCTACAGACCTATAACCTTCTGCATGCAATGTCAAGAAATGAGCGGGATTGTGATTTTTATCATCGGTAGGATATTTTGATAAATTTTCATAAATTATCATCAGTTTTGGGTAAATAGTAATAGATAAGTGTGCATGTCTACACACACATCCATACATACCATGTTGTATAATCTAGTTCTTAAAAAAGGTTTTTTTATCCAAAAAATTTATTATTAACTGAGTTGCATAAAAAATGTCTCAAACAATCTGTAAACTGTCATTGATGGAGAACTAGCTCAATTGACATTCTTGAATACACATTTGACTGCAGTCCCAAATTCGATAAAGTACTTGATATGGAAAAAGTAGATAGACAGCAACTTCTTCACATAATTATGGTTTAGAGGAGGGAAAGTTGAAGTAGGAATAAGAGATTTGGGGTTCTAGAATTGGAAAGCACTTCAAGTATGAAAATATAGTATAAGATACCTGTATACAAAATCTTAAGGGCTATTTATACTAGGTTAAGTGTATATTATTAAGCCCAGCCCAAAATAAAACTCCTATCTACACTCAGGCTATTGTTGTACCTTAAAAATTCATACACTAGTCGTGTAAGTATTTATTGTGGACAGAGTTATGGTGAAATGGATAGAGGGGATGATATTGTTGGGGATTTGAAGCTTGAGGGATTACATTGATAAAATTAATCTCTAAAAGGGATGGAAATTATAAATGACGATGACAAATGAATTTTACTCTAGCTTTAAAATGAAATTCTTTTATGATTTACACACACAGTCACACACTCCTATGTCCTATCCAATGTCACTTTTTCCATTTTTTTATTTTTTAGCTAATTATTGTTCGTTACTTCTATCCTTATATGTTTCTTTCTCTACTTTACAGCTTGGTTCAGTACATTGACTCTTATGATCCACCACTGAAAGGCTTACAGGAAGACTTGAATTTCGTGAGCCCTCGTATTGGAGAGGTTAATCTCATCCTTTTATGTATCAATATGATATTAATAATTGCCTTGATAAGTATGTATTATAAAGATGATAAGTACATTTATAGTCTCCTAACTAATTTTTTTCTTCATGAGTCTGTCCTTTCATGATTTAATTCAATCTATTTTCATTTGCCTGTTCATTCTTTGGGAGCTATATGAGTTGGTTTAAAATCCTGAAAGTATGTGAAAATAAAAACTTTTTATGGCGATGATTTAGTTTGTGGTACACTGGTGCATTTCCTTGAGAACGATTCTAGAAAATTGAATTATTAAGTTATATCACTACATTTTCTTTAGGATAAAACTGAGCATTTAATTTCTTTATCATGTCTAGTGCAATTGGAATACAACTATCTATAAGGGAATCTTCCATTGCTTAAAAATAGTCTTCCAGGAATTCTACTCTTAATGTTGAAGATATATATAAAACCATTCTCATGCCTCCATCTAATGGCTTAAACTTTTGAAATAGTTGGTTCTTGACATGATATCAAAGCTTCTATGACAACATGGTCAAAAGTTTGATCTCTACCACCTTCACTCTTATAATTAATTAAATTAAACTAAATTTCAGCACAGGTGAAGGGTCTCGTGCATTGCCCATGCTGCAAGCTCAAAGGGCTCTTGCGTGAGGAGGCGTGTTAGAGATACATAAGAAAATCATGCTGGACCTCTACCTAATAGCTGAAACTTTTAGGAGACTTAACACTTAAATTATATTTATCAAAATTTAACTAAGCATTTCAGCAGAAGTCACATTGTTGGTAGGTAGGGCCTCTATCTTTGTGCATTCTTAAAGGTAAAACAGATACCTAGAGAAGGTGTGGTATTATGTATGGTTAAACCTCAATTTACTTTCCAAAGAATATAACTTCTGCTTCCAGATTCTTTATGATTTTCTGTTGGAAATAGCAAAAGTGTTGGAAATAACAACAGTAAATGGCATGGTTCATGTATTGATAGGTTCATGTATTTAGGGAGTAGGACTATTATTATTTGTCTTGTAAATATAAGTTGTATTTATATCTAAGTGTATATAAATATCAAAGTATGCTGTGTGCTATTTACACAAGCAATTCAGAAATATAAATTTTATTTATCCCTTTGAATTTATCATCCATGATAAACTACATAACCTGTTACTCATGATTTTCTTTTAATTGAATAAAAAATATCCTCTGATGCAATAAAAGAAGATTTAACATCTTAGCTCTGTTTTTATATTACAAAATGATATCCTTTATGGGTGAATGACTGTATCTGGCAACCTGTTAATATTTTTTTCCCAGGTATTAGAGGCTGTCGGCCCTATTATATTTCTATCAACAGACACAAGGAAACTTAGAAATGAGGGATTTTTAAGTCCATATCATCCCCGGTATCCGGACATACTCACAAACTCTGCTCATCCCATGGTGATGTTATTTTTTGTTTTTAACCATATTGATATTGAATTCTTGAATAGTAACTATGTACTATAACTACCCTGAATTTTTTTTGTCACTGAACCTTACAGAGAGCACAAGATCTAGCAAATGTAACTGCATACCGAGAATGGGTGTTATTTGGGTATCTTGTCTGCCCTGATGAGCTGCTTCGTGTTACTAGCATTGATATTGCTTTGGTATAGTCCATGCTTTTATAACTGTAGTCTTCTAGCTATATTACTAGTTACTAATTGATTTTACCATATTTGGAATTGTTTGCGTTAGCTGAGGCAAGAACACATGCCATGGTGATATGATTATTGAAACTTGAGGCTTGAACTGGTGACCTTTTAAACAAGAAAGCTTTAATAAAATGTTCGATATTTTATTCTCCTGAAAGTTTAAACCATAAGAGATATGCCTAAACATGTATGTTAAGATTGATAGTAGATAAAGATACGGAAAAAGGACCCATCTATGCTCCTATTTCTTATGCAGCTATGCTCTCTTTATACATGTACTGATGATACTGAAGTGTGAATAAAACAATATGAAGCATTTCTCTTTATTGTCTTTTTGGGGTGTATGTCAATATAATTAGTGGCAAGACAAAAAAAAACAGAAAACTGTAGCACCATAAAAGAAAATTAGAATCTGGAAATTTGAAAGCTCCACAAGAGACAAGCTATCTTTTAGAGGCCGAAGCATGTTCTGTGATCCAAGCGAGAGAATCATTAAAATTTTAATCTACTTCTTTGAAAGAGTAAAAAAAATTGAGTTGCTGCTTCTGAAAGAGAAGGATGTTTGACAAGAATGCTCTGTTTTGTTAGGTAATATAAATGTAATATTATTTGGTGTTAAGACAAGTGATGGGTAAGCCGTGCAATGGGTACTGAGATTGCTGTATACTATTAAATATCAATTGTGAAAGAAAGTAAATAGTAGTGTACATTTTTTGTTGTTGAGGTCTACTATACTTCTACCAAGTGGTTTAGTTGGAGCCTCTGAATTTGCAATGTTCTTTTCGGTAGAATATGTGAAAAATATATGGTAATATCATTACAGTATCTTAGATGATCTCTAAGGATTTATTTTGTATTTATTATATTTCTGATTTGTTTCTTTAATTAACTAAGATAAGAGTCTAGTATTAGTATAAATAGGACTACTGGTTTTGTCTTTTGTATCATCTCTCAGCACACTATCATCACATCAAATCACTATCATCTCATAATATTATCATCATATTAGTATCAATATCTATCTCATATTATTCGAAGTCTATATTCTCTCTTTTCCTCCTTTCTCACCTAAAACCCTCCAATTCAACATTTCTTTTTCAGATATTCATGGTACTCTTTCCTACTTGTTATTAAACTGTTGTGAAAATTAACATAAGATTTTATATTGAAATTATGTGGACTATTAATCATACTAAGTTTACTTCCAAAATTCTGTTTGCTCATCACATTTCAGGTTGTGTTGAAGGAGAATTTAGTCCTCACATTATTCAGAGATGAGGTAAATTTAACTTATTGGCTTTGGAACAATGTTTTTAACTGCAGTAGTTGACAATTTTGTAATCGTCAACGCACAGTACATACTTTTGCACGAGGATTACCAGTTGTACGTCCTGCCTCGAATATTAGAATCTAAGAAGATGGCAAAATCTGGACGTACAAAGCAAAAAGAGGCGGATTTGGAGTATAACGTTGCAAAACAGGTTGAGAAAATGATAAGGTATGCTCAAAATTGTTGTTTAATTTAAATATATTAGTATGTATTAGACTAACTGAGCGTAACTCCACCCGAAAGCTATCTCATGGGAAGAGGGTTGCTCAAGTCATTAGAAATAGTTCTTTACTCATATATTCAACCAATGTGGGACTTCTAACACTTAACAGTATGTATTGATTATCAAATATAAATTTGCATAACTGAAGTTGAAAGTTTAGGACTTTAGGGAGTTGAAAGTGGTGAGAAAGAGTAAGGTCGGTAAAGTCAAATCTTGTGACTTGTCCATGATTATTCAGGTTGCCATTTTTAGTGATTTGGTGACTGACTGACTGTATTTAATTTTCCTGGGAATAATTCTGAAAGCAGTTTTGCATTCTAAACTTAGAAAATTGAAATAAAAACAATGTGAACAGAATTGTTCTATGCCAAGAAATGCTTCATTGGTAACTTCTGAATTCCTGTCCAGCTATGGACATGCCTTGATTATTTGATGCACCTTCTTAAATTCTAACATAATAGAAAGGAAATAGCAAATTTTATAGTATTGCAAAAGCCTAAAACCTATTTGGTAACTAGTGTGCATTAGAATTTGATGAAGTGTGCCATTTTCCAGTTCTCGGAGTGCTTTTTAAGGGTAGGGAAAGGCTTGGATTTGACATTGCAGGATGTTTTGTTTTATGGGGTTCAGTGGCACTTTCATCTAAAAGCACATATGCTTAATTATTTGATTTCATTTTCAAATTGTCAGTCAGTGACAGTGACATACGAGAGGATCTAGTGCAACATTAAAGTTCTCTTGCAAGTCGATAGGAACTGTACTAGATAGAAGTTAACTAACCAAAGGGAGCTCAGCTCTTTTCAACTGAAGAAAATCCCCTAAACAACCCAGAAAATAAGCAAGAACAGTAAACCAGAAAATAGAGAGAAAGAAAGAAATACAAGAATGATTACTAGAGATAGTGAACAATCCTTCCCTAGGCCAAAGCCTCCCAAACCTTACTCCAAATTCTGTGATACCCCCCTCTAACTCTTTCTCTCCCCTTAAATCGTTTGCCCCCATGATTGCCGAATCCTCCCCTCCACTCTCACTCTGCCAGCTGTCCATTCTGTTATATAACTTTCCCTTACTCCTCCAACTGATCCCTTCACTCCTTCACTCATTAAAATGCCCTCCTTTCCCTTTTTACATTGCTTTTCCTTTTCCATCCTCTCATGCACACGTAGGCCACTGTTGCTGCCAGGCCCATTCTTCATTTCCACTTCATTCCTCTTCCCCCTTCTCTTATACCCCTGGGTCAATGGCCCACCACAAGTTTGCACTATTACATATAGAGAGATTTTCTTCTTTTGTTGTGATTTGTTTTTTTTTTTTTTGTCATTTTTTAAGTATGCTTCATCTTCACTCTTATATCTCGTCCTTTGGTCTTATACATTTTTTTAAAACAATATTTGTAGTATCATTACAATTGAAGTGCTAAGCACAAAGGTGATTGAATTTTGCAGTGAAGTGCATGAGCAAGCAATATTATCTTGTGATGCCATACATCGTGAAAGGAGAATTTTACTGAAACAAGAGATCGGGAGAATGGTCCTGTTTTTTACTGATCAGCCCAGTCTATTGGCCCCTAACATTCAGGTGTCTTTCTTTCGGCATTTTTAAGTGTGAAAAAGCTGTGTATCTGACATTTTTTTATTGGTGAAACTTTTGTTATTGTTTCACTTATAAATATTCTAGCTTAACTCATAAACAAGTGCATGTCATTACATCTCTTCGGTGGTTTCATATCATTAAGAGGCTAGAAATCTTTGGGAAAATTACAAGATAGGAACTTTTGAAATATTTCTAGTTTAAGAACAATTAATCCCGCTACTGCTGAATGATGTTCAAAGAGTGGTTAATGAGTAACTGCTTATTAGCTTAATTATTCAATTGATTAATTGTTCCTAAACAAAATATTTTACAAATAGTTCTTTAATTTTGTAATTTTCAAAATTTTATTGGAATGTACTTGTTATAACGCTTATGCGGTTTCTATTTGCAATTTGCTGCTGTTTGGACCCAGCAGATTGAGGGAAGAATCTGGAAGGTTTATTCCTGGAATAAACGAGTCCAGCAGTTAGATTAGATGGGCTGGTGGTTAGTTTGTTGGGTTGGGTAGTTAAATACAGGAAAGTGTATAGGAAGGATTCATTCATTGGATTGGTTAGTTGAACAGAGTTATTGCTCAATTGTAAGGAGAAACCCTTGGAAGGAGATTCTTTACTTGAATTCTGAATTCATCAATAACATACCTCCTTTTCTTTCTCTCCCTCTTCTGTAATTCTTGCTCATATCCCTAGGAACCTAACAGCTGCTGATACTTTTGTTTGTAGTCTGATGACGGTGACAGTTCTCTTCTGTTCATACCTTGTCCTTGTCCTTGTTTCTGGTTTTTGGGTTTTATGGTCCTAAGGGGAACTTGAGCAAAAAAAAAGCATTTTTTTTTCAGTTTATCAATGTAATAATAAAGCTCCTCATTCACAAGTGATGAAAACCGTATGTTTCACTGGTAGATTTTGTTACTGCGTGGTGTGTTGAAGTCCATTTACTTGTGAAGAGAAGCTCTAATAAACAAAAATGTATGCTCAAATCCGGATCACTGACATCTTCTCTTTACTATAATACATTTCAGCAATGATTGGTATGAAATAAAAATGAACCATAGAGTGCTACTATAACTGTTTACTCAATTTGTAATTGAAAAGACAAATGGTCCACTATGTAGTGAAGAAATATCAAATATGTATACAATAAATATACAAAGAAGTATTACTTTACTCTTAACCAAGCTGTTTCAAGCTAAACAATCCGATTCATGTAAATAAACGAGTCTAATATTATGCCCAAGCTAGTTCTTTTAATTAATGAACCAAACTGAATGAAACTGAGTCAAAAGATTTAGCGAACAGTTCAGTTTATTTACAGCCCATCTTTTGCTGGTCTACGTGCATATGCAGATGTACTTAAAAGGTAGTGTTCAGGTGTTAAGCTATGCATTCTTGGACTTGTCTTAAGTGGGCTTTATTATATGGTATATTAAATTATGTTTCTCTTTCTTGAATTTGATCACAGTATTATACCTCTTTTATAGCTTTGTAATTGGTTGTGTATTTTGTTTATCTTCAACTTTTTAAATTGACTTGTTTATGAGAGGATGTAATCTTTCCCACAGATGGTGTTTTCTGCCTTGGCTTTAGCACAATGTGAAGTGATATGGTATTTCCAACATGTAGGAATTGCATCATCAAAATCTAAAACTGCTCGTGTAGTCCCAGTGGAGATAGTAAGCATTCCTTTCTTTGTTCTTTTATTGGCTTTTTTATACCCAGCTAATGCCCTTCCCAAGCAAATCAATAAGTTAGGGCTTTTTAAAACTATTTGGGAATATACCAATAAATAAAATAAATTGATCTAAAAAAGGATAATGCATCAATAATGAACAAACAAATACTAGAACCTGAAATTAAGTGGGAAAGTTATTGTTTGAAATAATAATAAAATAAGAGATGAAACTGAACGTGAAAAACCATTGTTTGGAATAATAATAAAATAATATGAGATGAAACTTAGCAGTAAAAGCCACTATTTGAAATATAATTAAATAATAGGAAATTAAATCGATCCGGTAAAGCTATTGTTTAGAATAATAATAAACTAATGAGATAAAAATAAGCGTGAAAAGTCACTATTTGTTATAATAATGAAATAATAGGTGGTGAAACTTAATATGAAAAGTCACTATTTGGAATAATAATGATAATAAAATAATAAAAATTGAAACTAAGCGGGAAAAGTTATTATTTTGAATAATAATAAAATATTGAGATAAAAATGAGCGTGAAAAATCAGTTTGAAATAATAATAAAATAATGAGATGAAATTGAGCAGGAAAAGTCATTGTTTGGAATAATAATAAAATATTAAAAAATGAAACTGAGCGGGAGAAATCAATGGTTGGAATAATAATAAAATAATGAAAGATGTAATTGAGCAAGAAAATTTAGTGTTTGGAATAATAATAATAAAATAATAGAAGTTGAAAAGGGTAAAAATGGCTCAGTGGGGAAAAGCTCTATTTACATGGTAGTCAGATTTTATATATTATATTGATATTGATGCCATATCCCTGACCTGTTAGGTAAAGGGCTGTACTTGGGTGAAAAACGCTATTATTTATATGTTTTCTAATTTTCATTCAGTGTATTGTTTGAATCTATTGGCCTGGTGGTTGACTTGACTTTCATGGTCATGTTTACAGGACCCAAACGACCCAACCATTGGATTTCTGTTAGATGGAATGGACCATTTATGTTGCTTGGTGCGCAAATATATTGCAGGTTAGATTAACTTTATGTATACTTTCTCCTACGGTGAGGGAATATGATATTATTATGTTCATCTTTGTCGTCAAAGAATGTTAAAATGTTTCCTTCATCGAGGTATACATTGAGAAAAATGTACATTTTACTCTTAAACTGCTATAGGCTCGGAGATATTACCAAAATTATGCACTTAAGTTTCTTTATTCCGTATTTATTAATTTGAAACAGTGTTGACTGGTATCTATTAAGTGGCAGTGGACACCCTTAAAGATGCGAGAATTCTGCTCTAACCAGGTTCACAATAGAGTTGCATTGCATCTACTTCACACCAGCATAAGGTTTTAGGCTTTTAGCCTCCTTGATTTTAAAGAAATCTTTATAATGAACCAACAAAGGTTGTTCCAAAGTGGGGGAACACATCAACTCTACCTAAAATTCTTCTTCTATTAAAAGGGTGTCCCGGTGCAGAAAGCCCACTTTGTGGGGTATGAGGAGGATAGTTGTACGCAGCCCTAATCCCGCAAGCGGAGAGGCTCACCCTCTTAAAATTCTTCTATTATTTAAAAAAAATAGAGAACTCCCATGTCCATGCCAATTGTGAAACATATCATTGCATGTTGTAGAATTGTAAAAAGGAATGTTGCTATTCTCTTCTGTAGAGACTTTGGCTATTGGTCAAGAGTAATCAATTGAGGATGCTAAAAATTGGGATAAATCTCTGGTATTGGAGCTGTGACATAGGAAACAGATAATGAAATGGTGAAAACAATTCCCTGAGAACTTGATCATTACTAATAAATGGTCCCTGCTTTGCTTTACTGTATGTTTATTTTTTATTCTTATCATAGTTGATGCTTTGTGTGCTTTATTATGTGCAAGAGTTAGTTACTGCACTATCGTTTCTTTTCCCTTTTATTTGTTGTATAGTTTTTGCATGGATGTTTTGGATATTAAATGTTGTTTCATTTGATTGCAGCAATTCGAGGTTACTCATTGTCATATCTTTCATCATGTGCTGGAAGAATCCGGTTTTTACTGGGAACCCCTGGAATGGTGGCTCTTGATATAGATGCTAGCTTGAAAGGACTTTTTCATCAGATCGTCCACCACCTTGAAAACTTACCAAAACCACAGGGTGAAAATATATCTGCTATCACTTGTGATCTATCGGTATGTGAGACATGCTTGCGGGCCATTTTCTAATATCTTAAACATAGGACATGTCTGTGTTAAGTGTGAAAGTCCCATATTTGTTGAGTAGATGAGTTAAGAACCATTTATAATGACATGAGCAATCCTCTCCGTAAGAGCTAGCTTCTGGGATGGAGTTAGGTCAATTTATTCTAGTATGGTATCAAAGCCTATCTCGATGTTGGACCACTTGTAAGATATCCAGTCCTACAAACTTCACGCTCCAAATGTCCAATTGGGGTGTGTGTTAAGTGTTAAAGTCCCACATTGGTTGAGTAGATGAGTAAAGAACCATTTATAATGACTTGGGCATCTCTCTCCCTAAGAGCTGGCTTTTGGGTATAGTTAGGTCCAGTTATTCTAATAGTATGCCTTTTGGACATATTAGAGTTCAGCATGATCTTTGATATAGATATACTTGCATCGAGCTAATAATCATAACAAAGTTGCCACTTTGGTTTAGAAGTTATCTCATTCAAAAAAACATGTGTGTCATTTTGCTTATAAGTATTGAGATCCCACATTGACTAGAGATATGGCCAAAGTAGTTCTTATAAGGCTTGGACAATCCTCACCTCTTGAGCTAGCTTTTGGGGTTGAGTTAGGCCCAATCCCAAATTCTAAGATGGTATCAGAGCCTATCTTAGTTCTATTATTGGGTTAGTTATTCCATCCGCATTTTTCCACGCTCCAGATGTCCAGTCCTGGGCATGAAGGGGTGTATTGAGATCCCACATTGACTAGAGATATGGCCAAAGTAGTCCTTATAAGGCTTGGGCAATTCTCACCTCTTAAGCTAGCTTTTGAGGTTGAGTTAGACCCAAAATCTAATTCTAAGAATAAGTAATTATTGGTATGGTAAAGAAGGCTTAAGTTGTGAAGTCATGCTAGAGTGCTAATGCATACAAAGATTGTATATTCATTATAGGTCTTTTAGCATCAGAACCTTAGTTTCTAGTTTTTCTTTCCATCCTTTGTTCTTTTATATTTATATTTATGTTTATTAACAATCTAATGTTTGAGTACATTCAACACTAATCAAGCTATTCTTTCAGGATTTTCGAAAGGATTGGCTATCGATTTTATTGATAGTCACGTCTTCGCGTTCATCTATAAACATTAGGCACTTGGAGAAAGCTACAGTTTCCACTGGCAAAGAAGGCTTATTATCAGAGGGGAATGCTGCTTACAATTGGTCCAGGTTTTCATCCTGATTTTGATTTGCTCTGCAATGTTATTCTGATACTCTTTTCTGTAATTCAATATTCAAATGTTTTATCTTTGAGTCTCTTAAACGAGGGTGATATTTTTTTGTTTTTTTGGAGGAAATAGCATGGGATATTTTTTTCCCTTTTTAAGCTTAGAAAAAGAGAGAAAAAAATATTTACACACCTTTCTTGCCAATCTGCAGCCTTCTTGCTGTGCTCAGTCCTTTCCCTTTATTAATTTATTTCCCAGGTTGGGGTCCATTCGTTCATCTACAGATCTCCTAGACAGAAGACCAAGCTTATCAACTTAGTGTAAATCTTTATGCAGAAGAAATAATTTTGTGAGGATTGATCTATTAAATTGGAGTATTGGACCATGATGCTAGATCTATTAGCTGGAAATTTCTTGCTTTGTACTTGTTAAGTCCCACATGCGATGGATAGATGGGTAAAAAATTCTTCATAATGACTTGGACAACCTCCCCACCTTGAGCTAGCTTTTTGGGTGGAGTTAGACTAAGTTATTCTAATATGGTATCAGAGCCTAACCCAATCTTGATGTTGGTCAACCTGAAGATGTTCAGTCCTCTGAACCTTACGCTTTGCTGTTAAAAAACATTTGCCCAGAGCCTAACGGTTTAGTCCCCTCCCTTAGTGTGTCTCTTAACATGACATCAGATTATGTGGGTAAGGCTGATGCCACTCCCAATTGCCTATTTCCACTCGCTACTAACTATGAGTGGTTAATAAGGAGTGTGAATATACTATTGAGAGTGTCAATGGCCTTGTCCGATTATGTGTTCCCCCACTTGAAGTGATACACTTATAGGAGCCTAATAGTTGAGTTAGTGATTCCTAACAAATCTCTCTCGCACTCTAATGTATAAGGCGTCCCAGTGCACGAGACGGTTTGGGGAAGGTAGGTGTACGCAGCTTACCCCCGCAAGCGGAGAGGTTGTTTCCAAGATTTGAACCTGTGACCTTAGGTCACAAGGCAACAACCTTACTATTGCGCCAAGATTCGCCCTCTTCTCTCATTCTCTAATGTATAAAAATAAAAGAAAAATTTGAAGAGATAACTAAGGTATTATGGTTCTCTTTTTATGCAGATGCGTAGATGAATTGGAATCCCTACTTTCAAAGCATGGTAGCCTTAGGAAGCTGTATTTCTACCACCAGCACCTCACAGCCGTGAGTGTCCCTATTCCACCCCACCTAATCTTTTTCCTCAATTTATCTAGATTGATGGCTAGTTGGTGCTATCACTTTTAACTTCGGTTTAAATTCTGAATTTTACTTGCGATTTCTTTCATTTAAAACTCAAACTACATTCCTATGATAGGTTTTTAGAAACACCATGTTTGGTCCAGAAGGGCGTCCACAACATTGCTGTGCATGGCTTGGGATTGCTAGTAGTTTTCCAGAGTGTGCGTCTCCCATTGTTCCAGAAGAGGTATAACCAAACCTCCCTTGCAGTCTTATAATATGAATTATCAAGTATTGCTAAAATTCTGAATCCATTAACTGCATGGTGATGAAGCTGTACTTTGCTTATTTTTTTTGGTGTGGTACTTTTATGCTTTGTTTTGCTTACATAAAGACGTGGTCTGCAAAATATTCACCATCCATATTGCAACCTTTCATCTATGTATGTATGTATGTATGTTACATTTAATTAAAATGAAGCATTGTGGTATTACAAAAAAAGGAGAGTTAATGGTACATATGGATCTATTAAAAGTTAATTCTAAGATGTTCTTGTTTTAAAGCCACATAATCATTCTGCGTTCTGATGTCATTGCATATCCAAACTTCTCCTATCACATCACTGGTCAAACTCAAAAGTATAAAGAATGGCACTGTCTGGTTGAAAGATGAAACCGCATGTTGACTTAAAGGTCATGTAAACTTCCTCTAACTATTGCCTGATTGATCATTAGTTGTGTTACATGCGTCATAAACCATGATAGGAAGATGTGGGAAATATAGAATATAGATGGTCACTATAATTTTTTTGCTGCAAGCAGGTTACAAAAATTGGCAGGGATGCTGTTCTTTATGTTGAATCTCTGATTGAATCCATCATGGGAGGATTGGAGGGATTAATAAATATTCTTGACTCTGAAGGAGGATTTGGTGCCCTAGAGAATCAGGTAACTACTGTTAGTTACAAATTAGACCCATTTCTGAAAACTAACCTTCAGATTTGTATCAGCTTCTTCCAGAGCAAGCGGCTTCTTATCTGAATTATGCATCGAGAGTTTCTATTCTATCATATAAATCTCCAAAAGGAGCAGCTGGCTTTCCTTTACCTGGCCATGAGAGCTTTCCTGAAAATAACAGTTCTATCAAAATGTATGTCACTGTAATCCCATGCCAAGTGTACATGTATAACCATTAACTACAGCTTTTTAATGTTTCTGCTTTTTCTAATGACAGGTTAGAAGCTGCAATGCAGAGGTTGACCAATTTGTGCTCAGTTTTAAATGATATGGAGCCTATATGTGTTTTGAACCATGTCTTTGTTCTGAGAGAGGTTAGGGATGGATCTTCTTTGTCTTCCTCTTCTTTTATCTTCTTTCAGAGATTTACTTATCTATCTAGAACAGTCTGGTAATGCTATCCATTGCAAAAGTTTCCTAGTAAGAAATCTTCAATGGAATGGGTACAGGTCCTTTTGGAGATGTTTCTAGCATGGTATAGTTCCAATATATATAAATTGAGGTAGTAAATAAATGTCTTGGTGTTTTAATATGCAAATCCTGGAAGAAGGATTCGAAAAGTATGGTAAATGTAGTGGTTTACCACATGTAGATAATAGAATGGGGATGAAATAGGAAAAAGGTGAGGCTTTCATTATGAAAATGTGCATTATGTTTTTGGATGTTGTGTTTGCTTTGGAAGTGCACAACTAGTAAAAGATACGTTGACCAAGTTTGATTGCTGGATTTGATTGGTGAATGTCGAGGAAAGGTTTCAGAATAACATGGGCAATATAAGAGGATAGGCATATTTGTTGCAGTATATGTTTGAAAGTCTATTAATATATTTAAAAGGAATTGTTTGCTCCAATCTGCCATGTGTTATTCATTTTTGCCATTTGGACTACATTTTTAACATTTGGATCCACTAATAGATGCCATTTGGTTAAATAAATGCACATTAGCACATGTAATTTGAAATTTCCCAATCTTACTCATCTCTTTTATTAATGGCTTCTTTTGTTTCCAATACTTGCTTTTAATTTTTTCAACTCCCAACGATATTCTCTTTCAAATTTATTCTACTCCCAATATTTTCAAATTTTAAATTTCTGATTATGCACTAATTAAAATTACATTTTCCAAAAAGGAGACAAAATTTAATTGTTCATTATTTAAAATTATTTTTATTTGAATATGTACAATATTATGTTATTTTATTATTTTAATATCTCCCTCGCGTCGCAAAGGTGATATGCTAGTAGCATAAGAAAGAGATATCTCTACTTTGAAAAGTAAAATTTCAGAATAGGCATATGTATATATCTGAGTCTAATCATTCATATCACAGATTCAATAGGCTCTGATCCATAAGTTCTCTTTTCGTAAAATCTCATTACAATTATTTAATTTCCACTACATGTGGAGTTGTTCATTGTTGATATAGTGATTTTAGTAAATGAAGTTGAGGAAAGTCTAATCCCTGGAAGACCTTCTATCTGTCTCTCTCACACCTTATACCATCTCTCATTTGGATTTAGGGATTTATGTATTTGTTTACTATTATTGAACAAATTTGAAAGCAGCTTCAACCCAAATAAAAAATTAGTGCGTAAATGTGCTTGGATTGAAGTACATTGCTTTTCACATGGAAACCTGTACCTGAGATTTTCACCAAATACAATCTTTGAAACTATCTTATGTTGAGACTATAGCTACTTTTTGTTGAATTTTAATTATAATACTGAAGATGTCTAGGATCAAGCTCTGGATTATTGTGATACCGTAGATGTAGCAATGAAGGTAGAACAGTAGGTGAATAGTCGAAAAAGGTTAGATTGAAGTGGAACAATGGAACTCTAGGATTATTATAAAAAAAAGAAAAGAAACAATGGAACTCTAGGCCAAGAACTCGAGAGAGTGCTTCAGATTTGAGGTATTGTTAAAATGGTGGCTAAAAGCTGCTTACAAAAGTTCCTAAGGGCCTTTTATTTATAGATAGAAGTGGAACAACGGAACTCTAGAGAGTGCTTCAGATCTGAAGTTTTGTTAAAATGGCCGCTAAAAGCTGCTTATAAAAGTTCCCAAGGGCCTTTTATATAAGGCCTTTAGTAACCCCAGAATCCTAAACATTCATTACATAAACCTTGGTGGAACATAGCTGTTAGGAAATCCAAGAAATAACTGATAATATCTTTTAGAACATTTTTAGAGTATCCTAGATGATTCTCTTAGGATTTATTTCTTATTTATATTTTATGATTTGTTTCTTTATTTGATTAGGAGTAAGAATCTACATTTAGTATAAATAGGACTATTAGGGTTGTCTTTTGTAATCACCACAACACATAATCATCACATCAGATTAATATCAATCTTATATTATTTTGATTCTCTATTCTCTCTTTTCCTCCTTCCATACCTAAAACTCTCCAATTCAATATGGTATCATAGCGGTACTATCCGCTGTGGCCTGTTCAATCACTATTCTGCTGATGAGTTTCCAAAAAATCAGAACTCCGATTAGTCATCCTCTGTGACCTGGTCCTCAAGCAAATTGGCATTTCTCCCAGCAGAAGGCAGTGGAAAGAGCTTCCAACCTTGAGGACAAGGTTGAACTTTAAGAGGATGGTATTGTTAGGCCCAACAGAATTAGTTAGTTGGGTCGTTAGTGGAGTTAGTTAGCTAAACAGGGTTAGTTAGTTGAGTTAGATTGTTAAATAGATGAAGTTGTAGATGAGATGGTCATTCATTCATTTTGTTAGTTTGGAAAACAGAGCTTCGACTCAGTTGTAAAGGGGAAACCCTTTGTTGAAGGGGAAACCCTTAGAGGAGAGTTTTTCTCCTTGTGTTGTCCATTTAAGTTCAATCAAGCAATAAAGATCCTTTATTTCCTTTCTCTTTTCCATTTCTGCTTGAGTTCCTAACATCAACCCATAAAACCCAAGTCTTTAAGCATTGTCTCCCACTTTATCAAATTGTATTGTTTCTGAGCCAAACGTTGATCCTTCTGTTGGTGTTTTAACACTGCAAGCTATTTGTGCAGTACATGAGAGAGTGCATTCTTGGCAACTTCAGGAGAAGATTGCTTGGTGTGCTGAAAACTGATAACGATCTTCAACGGCCCTCTGTTCTGGAATCACTGATTCAGAGGCATGTCAGCATTGTGCATCTTGCAGAGCAGCACATCAGCATGGACATTACTCAGGGTATTCGTGAAGTTTTGCTTTCGGAAGCCTTTTCAGGACCAGTTTCTTCTCTGCACTTGTTTGAGAAGCCAACAGACCAACATACAGGATCGGCCACTGAATCTGTATGCAATTGGTATATTGAAAACATAATCAAGGATGTATCAGGTGCTGGGATATTGTTTGTTCCTATTCATAAATGCTTCAAGAGTACAAGGCCTGTTGGTGGATATTTTGCAGACTCGGTCACTGATCTCAGGGAACTGCAGGCTTTTGTACGTATTTTTGGTGGCTATGGAGTAGACAGGCTAGACAGAATGCTAAAAGAACACACAGCTGCACTTTTAAATTGCATTGACACATCACTGCGATCAAATCGTGATGTGATAGAAGCAGTTGCTACCAGCCTGCATGCTGGTGATAGAATTGATAGAGAAGCTTCTATCAAGCAAATAGTTGATCTTGAAACTGTGATTGGTTTTTGTGTTCAGGCTGGCCTAGCCTTGGCTTTTGATCGGCTACTAGCTGAGGCTTCTGGTGCCATACTTGAAGAAGGTGCTCCCCTGATACATGCACTGCTAGCTGGGGTGGTTAAGCATCTTCCTGATGGAGTACCAGAAAAGGAAGAGATCAAGAGAATGAGAACAGTGGCAAATACTGTAGGTGTGGTAAGTGATCATGATTCAATTTGGGTAAGATCGATTTTAGAAGAAGTTGGTGGTGCAAGTGATGGGTCATGGAGCTTGTTACCATACTTATTTGCGACGTTCATGACATCTAATATTTGGTTCACCACTGCATTCAATGTTGCCACAGAGGGTTTTAGTAACAATATCCATTGCTTGGCAAGGTCGGTAAGGTTATGTTTTGGCTGAAATTACTTATGTTTAGTATCTGTAAACACTGGAGTTTAGTGCTTTTCAATGACTTGAAGTTTGTGTTTGCATGCTTGTAATTTGATCCAATGCCATCGGTCTAACTTCTATCCAGTAATTCTATATGGGTTGGATTTGGAAATTATTTATTTAGTTTTTTATTCCATTGTGGTAAATTAATACTTGAGAAACTGAACTCAACATTAGCATATACTAATTTTGGTACCATTTGTATCACTCTAACCGCTTAATACCGGGCAGGTGCATTTCTGCAGTGATTGCCGGAAGTGAGTTTGTTAGGTTGGAACGTGAACATCAGCATAGACAGTCTTCAACAAATGGGCATGCTAGCGAGGGAATGGATCCTGAATTAACAAGTCATATGTCAGCTGAAGCAAGTATCAAGTCCACACTGCAGTTATTTGTGAAATTCTCTGCAGAGATCATACTGGATTCTTGGAGCGAAACACACAGGTAAATTATATGATTTTGTTTTAACCCAAATAGTTGTTTACTGTAAGTGTGTGTAAAAATTTCATCTGCTGCTCTATTTCAGTGCTTTGTTTTATCTGAAACATTACTCTTTCCTTTAGTAGTTTTCTAAGATATTTTATATTTGGGTTGTGCACAGATCTCATCTTGTAGCACAGCTTATCTTCCTAGACCAACTTTGTGAAATTTCACCATACCTTGCACGAAGCTCACTGGAAACCCATGTTCCTTATGCCATTCTCCGTTCAGTATACAGCCAATACTATGCAGATACTCCATTGGCAATACTGAACGCATCACCCCGTCATTCACCTGCTATATTGCTAGCTCATGCTTCTCCTGTCTTAAAGCATCCTCGTGGAGACTCACCACAGTATTATGGCAATGATTCAGGGTACTTCAAAGGCTCATCGTCACATAGCCAGGAACATCTTTATGATGCTGATAGTGGCAACTTAAGGGGCATGGACAACAGGCAAAGGAACGTTCGTCGTTCTGGGCCTTTGGATTACAGTGCAAGTCGTAATAGTAAGGTCAAATCTGTTGAAGGCTCAACTTCTGGGAGTACTGGACCCAGTCCACTTCCTAGGTTTGCAGTATCTAGGTCTGGTCCAATAGCATACAAGTAGTAAGATGTTTAAAATATACCTCGAGCTGGTAAATTATTCACCTTTTGCTAGTGATCAGTTGTCCATAACCATATATCATCCAGCAGGTTCCCACAAATTTTGGAAAAATGTATATCACACTAAAGCGTACTTTTGTAGTCGCCTTGTTGATAGTTTAAATCAGTGCCATATTTTAAGTCCCTGCTGTATTAGTGAGAACCGGATTTGCATGCTTTATTGCTTTGCTTAGACAAATCGTAACATCTCTGATGGCACTGGCATTCTGGATCTTGTTAAGCAAATGCAGCATGATGTACAGTAGCTTTCTAGTCCATTAAATGGTCGCCCTAATAAATCCTTATATATGCACATATGCCTAGTCCTCTCCTTACCCGAAAGGATCACATAACGCCGTTCTTTTCTATAAGTCACGAATTTGTACATCATGTAAAAAAAAGTTAAATTTCGAACCATTAAATTTAACTATAATTTTAAGTAGTGTTACTTGCAAAACTTTGCAATAATTTATTTTGGTTCAATTAATTGACACCTAATTGCAAAAAGTGGATTATTTTAATATTTGATTATACATAATTCATTATTATTATTATAATTGATTATAATAAAATCAGCTTTATATATTTATTTGCTGAAAAGTTATTTTAAATTAATATATCTCGTTTTGATTATATAAAAAATCACTTACATAATAAATTAAAAAATGAAATTAATCGTTTAAATAAAACTTGAAACTCCTAACTTTTTGAAAACTTTTCATAGAAATTAATTTGAGGTAATTTAATCAAATTTGTCAATCAAATTAAATCCAAAATACCTTTATTCTAAAAAAATGTTTCCATATAACTAGGGGGAAAGCTGTCTAAATAAGCCTCGACCTATTTTATAAAGTATTGGCATGAATCTACCCAACTTTTTTTTTTTGGGCTCAACCTAACCTATTTATGAAAACATACAAGTATGTCTGCCCTGAAAGGCTGTTTAAATTCATACATTACAAAAAGACTTCTTATACGCCAAGAAACTTATATTGCAATTTTTAAATAGATATAACCTTTAACAAAATTATTAATTTTATATAAAAGAAATACAAATATATAATTAGTAAATTATATAAATATTAAAAGTTTATAATTATATAAATATAAATAATAAATAAATATTAAATAAATAGATTGACCTGATATAGACTAAATAAGCTTTTTTTTCAAAAGCTGAAGCCTTATCATACATAGTTAATAAATCTTTCAAGAAATGTAAGTCTAGCTTGTTTGCTAAATAGACCAAACCTATGTAAGCCGAAAAGATGATAAGTTACAGGCCGCCCATTGGAGGCCAAGCCTATTCCCATCCTACATATAACTTCAAGCTTTCCCAAACCACCATTAAGGGATTGAAACTGCTGAAAACAAGCAGTTGATCCTCTCCCCACACCATGCTTTAAACCAAATGACTTCTACGTGTACACTTCAACCTACCATCCTCTCCCCACACCAGGTTATAGGCCAGAACTCCTTTTGCCACAAACACAGCAACACCCCCACCCCTCCCACCCCCCCAATAAATAAAAAAAACAAATGATATGATATGATAACAGATAAATAAAAGATATGCCATATGATAGCCATGTTTGAAAGATAAGTGTCTATCTTTAAGGGATCATAGTAACAATTAGCATCTTTGGTTCAAGGAGGTAGCACATGCTGCAGCTATTCAGTTAAACACAACATGCAACAAACAAGTTTCAGGAAAACAAGTGCAAAACCCTTCTAGTTGGCTTGATCATCCTCCTCGCAAATGTGCACCTAGCTCACCAAACTGATCATCAGCCTCCACAGTATCTTCAGATAGTCGCACAGCATCTAGCTTCTGCTTGAGAATTTCTATGGCATTTAGTACTAACTGAGAAGCTTTAACAGCTCCAGTAGATTCAACTGTGAATATGAAGCTATCCTGTTTCGCATTGATTTCTACAAGCCCAGGTTTGCCCATAGCTTCTGCTTTCTTAATCACCTCATCATCATAAGTGTATGCCTCAGGGTCAAACACCCTAACCTAATAAATGTTAAAATCTTGGTCAGAATAAATCACCACAAGACAAAGCATTCGAAGGATTGCAAATTTGTGTTTATGTTTAACAAATGCATAACACAGCAGGGAAGGATTCATAATAACAAATCACGATAAGAACCTTAAAATGTTTTTTTTTCATAAAGACGGAAATGGGAATTCAGTACCATATATCAACAAACAAAAATATGTACAGCACAAAGTGGTTAACAATTTAACATAGTTGGATTGACAAGACATCAATTTCAAGAACTCTTAAAAAGCCCTTGATTTAGCAGAAAGTGTATCAATACTCCTGGAGATGCTACAACAACCAGCATGAGTTGTATCACATTCTGATACTGACATCTCATTTATTGTAAAATTTCTGTGCAGCCTAAGATTCATATTCATTATGAAATTGCCAGCTTAGGACCTGAGTCACCTGACTAATCTTGATGCAGTAAATCCTTGACATTCACAGCAATGTCTTTTTTATTTTCGCACTTTCTGCACTTAAGTTGTTATCTTATATGCAAAATCTTTTCTGGAATCATGTTGTTAACACCTTCCAGAATGAAACTATGAAGTTGCTCAAATTTTCACCTTCAAGAATTTTGCTTTTACTCAGCCTCGACATTGAAAGTGATGGAAGCTACCTAAAACAACTCCCTTCTAATTCCAAATGATTAATGGCAAAGAGAATAAAATAGAAGAGATGAATGAGGACAAGATCCATGTACATTTCAACAAAATCCTTAATCCAAGATGAACCTGAATTCTTACAAAAACTTAGCACCCTGATGCTTATACTCTAGAGAGCAAATATATTATTTTCCAGATGGCAGCTAGCTTCATAAAAAAATGAAGAATAATGGTCTCCTAGTTCCTGCATGTTCCTTCTCTATGTGGTTCCGTAAGCCTATATTAGAGGTCATTTCCATAAACGACTGAAAAACCAGTCTTGAAGACCATTAACAAGCAAATTTTACTCACAAGAAGCATCATGCAATCATTCAAAACATCAAATTACCATTGTCTATCATTGAACACAGAAAGACAACAATAAGTACATCTAATTCTATTTTCTTCTCTACTTCAAACCAAAAAGTCAAAGAGATAGTGAAGCAGAAAAAGAAATATTAAAGGGCAACCTAATGCTAGAAAGCTCCCTTTATGCGCAGGGTCCAGATAAGGGTCAAATCCACTATGCGGGTCTGTAGTAGGCAGCCTTACCTTGCATTTGCAGGAGGTTGATTCCACGACTCGAACTACTAAAGATTCCATGGCAAAATTTTTTTTATTGTAATAGATATTTTTTTTTTTACTAAAGATTCACGGTTCTATGTATTTAAGTCTTGAACTACTTCAGTTATGTTTATCTGTATTTGATAAGTTAATTAATCTAGGAAAGTCCAATCTCGTAGTTAGGGGTCTAAGTAATTAAAAAGTAATCTAAGAGTCAGTCAAAAGTCATTAATTTAGTCATTGAAGAGTCCACTCAGTTTGAGTCCCTATACAAAGTTATGTAATCTTGAAAGCAATCTAGAGTTAGAGTTCAAAACAGTTTCAGTGAAGTATATTAAGAATATATCATTCTGGCGTTTCTTTCAACTTAGGATTAGAATTCTGATCATATCAGGATGTTGGGATCCAATTGCAAGCTATGGGACTTGAGTCCCACATCGGAAGTATGGGATTCCGGTGTAGGGTTTATATGGCCTTGGGCTCTCCTACTACAACGACTAGCTTTTGTTGTGTAGTGCTCCCAAGGTTCGTATCAATTGTGTTAGGATCCAATTGCAAGCTATGGGACTCGAGTCCCATATCAAAAGTATGGGATTCCGGTGTGGGGTTTATGGCCTTGAGTTCTCCAACCACAACAGTAGCTTTTGTGGTGTGATTCTCCCAAGGTTCGTATCAATTGGTATCAGAGTTTTCCACCATGTCTCGCGGCTGCAAAGGAGTGGTAACAGCGACATTGCAGTGTTCGCCGGGCCGGGACTAGTCGAAGCGCTAGTGGGCGCCGAGGCTGCGGAGTGTGGTGAGATGTTAGGATCCAATTGCAAGCTATGGGACTTGAGTCCCACATCAGAAGTGTGGGGTTTATATGGCTTTGGGCTCTCCCAAGGTTCGTATCATAGTTACCAGGTTCGCTCCCCTCCCTCAAGAACCACGAACTAGCTCATGCGTCCCAGTTCGTGGTGCATTTCCGTCCTAGTTAGCAGTGGTTCGCGAACTGGGACGTTGCAATCAACGAACCGAAACCGGTGAAACAGAGCATCTTGCAGCTGATAATGTTGAAAATTCTGATAGTGGTTTTCAGAGAAGAATGAACTCGAACAAGGAAAGAAGAAAGAGCCTTGACTTGTCCAAAAGTCTCTTCTTCATGTTGAGATGCAATGCAAAAAAAAAATAAAGAATCAAAAAAAAGCAGAGGAATGTGTAGGGAAGTAAGATCAGTATAACTAGAAGGGAAGCTAAAGGTACAACCTTGTTTTGGCGAAAACTAAGAGGCGGTGGAAGAAAACAACGAAGAGGGAGGAGAAGATAAAAGAAAACCGACTGAGAAACAAATGGCCAGCGCAGAAGATGAGGAGTCTACATTTGAAGAGAATGGGTCATAACTCCTGACTATTTCCAATAGGCAGATTGGCAGACAACCTAATAAATTCTTTTTATTATCACCATAAAACTATACTTAAAAAATAATGAAGAGATAAAGTGAGTTGTTTACAGGTGGATAGCTATTTTGGGTAATTTAATAAAAAATAGAGTATCAGTTATTAATAATAATAATAATAATAATTAGTCATTAAAATATTTAAAACTAACTCTATTCCCTAAAAGGAGATATCAATGCAGTATTTTCGTTTTTATGGGATAAAAAATAATGTTTTTTTTAATAAGATGATATCTCTAATAAAAAATATATTTATAAATTCATATATTTGTTTAAGTTTTCTATAATAAGAAAAATTATGAAATTATACTAAACTTATAGAATATATGAATATATGAATTGATAATATAAAGAACGAACCAGCCAATAATTTTAAATGTATCACGTCCCGAAATAGTGTATTGACAAAGTCTACCCCGCACATACCACATATATAGCTAAGTGGCATACCATGTACCCGAACCCATACTATGAACCGAAGTGTACCGCGCAGTGTTATCGATGGCGGATGGCGGTCCATGGCGGAAAGCCAAAAATCCGCCATACAAATGGCGGATGGCGATGCGGCCATATGACGGATGCCATGACGGACAACATAAAAAATATTATAAATATTATACATAACAAAAAAATGCAGAAAAATATAAAATCCAAAACAAGCCACAACATATGTCAAGAACAATAACTACTTTGGCTTGGAGAAGTAAGAAAACGAGAGGTGCTGGATACTGCTTGTATTGGCTTAGATACAGCTGGGTGAGAGCTGAGTCATTATATGCATTTTTTCAAATTTTAAAATGTTTTTTATCAAATAAAAATATTATTAAAAAATACTTTTGACTTTTCTAAACCATTGCACCGCCAAATAGTCTTTCTTCCTGACCTTTTGTTTTCTAAATAGTAAACACTTACACTCCACCGCCAAATATTCTTTCTTTCTTCCTGACCTTTTGATTTATACTCGACGACGTCCTACTCTACGCTCATCGCCGTCATCGTCGTCCTGCTCTGTGTTCATCGCCGTCCTGCTCGGCGTTCATCACCGTTCTGCTCTGCGAGTCCGCGTTATCGCCATCGCATTTCTGGTTCTGCTTCTCATTCATCGTCGTCCTGCTTCTTGTTCATCTCCGACAGTTCTGGTTCGAGTATCTCTAGGCTCTGCATTCACCATTCGAAGCTCTGCGTTCACCAAAAGCTTTAGGGTTTCTAACCCAAATGGACCTCGAATCGGGTCGGGTCACGCACCTAGACCCGCGCAAACCCAAAAAAATCCAACTCCGCCACCTTTTCACCATTTCCGTTTTTCCGCCATGGACCGCCACCGCCATTCGACCGCCATACCCCGCCATACGAAAAACGCCACGCCACGCCTTCCCTGTGGCGGTTTGTCTAATTTCCGCCACCGATTTCCGCCATGGCGGCGCCATAACCGCTATTCGACAACACTGGTACCGCGTTCCTAGTAACTATGATTCGTATCACAGATTTATATCCAAAGGTGTTGGACTCCTCCAACACAAACCCACTTATCCCTTTTACCTATCCTACCTAATTCCATATTCTCCGGTTCCATCCAACCCTAAAATCTAAACAAGCTGCATCAGACAGTAAAGAATGTTCAAGATAAGTATATAAACACATATTTGGTTAGAAATAATTGGTGAGGTACTGAACGTACATATCTTAAAATAATTCCAAAGGGAGTATATGCAACATTACACCAATTACATACCAAATAAGGATCAAATAATAGTAAAAGTAGCATTCTTGATGAAAGCAGTGAAAACTGTATAACCAACCTGTTGTGTTACTGCATCAATGTCAAACACACGGGTAGGACTACTTTCAACCCATTCTTTTTTCTCCTCAAGTGTCAAGGACTCCATCATATCCTCATTTATGTGAATTTCGGGTTCATACATGAAAGTGACGGTTGCCGCTGGCGACCATTTAGCATGATCTTTACCAATCCCCTTCCTAGCTATTGCTCTCAGCCTCAGCTCTTGTCCTCTCCTTAACTTCACAATTATAATCCCCCTGAATTGAAATCAACTCAAATTACACATGTCCTACCATTAAACCAAAAATTTACACTGCCACAGCATTAAGGAACACAATAAATATCCAAGCATACCCAATTCAAAACGAAGAAGAACCATTCAAATTAGATTTAAAATAAAATTATCTTGACCAAAAACTAAACATTTATGCTAACTCTTTTTTTTAAGGAAAACAACAAATATGCAGGAATACCTAGTTGAGAAAAACAAATACCTATTTGAAAAAACAAGTACAAAACTTCGGTATTATTCTATAGGTATTTGTGGTGCTGCTTTCCGATGAGACCAGGATGTATGTAACCGTAATAGTTGTTATACATATTATATTTTCATTGATAAGCTGTTAAGTATGTTTTTTTACTCATTGGAAAAGAGTGTCACACGCATCTATAGAATTACACCTAAGTTTAGTAAAAAAAAAAAAAAAAAAACAAAACTGTTGTATTGTAATCCATGTATATACAACTATCTGTTATAGTTGTTGAAGGGCTAGTTAGTTGGTTAGTTGTTAAGGCTATAACTGTCAGTATAAGCAATGTGGGACTAGCCTATATAAGAAGAGTTGTTGTAAGTAATTGAATAAGATGATATAACAAAGTGAGGCATTATTCAGTATTCTATCTCTCTATCTTTCAAAGTGTGTGAGTCTTGTGTGATTAGTTCCAACAAAGTGGTATCAAGAGCTAAGCTTGAGGACCTGTGTGAGTGCAGTCATGGCTTCTAATGGAAATGGAAATTTCTTATCATCTATGCCAATTCTTGATGGCAAGAATTACGACCAGTGGGTTGTGAGAATGGAGGCGATTCTTGGCTTTCAAGAGATCCTTGAAACTGTGAAAGATGGTATTGCAGACAAAGATGATTGCGTGGCAAGAAAGAAGGATTACAAGGCTAAGTGCTTTCTTCATCAATGTGTAGATTCAGCTAATTTTGAGAAGATTTCCAAAGCCACGACAGCAAAGGAGGCCTGGGATATCTTGGCCAAGTCGTATGGAGGCGCTGAGAAAACCAAGAAAGTCAGGCTGCAGTCACTTCGAAGACAATATGAGTTGTTGTCTATGCTTGATCAAGAATCTGTTGCTGATTACTTCAACAGGCTTCAAGTCTTGGTGAATTCGATGAAGACCTGTGGAGACTCGATCACTGATCAGCAAGTAGTTGAGAAGGTTTTGAGAACTTTAACTCCTCGTTTTGATCACATTGTTGTGGCAATTGAGGAGTCTAAAGATCTTGAAAACTTGAAGATTGAGGAATTACAGAATTCACTCGAGGCTCATGAGCAGAGGCTCAATGAGAGAGCTGGAGAGAAACCTGCAGATCAAGCTTTGCAAGCACAAGTAACTCGAAAAGGAGGTTCTGAGAAATGGAAGTTCAAGAAAGGTACGAGCAAAGAAGGAGGTTACAAGAACAGCTATGGAAATAAGAACAGTGATCACGATCAGTCCAAAACTGATCATGATCAAGTGGATAATTCATCAAAAGGTAGCAGCTCGAGTCATGGAAGAAGGAAGTTTAACAAAAAGAAAGTGAAGTGTTACAATTGCCATCGATATGGTCACTTTGCTAGTGAATGCTCTAGCAATGGGAACCAACAAAGAAGATCAGAAAATGATGCTCATTTGGCAAAAGACTATGACTCTGAAGATGATCCTGTATTGTTAATGGTTACAACAAACTCTGATCAAGGTAACCCTGATGTTTGGTATCTTGATTCGGGCTGTTCTAATCATATGACAGGTCATAAGGAGTGGCTGTTTGGTCTTGATGAAAGCAAGAAAAGCAAAGTAAGATTTGCTGATGATAGAACCATAGTTGCTGAAGGTATTGGTACTGTGATGATCAAAAGGAAGGATGGGAAGCATGCCTTGATCTCAGATGTGTTGTATGTGCCAAATATGAAGAGCAATCTGCTCAGTATGGGACAGTTGCTTGAAAGAGGATTCACTATGAAGATGGAGCAAGGCTGCTTGCAGGTTCTTGATCAGAACCAGAGGAGGATCCTGAAAGCCCCCATAGCACAGAACAGAACTTTCCAGGTACAAATTCATGCTGCAGAAAGACAGTGTTTAGCAGCAGAGGCAATTGATGATGATTCCTGGCTTTGGCACCTACGACTTGGACACTTGAATTTCAAGAGTCTAAGCTTACTCAAAGAAAAAGGAATGGTTACAGGACTTCCATTTATTCATCCTAAAGAAAAGGTATGTGATAGCTGTTTAAAAAGTAAATTGCCTCGAAGTTCATTCAGCACCTATATTCCTATGAGGGCTAAGGGTATTCTAGATGTTGTTTACTCTGATGTATGTGGACCCTTTGAGGTGCCATCTTTGGGTGGGAATAGATATTTTGTTTCTTTTGTGGATGAATTCAGCAGGAAACTTTGGATCTTTCTGTTGCAAACTAAAAGAGATGTGTTCTCTTCATTCAAAAGATTCAAAGCTTCTGTTGAGAAACAAGCTGAAAGGAGCATCAAGGTGTTGAGGACTGATGGTGGAGGCGAGTACACTTCAAGGGAGTTTGAGCAATTCTGTGTTGATAATGGCATAGAACATGAAGTGACTGCACCCTATACTCCTCAGCACAATGGCCTAGCTGAGAGGAGAAATAGGACAGTGTTAAACATGGCCAGAAGCATGCTGAAAACAAAGAATTTGCCTCACAGTTTCTGGGGAGAAGCAGCAGCAACAGCTGCTTATGTCCTGAACAGGTGTCCTACCAAGAGATTGACCAAGGTTCCTGAAGAGGTTTGGTCAGGAAGCAAACCTTCTGTGAGTCATTTGAAGGTGTTTGGTTCGTTATGCTATAGACATATACCTGATGCAAGGAGGAAGAAACTGGATGATAAGAGTGAGCCAATGGTGTTGATTGGTTATCACTCTGCAGGCTCCTACAGGTTGTATGACCCTGTGACTAGAAGAGTTGTGATCAGCAGAGATTTATTTGTGAATGAGAAGAGTTCTTGGGATTTCAAGCATGAAGTTAGCACTGCAAATCCTGAATACTCGAGCACAATGGTACTTGATCAGTCCATAGATGATCAGAATGTTACAATTGAAGTTGAGCATCACAGGCCACAGAGAATTAGGAGACCACCAACAAGATTAGATGATTATCAAGTGATACCTGATAGTCTGATCACAGCAGAAGGTGATTTAGTTCATCTTGCCCTATTTGCAGATGTTGAACCAGTCAGTTTGGAGGAAGCCTTGAGTCAGAATGTCTGGATAGTGGCAATGAATGAAGAGTTGCAAGCCATTGAGAAGAATCAGACCTGGGAATTAGTTGACTTACCAACTAATAAACATCCAATTGCTGTAAAATGGGTGTTTAAGGTGAAGCATAGGCCCGATGGAACCATAGCCAAGCATAAAGCAAGGTTAGTGGCAAAGGGCTTCTTGCAGAAGGCTGGATTGGACTATTTTGAGGTATTTGCACCAGTAGCAAGACTTGAAACAATCAGATTGGTGGTTGCTCTTGCAAACTACAAAGGTTGGGAGCTATTTCAACTTGATGTCAAGTCTGCTTTTCTCAATGGACCACTAGAAGAGGAGGTGTATGTATGCCAACCTCCTGGTTTTGAGGTGCAAGGAAAAGAAGGGAAGGTGTTGAGGCTTAGAAAAGCATTGTATGGTTTGAAGCAGGCTCCTCGAGCCTAGAACAAAAGAATCAATTCTTTTCTGGTTCAGCTTGGTTTCTTGCAATGCTCGGTTGAGCATGGAGTTTATGTCAGATTTGATAAGAATGGTGATTTGATTCTATTATGCTTGTATGTTGATGATCTCCTGATTACAGGCAGTAATTCAAGAGAGGTGGAACAATTCAAATTACACTTGAAATCAGAATTTGAGATGACTGACCTAGGAAAGTTAGCCTACTTTCTCGGGTTAGAGTTTGTGCATACTAAGAAAGGTATTATACTTCATCAAAGAAAGTACATACATGAGATACTGAAGAGGTTTAATATGACAAATTGTAATCCATCCTCAACACCAGTAGAAACAAATCTGAGACTGATACAAGATGAAGCTGAAAACCCAGTTGACAGCACCCTATTCAAGCAAATGGTAGGGTCATTGAGATATGTTTGCAGTAGCAGGCCTGATATTTCCTATGGTGTAGGTCTAGTCAGCAGATTTATGGATAATCCTAGGCAATCTCATTTGGTGGCTGCTAAGAGGATACTCAGATATTTGAAAGCAACATCAGATTATGGCATTTTGTTTCCTGACAGAAGGCTACAAAACAGAACAGAGAACAGAGCTGAGCTTATTGGTTTTTCGGATAGTGATTGGTGTGGAGATAAGGTAGATAGGAAGAGCACTATGGGGTATGTTTTTAAGTTCCTTGGTACACCAATTTCCTGGTGTTCCAAGAAACAACCGGTAGTTGCACTTTCTTCTTGTGAGGCGGAATACATAGCTGCTTGCTATACAGCTTGTCAAGCTTTATGGCTCCAATCACTACTAACAGAGATTCAAGCAGAGGCTGAGAATAGAATGCAGCTAATGGTTGACAACAAATCAGCTATATGCTTGGCAAAGAATCCAATAGCTCACGGGCGAAGCAAACATATTGAAACAAAGTATCACTTTTTGAGAGATCAAGTCAACAAGGGAAAGCTTGAGTTAGTTTTCTGCAGATCAGAGGTTCAAGAAGCTGATATACTAACCAAACCTATGAAACTTGAAAGGTTTAAGGAGTTGCGGAAAATGCTAAATGTAGTGTGTATAGATACATTGGATTAAGGGGGTGTGTTGTATTGTAATCCATGTATATACAACTATCTGTTATAGTTGTTGAAGGGCTAGTTAGTTGGTTAGTTGTTAAGGCTATAACTGTCAGTATAAGCAATGTGGGACTAGCCTATATAAGAAGAGTTGTTGTAAGTAATTGAATAAGATGATATAACAAAGTGAGGCATTATTCAGTATTCTATCTCTCTATCTTTCAAAGTGTGTGAGTCTTGTGTGATTAGTTCCAACAAAAACAAATACCTAGTTGAATAAAAAAACAAGTACCCAGTTGAATAAAAAAAAACAAGTACCCAGTTGAAAACGAAGAATACCCATTTAAATGAAATGAGAAAAAAAAAAAACAAATACCCAGTTGAAAACGAAGAATCCCCGTTTAAACGAAACCCAAAAAAGAACAAGCTTTAACAAAAAAAAACAAATACCCATTTAAAAAAAAGAATAGAAAACCTGTTATCAGAGGAGTCAAGGGCAGAAGGGTCAGAAAAATCAACCGGGACAACAGTATGATCAGAACTGTAGAGATCCTTGCTGGTGACATCGAGTGTCTGATCAGTCATACACTTCACTCTCAGGTGAAACTCAACGGAACAAAACTCGCACTGTCCATCCCCGTCGCACGCGTCGCAGTCACGCGAGAACCGCATCGACATTGCTCTCTCGCTCGTCAGAGGGATGAGCCCTAAACGGTGAGCTATGAACTCGTCGTTCAGAACCGACGAGTTCACCTCGATTTCAACAAGGTCGATGGCGATGGTGGGTACCTCCGCTATCATCACGCGCCGAAGCGCGTTAGCGATGCTCGCGTCGGTGTCGCGTAGCTCGAACTTGGCGTAGTCGTCTTTGAGTTCACGGATTTTGACCCTGGGCATGCGCGCATAGGATGCCCCCTCCATCGCTCTCTGCTCTCTTCCAAACCGAGACTGGACGAAGAAGAAGTGGCAGAAGAAATGGACTTTCTAAAACCCCAAAACATATAAGAACTAGCACTCTAGGGCTGATATGGTCATTTCATTTGTAGCTAACTATGGTCAAACAAACTTAAACCCCTAGTCAAGTTTGGAGTTTGGACCACTAACTTTGAGAGTTTTTCACGATAAAAGCTATTTTATTGTAGAAGCTAGTATGTTTGGATAAACTAATTAAATTTTAAAATAGTCGTTTTTATGGGAAAAAAGCTGTTTTTGGATAAGCTAGAAGTTTGAAGCTTATTTAAAAAGTTGTTAGATTATTTTGAAACCAATATTTTTCTTTCTATTTCATCCCTACAAAACTAACTACCAAGCAAATATTATTAAATTATACAAATAACTTCATATCCTTTTTAGTAATTAACTATATATAAGTGATTTTTTTACACAATCCAAACGAAATAGATTATCTTATAATCGCTTTTCCGCAAACACATCCAAACATAAAACTGATTATATTATAATCGATTATAACAATAATTGATTATTCATATAATCGATTATTGAAATAATCAAATTTTCGCAGCTGATCCAAACACACACTAAGTTTACAAAAATATACACGAAAAAAAAGTTTAATTGTTATGCATTATCAATATAAAATTTTTTTAATAAAAAATGATGATATGAATTACGTTTAAGGTGATTATGATAAAAATCAAACATTTTAGTTTATGTGGAAATTTTAGATTGGTTGATAGTGTATAGAATCTTTACACTGACAATACATACAAATTAAATCTGGAAAAAAATACTAAAGTAATGCCCAGAAAAAAAAAGAATTTAATTGATATATAACCTTTAAACTGTTAAACAATCATAAATTATCATGTCATTAAAAATATATGACTCTTATAATAATTTCATATGAGAGCGAATCCGTTGACATCAGATGTCAAACTTTACTTTCAAACCAAATTGCAATCGCTGATTTTATTTTAATCCAATGACTAAGCTTATCATTTTTTTAATAAAAAGAATAATTAAGACTAAATTTAATATGGAGAGAAAATATAGAATATATTCATTTGTTAAACAATTAAAATTATAACATTCATTTGTTAAATATTTTTATTTTTTATTTTTTATTTTTAGATATTTATTAAATACTTTAAATTTAAAATTGGCTAATGTGTAGTTGTCAATTTTTAAAGTTTTATTATTTTGTGTTGAATTTAATATATTAAAAAAAATCTATATATTAATATTTATGAATTAAAAATTCGTAATATTTTTTGAATTTTAATTTTATAAATTTTTATATTTTAAAATATTATAATTTATTGAAAAATCTAACTAAAATGTCTAGTGTGTATGTTAGTTATTTTTTATTGAATAATAAAATTAATTATAATTTTATCTGTAAATATGATAAAAATAAATTTAACTAAAATGTCTAGTGTGTATGTTAGTTATTTTTTACTGAATTTAATATATTAAAAATATTTATTTATTAATATCTTAAAATTTTAAAATTTTAAGTTTTTTTTTAATTTTTTAATGAATTTAGCGTCATATAATTTAATGTATTATAATTTTTTAATTGTTTTTTATGAATTTAACGTGATATACAATAACGCCTTATAAATCTGCCAATATATTTAAATCAATTTTGCTAGAAATTAATTTACTTATCTTTAACGATTATCTATTTGTAGGAATTTAAAAATAAAAGAAGATTTTAAAATTATTTTAATGGTATAGTTTTTTAATTAAAAAATTCATTTCAAAATAAACTAATTATAACTACCAAAAATCATAAGATTAACGTCTTATAATATTTTAAGTGTTTTAAATTTTAAGACATTAAATTAATAAAAAAACATAAAAAAACTTAATTTTTAGATATTAACAATTTAAGACGTTAAGTAAGATTTTAAAAGTTTTAAAAATTATAAAATTTTAGATTCAAATAATATTATAAATTTTTAATTTATAAATATTAATACATAGATATTTTCTATATATTAAATTCAGCAAAATAATACACATTAACGAATTTTAAATATAAAGTATTTAATAAATAATAAATATCTAGAAACAAAAAATATAAATATTTAATAAAAGATATTCAATATCTTTTTTTAATTGAATACTCTTATATTTTATTTTTTCTCTCCATATTAAAGTTAGTCTTAATTATTTTTCCTTTTAAATAAAAAATGATAAGGTTAGCCATTGGATCAAACCCAAATTAACGATTATAATTTGATGTAAAAGTAAAATTGGACATCTGGTGTCAACGGATCCTGTCTCATTTCATATATATAGAAATTTGCGATTGATTGACCGTGTAAAACCTAAATTAAAAAAAATTTGCCCAAAATGATGCCTTTGGTGGATTATTTACCTTAAAATAATTTCAACTGTTGCATTATTATTGATTGAAATCCGCCTATTTTGAGGAGTGGTAGAAAACTGGTTGTTCTAGTATGACCCACTTCTCATTGTCCTACTGTATTTATTTATTTATTTTTTTTTATATATACATTGGAGAAGAAAAAGAAACAAAAAAAACCAACGAAACTAAAGAACGGGAAAAGGACAACCCCATAACGTCAACTAAAACATTATTAGTACCCTTAGCACCTAGCTTAGCCATTTATTCAGCGCAGGCCTTCCCCTCACGCGGAATATGCATAATCCACGCTTGCTAACTTAAAGACACCACCTTCTGAAGTCGATGACTATATAAGCATATTGGTGAAAGACACCAACTTCATTTTGTACCCAAATGAATGGCATCCATTGAGTCAGACTCACAAATGATCTTCTTAAAGCCTGCATCCCATAGAACTTGGAGACACTTATGCATGGCTTTTAATTAGTTCAACTACCAAATTCGTTCCACAACCAATGAAGCTCGAAAAGCCCAACACTGAAGAACCTTGAGCACTACCATCCATATTCAACTTAACGTAGTCAGTGGGTGGTTTTTTTCCTAACCATATCCAAGGATGCCGCCCGCTAGAAGTAGTTGAGCTCAACAACTCCAGATTCAAGATTGCGTGGGGACTGAATATGTCTAATAGCCGAGGCATCATCATATGTTATTCATCCTTCTCTCTATTTATTTTATTTATTTCACTTTATATATTATTTTTATAACAATCTTAAGGATTATTTTCTATGCAAAAAAGCACCGTTTCGATTGCGTTATTTGAACATTTTTAGTTTTGAAATTGATTTCAATAGATTAGTTTTTCTAAAGGTTAAATCTAAATATGTAGATGAGTTTTCATGATTACGATTTTTAGAGTTTTATTGTTATACTCTTGGTATAATTTTTAGTATTTTGTTCGCAATGGTGCATATTGACTTTTTGTTATGAGAATTGCTCGCAAATACTAAAAGGTTGTCAAACTTACATAGGAAAAGAAGTCATTGAATGTCAAGGCCACCAATATATTTTTGGACTCAGTGATTCTCAAGAATTATATGCTGGATCAGGAGACAAGGTTGACATGCAAAAGTTTTTTGGTTGTTCTGGTCTCTATTACCTTCTTGGCTTTTGGTGGCTAGGTATGGAATTTGTTTTGATATTGCACTTAAATAGATAAACGGTGCATAAGTATTATGAACTATTTTCTTGAGAAGATGCATGATATGCTTAATCTGCATGGGACAAATTACTTGTCTTTACTATTGTTATTTTTCAACTTGAATAGTTTGGCTAGCCTTTTTCTATCATTTTGGTCGGGAAATTTATGAAATTCATGGAGAGACGTGATCTCGGTTCTTTTTATTTTTGGGTGCTTGTTGGATTAAATATGTTAATAATTTTTAAAATACTAAAATGTGTTAAGTATCTAATGAATGTGAACTTTTTGGAGAGTGATATTTGGAAAATGGCTTTGATGCACAGTATAAGGACAATTAATATATGTTATGTGGTTCTGCAGTTTGAATAGAAAAGTAGTTACAACTTAGACATGCCTTTGGGTAACTTATGAATCATGGAACAAATGTTTTAGTTTTCTTGTGCAGGATGGAATTATTTATATATATATATATATATTCATCAATTTGTTGTGAGGAAAAGTAATAGCATGTCCTTTATTTGGTTGATGGTTTTACATATGCAAAACGCATCTTAGTACACTGTTTTGACTGGATTGGTGAAGTTTAAGTATTCAATTTTATGGTTATGAATTGAAGTTTGGTGGAATGAATTCCATGTATTAAGGCTTAATTAATTGATTGATGGACTGTGTGGTTAAGTTGCTGCAATGGAAAGTGACGAAGAAGGTGTTGGACATTGGCTTCACCGTCCACTACGTATTGTACGGTTGGGCTTTATAACAATACAAAGAATTGATATTTAATTTTGTTAAATGAGTTTATAAAATTGCATATGATTGTGTTTCACACATTTTGTATATTTGATAATTTATAATGCCCTTTATATGTGAACTTGATACTTTTGTGTTTTTGGTTTTTGATGAAAGGGTACTTAAATTGAGATAGAGTTGCTAATTTATTTGATATGAGTGTGCATCACCTTATTTATAAGAGGATGCATAAGCGTTCTTGCGTTGCTCATTGGAGTGAGTGGCCAAGGAGACCTTTTGTGATGGAATTGATGATGATACAATATGTTTGACCTGTGGGGTGAAACAAGAATAGTTTTGGGTGTTAAATTATAAGGAAGAGTGATAGTATGATGCTATCACTAGAATGATATATTGATAAACTTCTTTAGAGGTTTAGACATTGTGAAGCTAAACCATTGAGTACCCCTTATGTTGCTAACACTCAATTAAAGAAAAATAAAGGCATCTCTATTGCTCAATCAGAATATACCCACAATATTGGAAGTTTATTGCAATCGACCGATTTAATGAGTTTGTTTCAAAAATATTTTTATTGGGCTTGTTAGGCTCATGCAATATTTGAGAGGTGCCATAAGTTATGGTATTGTATATATTTGATTTCCCACTATATTGGAATAATATAGTGATGCTAATTGGAGTTGATTCATGTAAGAATAATTCTAGAAGTGGAAAGACCATGTGATCATGCATTTCAATGCATATAGGTATGAAAATCCTCCTAAACCAATTGCAAGATTAATCTAAGGAGATGATATAATTGTTGCGGTCTTTTCTCTAGCTTATTTTGTGACAAATGTAAAATAATGGATGGTAGACTTTGGAGCTACCGAGCATACACTACATGAAAATATGAATTTCGCGTCAGACACTTTGCGACGGTTCTATTAAAACCGCCGCCGGTATTAATTTGCGGCGGTTTTCACGGCGGTTTTTAACAACCGCCTCTGTTTTTTTCACTTCCCCCTCGATCCACCCACGGTTCAGTGTTTTTTTTTCACTTTCCCCTCTACCCACGCTTCAGTAACACTCCATTAAAAAAATCTGGTTCTCTCATCTTCCTGCTCAAAGGTACGGCGTCTTCCTCCTCCTCCTCTTCTTCTTCTTCTTCTTATTCTTCTTCTTCTCTCATCTTCTTTTGCTTTGCTTAGGGTTTTGCAGTTCCTCTGTTTCGTCGTTCCTCTGCTTCTTCGTTTGCGGTCGCCGTCCGCCGGTGGTCGTCGTCCTTCGTCCAGCAAGCTTCCGTTCAGGTAAGGTTCACATTTCTTTTCTTCTTCTTTCTCCCTAATTTTGCATTGTTAGGGAATTTCTTACATGTTAGCAAGTCGGAAATAAAAAAAAAAGGATTGTTCAAGAAAGTAATTGTAATTACCAGGTAGTGCTCTGAATAATCTAAGGTGGGGGTCAATGGGAACACCATTCCTCTCAAATGCCAAGCCATACATACCGTTTATAAATCCCCTGAAAATTCAAAACCATCAAAGTTTTCAACTTTGTTGTACCCAAGTTATGACAGTGAAATGTAAAAGAGATGGTGAGAAATAGCAGCTGAGAAATGGGAGATGAAGGACAACCCTGGATTCGGAGCAGAATAGGGGATTGAAGGATTGGTGTTCTGATCTCCATTCCATCAATTTTGATGGTTTTGAAAGGAGGCAAATTGAGGAAAGAGGCACAATTTCTACGTTTCCAAGCAAATTGAGGAAACGCTCATTGCCTCCTTTCCATTTGGGTTAAGCTTCATGAAATTAGAAATGAATTCACAACCCATTCACAACCCATTTTTCAGTTGATTGTGAAGCTTGTTGTGTTCTTCATAGTAGAAATAAATTGACACTTCATTGATATGGATATATGATATCAAAGTCAGTAACTTTAATTTTTGGGTATCTAAGTCAGTGATTTAATTGCTTGTGATTCTATACATGTTACTATTTCAATGGCTAATTTGTTGATATTAGTGCGCTTGAGCTTATGCTTGAATTTGGAGTTTTTGTTGTGCTTTTATATCCTGCTTGTTCAATTGGGTTAGCGATTCATCTGAATGGATACACATTTTCTATTGATTGTTAAGCTTCATGTGATATTGATAGTAGAAATGAATTGACACTTCATGTGATTTTGATTGATGCATCCTTTTAATTTATTGAGTTGAAATAAAGGATAAGTTAAATGATGAAACTGTTTGAAGCACTAATGAGATATGAATAGGATCACATAAGCGGGAGGATGCTCTCTAAAAGGGTGTTTGGTCTAAGCTTTGTTGGTCAAAAATTGAATTTAGTGTCATCATGTCAAGGAAAGAATATGGTCTTTTTGAAAGCAATCAAAGGTGGTTAGAAGGTGGTAAGCAAGGTTGTTAAAGGACTGTTTGAAATAAAAAAAACTTAATAGTAGGAGTTTGAGCTTGACGTTGGTCTTCGATTTTATCTAGTTGGCTTGATCTTTAATAAGTTGTATTGTTTGCACAATTAAATCTTGTTCTACTGACATGATGCAAGCCTTGGTTTGATGTCGTGCTGCTGTTAGAGATGTTCCTATGATTTTAATGTGAAAAGACAAAGTCATGTGCTTAGATCACTATCGTATTCAATGTGATGAGTTGATATGATTTTAATGTGAAAAGACAAAGTCATGTGCTTAGATCACTATCGTATTCAACGTGATGAGATCAACTGTTTATGAAAAGGTTGTGCATAGTTTTTCTTCATTCGGTGTCACCATTAGTAGGAGTTACAATCTGTGATCTTATGAGGATGCCTTGTTCTCTTCAATGTGATTATACCTGTTTGCTTTATCCTTTTAATTTCTTTCTTGAATAAAGATTTCACTTGTTTGCTTCCTTAACTTGAATAAAGAAGCATTTCCATTTTCACTTAGTTTATAAGAATCTAAGAAACTGTGGTATTTTTCTACTTTCTTCTTTTGTTAGCTTAAATCATAGATAGGAGTTTCTTTTTGGTCATTACTGAAATTGTTTCAATAATTCGGGCAACATTAGCGTAGACTTTAGACAAGCTTTTGCTTCTATCTTGGTTAACTTTTTTTTTTACAGTATTATATGTTTAATATAAAACTGTGTTAGAATATTTTCTTATATTTTAACTATGAAGCAGTGTGTTATTTTTAAATCCAGATTTAATATTTTGAAGCAATGGATAAGTCATGGATTATGAAGCCACGAAACTCAGTTGAATATGACCAAGGGGTTAGGGGATTTATTGATTTTGCCTTTGAACATCAATCAGGAAATGGTAAAACATTATGCCCTTGTAAACGATGTGGCTTCAAAAAATGGCAGAGTAGGGATGTGGTGTATGATCACTTAATCTGTACACCATTTCCAAGAGGATACACTTGTTGGTTCTATCACGGGGAGTCCAGAACAATAGAAACTAGTAATATCTCACCTAGTAATATTCCTAATGTAATTCAAGATACTACTGTTGTTGAGGATCCTATTCAGAACATGATCAATGATGCATTTGGAGTTGATAGGCACCTTGCAAATGAAGTACCCATTGCATCAAATGCAGAGATTGATCAGGATGCAGATGCGATGCCAAATACAACTGAAGAACAACATGAAGCTGAAGAATTCTTTGAATTAGCTAGAGATGTAAAACAACCCTTGTATGAAGGGTGTACAAAATATTCAAGATTGTCTTTTTTGGTGAAGTTGTATCATATCAAATGCTTGTGTGGAATGAGCGACAAGGCCATGACAATGATTTTAGAACTATTGAAAGATGCATTTGAACATGCAAATATTCCAAGTTCATTCTATGAGGCCAAGAAAACAATCACAAAGCTTGGTTTGAACTATGAAAAGATACCCGTGTGTCCGAATAATTGTATGCTATATTGGGGTAATACTGAAGATGAACAGAGGGAGACATGCAAAATTTGTAACACCTCCAAATGGAAATCAAGGGTAAAAGCTAGTAAAACTGGGGTGTCCGGTGATGGAAACGGCATGAAGAAAGTGGCTGCAAAAGTTCTTCGTTATTTTCCACTGAAACCTCGATTACAGAGATTGTTTTTGTCATCAAAGACAGCTGAGGATATGAGATGGCATGCTGTCAATAATAACAACGACGGACTGTTGAGGCATCCTAGAGATTCTGAAGCTTGGAAGCAGTTTGACTCGATGCATACTTGGTTTGCATCAGATTCACGAAATGTGCGTCTCGCATTAGCCACTGATGGTTTTAATCCTTTTGGTGTCATGAGTTCAAACTATAGTGTTTGGCCAGTTATTCTCATTCCATACAATACTCCTCCGTGGGTGTGCATGAAGCAGACATCTTTTATAATTTCAATGATAATTCCTGGTAAAAAAATGCCAGGAAATGATATAGATGTCTACTTACAACCTTTAATCAAAGAGTTGAAAGAGTTATGGACAACGGGTGTGGATGCCTATGATTCTTTCAAGCGAGAGATGTTCAAATTGCACGCAGCTTTAATGTGGACAATTAGTGATTTTCCTGGGCTAGGAACACTTTCCGGGTGGAACACATACACCGGACTTGCTTGCCCATCTTGTAACTTTGACTCTATTCCCTGTCGTCTTCCTCATAGCAAAAAATGGTGTTTTATGGGTCATCGTCGTTTTCTTGACCATAGACACAGATTTAGATTGAATAGGGTCCGCTTTAATGGTGAGCAAGACATGCGTAGTCCACCAAAAACATTATCTGGGTTTGAAATTCTTGAACAGGTTCAAAACATCAATGTCATATTTGGTAGAGAACCAGAGAAAGAAGGGACGGGAAAACGAACACGTGGCCGTCGACTTGCACAAGGTACTGCTCAACAATGGAAAAAAAAAAGCATATTCTTTGAACTTCCATATTGGAAGAATAATTGCTTGCGTCATAGTCTTGACATGATGCATATTGAGAAGAACGTGTGCGACAATGTCATATATACTTTGCTAAATGACAGCGCAAAAACCAAAGATCATGTAGATGCTCGAAGAGATCTTAAAGTTATGGGCTTAAGGCCTGACCTTTGGCCAAATGAAAATGGAAAATATTCTCCAGCTGTCTTTACATTGACTAATAAAGGTAGGAAGGCATTTTTAACGACTTTAAAGAATATCACTGTGCCGGATGGTTATTCAAGCAACATTTCTAGGTGCATTGACTTGGACAATGTTAAGTTGAATGGAATGTTGAAGAGTCATGATTGTCATATATTGATAGAGCAATTGCTACCGTTAGCCATGCGGACAACATTGCCTGATGAGGTTTCAGCAATATTAATTGAATTGTGCTCATTCTTTAGACAATTATCTGGCAAAGTATTGAAAGTTGAAGATCTAGACAGATTGCAAAATCAAATCGTCCTCACTTTATGTCACATGGAAATGTTATTTCCTCCTTCATTCTTTACTGTTATGGTTCACTTGGTTGTTCACCTTGTTGAAGAAGCTAAGCTTGAAGGTCCTGTTCATTATCGATGGATGTATCCTATAGAAAGGTAAAATATGTGTGATAGCAATCGTTTCATTTTTTTCGACTTGATAATGTACAAGGTTGTTCTAAATAATATTTGTTGTGGTTGAACAATAGGTACTTGGGACAGCTAAAATCCTATGTACGTAATAAAGCACGACCTGAAGGGTCTATTGCAGAAGGCTACCTTGTACAAGAGATTCTTACATTTTGGTCAAGGTATCTAAATAACATTGAGACTAGATGGAACCGACCTAGTCGTGTAGACGATGAGCCTATTAATGATATACAATCTGGCACACGAGTCGCTGAACTATTTCCTAAAGTTGGAAAATCGGTTGGTGGCTCTTCATTTGTCACCCTGACACCCATGGAAAAGTTACAGGCTCATAGGCATGTATTAACGAACTGCCCTATAGTAGATTACTATCTTCAGTAAGTAATTATTCTACTTTGTGCAATTATTTTTAACTTGTGTTTTCACACATCTAATATGATATACAACTAAATAGGCAGTATAGAAATTTCGTGCGAAGGCAACTAAGGGGAGGTGCAAGGAGTGCTTCCGAGGTAGACAAGAAGGTTCATAGAGAGTTTGTTCGTTGGTTCGCCAATCGTGTTAGTATTCATAACAATGATTATTAATGTGTGTATGTGTGTCATTTATGTTTTTTTAAATAAGAATGTGACTGACAATATATATTATTATGGCATCTAGATTTGTAACAATCTCGACAGTCTTAGTGGACCAGATAAAGATGTTCTTGTTAGTCTTGCGCAAGGTCCTTATGACAAAGTTAGAAGGTTCACTGCATATAATGTCAATGGATACAAATTTCGAACCTTGGCACGAGATAGGTTATTAAAAACTCAAAACAGTGGAGTTTTTGGCATGTTTGGAACCAGGAGTTACTCAAGCAATAGTGACGCTCAAATGAGGTTCGGAGGGGTGCCTTACTATGGAAGATTGATAGACATCATTGAGGTTTGCTATAATGGCTTCACAATACCCATGTTTAAATGTGAATGGGCTAATACCACTAACCCAAGAGGTATGAAGACAGATAAGTTGGGTTTTCTCTCGGTTAACTTTGCAAGACTAATACATACGGGAGAACATGAAGATGATGAACCATACATTAGAGCTTCAGAAGCTCAAATGGTTTATTATGTGGAGGATGAGAAGGAAAAAGGTTGGAGCATTCCAATTCATTTGAAGCCAAGAGACTTGTACGAAATGGGTGAAGATGATGAAATTATGGCATCCATAGATGCATACCCATCACAGAACTTGGAAGAAATTTTCTCTGATGATACCGCACATATACAATTGGCAAGAATGGCTGCAGATGATGATCCTGAAAGTTCAACCATTAATGACAGTTTTAATGATGATAATCAAGATATGATTTTGTGATCCTTCGGTTGTTTCTTTGTTAAAGGGCGTGTTGCAAAATGGGGTCTTTATGTTATATTAGTGATTTTATAGACATGTTAATTTTTTTTGTTATGTTGTGTTGAACTTGGAACTTATGGCGATTCTGACTTAGTGAACTTATTTTGCAATATTCTGGAATGGTTCTTGAACTTAGTACATTCTTGATGCTAAAAATGATATACCAGGATGTTGTGGTGTGTTTCAATTTCTGTTTGATGTACCTATATTTATTGCAGTCATGCTTGTTCCAATCTTGCAACTCGTTGATTCTGTGTACTAGTTTTGTCTCGTGTATTGTGGTTTTGTACTGTGATCATAAATAAACCATTTAATATGCTTTGCTTCTTCCCTTCTGATTAAGGATATTCATGTGAATCAGAAGAATATTAACGTAATATTCATTCCATGATATAGATAATGGTTGAGACAATGAGAAACCTCAAATTGAGGAAAAAGAAAATGATAACCTCTACTTAATCTTGATTCTTACTCTAATAAGAGAATTTGATATTAGATTTATGTTAAGACATAATGATTCATTGATTCATAACTATTGCGTCTATGTACACCTCATGAACTTCTGGTTCACTAACCATTGACAAACAAGTTCATCCGTATCCCTATTTTAGCCTTCATCAGCTTAAGTCATCGAAAATTCTGGTCACTTTGAAAGAACTTGCACAAATGGTGTATCAAGTGCAGTGTTCCATACAATTGAAAAAGGACAGCATTATGTTCAAGGTAGATGGGCTGGCTGGTAGCCTTTTTAATGGGGTTTCACTAAAAGATATGTTGAGGGATTGGGTAAATTTGCTCCATTGAGTTTCTTTTTTTTTTTCTTGGGTGTTCTCTGTATTGTTCTTTTGTTTAGGAAGATTCCTAGACGGCACATAACTTGTTCGGTTAGCTCGAAACTTTCATGAGTATGAAGCACATGATTTGCACCCTTTATGCTCTTTAAATTATGATTTATGTTAATTGCTTTTATAACCTGTTGGTAGTCACCTAAATACTGAAGTCTTGACTAAACCCTACTGTTTTGGACAGCATTGAAATTCAGATTATTACCTCTAATATGTCAGTTGTTATGCAGCATACTAATTGGTGGTTTTGCACTCTATTAATGACCTCTATTCTTGTCAAGTATGGACTGTTTTACACTCTTTGAACAGCATTTTAGCTTTGTTTTGAATTTAGTAAAATGCTGGCTTTGTTACACCCTCCGCAGGACATCTTAAGCTAATTTAGACCAAGTGAAATAGTGGCTATATTCTGTTTTTTTACAGCACATTACCTGCTAGTGATTTCACTTAATTGTTAACTTAAGCTGGTTTATGACATTTATAGCCTTAGAATGAATTATGAATTTGGAGAGCATCTTGGTTGAGAATACACTACTTGTTACTATGTTGATTTTACTTACATGGCAGAGTAATGCTTTGTGTTTGCTCACTGTTTATAATAGATTAAATTCTTGAACAGCATGATATAATTAGTGAGCTCTTTGTGGTGATATGACTATTAACTAACTTTTATTCTTGACCATGTATGCATAGGTGAGAAACAAATTGATGTCATGCCAAATTTTTTGAACATATTTCATGCTAATCCTAATTCTTCTATATATTCTATCAAATGCCGCTTATAACTGTTTTTGATGTCATGCCAAATTGACCACCATTGCAATGGCATTAGCTTACTTTCTTTCTAATTTGTTTTGTTCTAATAACTCTGTAGGGGTGCTGTTTGTTTTTTTGCTGCCATGGCAATGAATATAGTAAATAAGCTAACTGAACTATAAACTAGGCAATTTTTAGTTACACAGCCATAGAAGAGTATTGTGGATAACATTATATTATACCTCTATGATAGATGGATGATTTTGACTTGTCATGGCAGTAGTATCTCCAGAGTTTAAGACAAAATTAACTTCATCTCATATAGAACCGACTTTGATTATTTGCTTATCTGCAATAAACTCAATGTTCCCAGCAAAATCACCATCATCATTGTGTGAAGCAGAAAAGTAAGCCTTGGGGCACCTACATTTGCAAACTTCCAAGCCACCCTCATAGCATTCAAGGTCAAAGGTGAACCCCCATCATCAGAAACATAGACATGAAGTTTCTGTGGTGGGTAATCCAGTGCCATGGCTGATAACACAGTATTCATGACATCTAAAGTGGGCTCTTTAGTTGGGTCTGCAGTAGTGCATATGAACACATCAATAGGAGGATATCCGCCTAATATAATGCTAGCTATGATCCCAAATGAGTAGCAGTTCTAATCTTAATCACTAACAGATGTACTAGACAACTATATATACATTAATAGTTGCTATCTTTATTTATGCTTTGAAACACAATTTAACTTGCTTGTCATATACCTGTTTGATACATTCTACTTCCCAGGTATGGTTGGCTCAAGACGTGTTCGTCGTAGGTGTCAATCCACACCAATTCAACAAAATTTATCTTTCGAAAGATCTTTAGATGGACATCTACAACAAAGTGAGCCTGTAGCTAATGTTGAACCATCATCTCGAGATGAGGTACACACTACACCAACTTCTGAATCTGAATCTGATGTGGGTGAAGGTCCCTTGCCAGTTCCGAGAAAAGCTCCTACATATTGGACGGTCGATGTTACGAGTATATCTAATCTATTTTTTATTTCTCTTTAATATTTTTTATTTTTATTGTATGTTGTGTTGTGAACTTTGTTTACTTTATGTTTTAGATGCAAATGGTCATGTGACGCAAACACGTTTAAGGGTGCAAGATGTGTTTGCATCAAATGGTGCAACAAGGGTAATATCTAGGTGGAACTCACTTGGTCAACCAGTGGGAGAGTCTGCTGGTTTATTAGCAGGATTTTTGGGTGACCTTGCAAGAAACTTTGACAACATTCCCATAATGTTTGAGAGCTGGAAAAAAGTTCCAGACCAATTGAAAAGCGATCTTTATGCTCAGAAAATACAGGTATTATTTATAATTAACTGAATATGTTCTATTTTTTGTGTGTAACATTAGCTAACAATATCTTTTATCATGTTGACTTGAAGACAAAATTTGTTGTCAACGATGGAGACAACAAAAAGTATATTTTAACAAGCCTTGGAAAAAAATGGAGGGACACACGATGTAGATTATTTTCTAAACATTATGATTGGGAGCTTTCCTTGGCAGAAAATATTCAGAAGCACCCACCGAATATTGATCCCAACCATTGGGCTGTTTATGTAAATTATAGGCGGAGCGCTAAACAAATGGTAATCATCATAAATTACAATCTTTCATATACTTCAACTATTATTTAGTAACTCTTCATTATGTTATTAATGCAGGAGATAGCTGACAAAAATGCAGCAAATCGTGAAAAGTTAATGATCCACCATACATTAGGCTCCAAGACGATTGCAAGGGCAAAGGATGACTTGGTATGCTTCACTCATTTTTTTTTTGTTGTTTGAAAATTTAACAAGATAATATATTTGTACTAGTACTTATTTGATGGTGCTTAATTTTAGGAATTGCTAGAAGGACGAGAATATAGCAAAGCAGAAATGTATCCAATTTCGCATAAAAGGAAGGATGGATCCTTTGTTAGCGAAGGGGCTAGGGAAAAATATGTAAGTACAATGTATTATTTGTTGAGTCTTGTTTAGTTCGTTGTCTCTGCAAATTAGTTTTGTTAGGTTACTGGACTTTGTTGAGTCTTCTATAGTTCATTGTCTCTGCAAATTAAGGTTCCTTCCTTGTTTTGGGAATGAAAGTAAGCGACAATACATAAGAAGTGAGGCATCTGGTAGTATTGTGGTGAAAATTATAGGACAGAACCGAGAGTGCATCCAAAAGGTAGCAAAACATAAAGACATTAACATGAGGGGCTACATTTTCTAAGAATTAAAAAAGCTCTATATGCAAATGGAAACTGCAACTGAAAAATCATAACTAAACAACTATTCTGAATATCTGAAAAATCAAAGTAACTAAGCAGCTCAGCCCCATGAACTCAATCAATTCCTCTTTGTGGCAAGCATAGTATGCAGTCCAGAGCTATCTGATGAGATGAGTGAATAATTTAATAACTTGATGCTGCTGTTGGTCATATCTCTAGACTAAACCCAAAAGGAGCTTGCTTGAGGGAAAATGGAGCTTCAGTGTTCTGTATTTATGCACTAGAGGGAGGATGAGAAAATTATTATGTATTAATGGTTGCTTGAGCAGTGGTAGTTGTGCATATAAGCACTTTTTGTGCAGAGGTTTTTTTTCTTGGGATAGCTTGCATCAAGGCTTTGTGTTTGAACACTTGAATTCTAATGTTATATCTTTGGGTATGATTTTATGGTTAGTTCATATGATCTTTTAGATTTTTACTTTCACCAGGATATTATACTCTTCACATTTCATACTATATGAAAAAAAGGATAGACTAAACAAATTCTAGAGATTCTAAACAAAGCTGTTAATACAATAGTAGCCTAATTCTATTTTAGGCTAAACTTAATTGACTCCTTAGTCATTTGCAGCTGATTCATCCCCTGTAACTGACCCTGCAATTGATGCCTCAGGTTTAGTCATCATGGGCTTATGTTTCCCATGGGTCCTACTAACATAAGTCTTCTTTATGGCCTGATATTCTGAGAAAAGGTTAATGTATGCACTTTAAGCCATTTTTGTTATATCTTCTGATGTCTTTCTTCTGTGTGCGTTGTGTTGTGGCTTTATTACTATGCTTATTATTTGCTTGTTTGCTGGAAGTTCAGCACTTAATATTGTTCACATATTTTTCTAGTTTGTATGCCAACTTGTTGCAGATGAGAGCTCTAAAATATTTGAAAGTAGTCACACTTGAGTTGCACTAATTTTAGAATTTTCAAGTTCACACACCTTGTTATCAGTGGTCTTTAAATGATTGTGTATGTATTCAATATTATATGCAGGAACAATTGCAAAATGAAATTCATGAGGGTTCATCTGAGAATGATGCGTTTTTGAAAGTATTTGGAAAGGACCATCCTGGATATGCCAAAGGAATGGGACTTGGGGTAACCCCATCTCAGGTCACTAGATTTTGCTCCTACTCTGCGGGATCGGTATCTTCCTGTAAGAAGATAGAAAAACTAGAAGCTGAACTCGATGAGATTAGGGCAAAAGTTGCATCCTATGATGTCTTGAAGGAACAAATTGCTTTCCTTATGCAGAATGCTAGGGCAAATCAGGTAAAATAATTGCTTTTAAATTGAGTTTTTAAATTTTTGACAATTCACTCATTCAATTAGTGGGTATTATCTAATTTATTTTTTTTTAATTACAGCCAGTTGACTTAGAGTCACCAAGAAATACGAGACGTTCCTCCGAGTCTAGTCATATGCCTGAAGACCACGGAGCATCATCACATAGGACCATTTAGATAGTTTAGTTTTCATTTTATGAATTTAAGGGATTTTACTTGTATTTCTTTATATTTGTGTACTGTTGAACCTATTTGGAATATATTTTACTGTACTTTGTGACTTATCATTTTGTTTATGAAAGAATTTTTATTTATTTGTCTTGTATTATTTTATTTACATTTATTTGAGTTTGAGAAAAAAAAAGTTTATTTAATATCCAGGTTTTGTAATATAAAAAAAAATGATTTTCTGTGAAAAATATATGGTAAAAATTTAATGTTAAACAATCGCGGCGGTTAATAACCGACGCTATATGTCTTTCTAAAAATTTTACGCTTTAATAATCGCGGCGGTTTTTTAACTGACGCTATATTTATTTAATTATTTCAAAAAATATAGCGACGGTTCTACAACCGTCGCTATTTTCATTTCAGAACTTGTATCGTAAAAACAGCGTCAGTTATTTGAACCGCCGCTAATATTTTCCCAAAATTTATAAAATAATAGCGGCGGTTCTTAACCGTCCCTATATCGTAAGGTCATTTTTGTATTTGTGTTTTGCGTCGGTTATGTAACCGTCGTTATAATTTTTATTTATTGCGGCGGTTTGTTCTACGGTTTTTATAACCGCCGCTAAAACGACTGCCGACGGTCGACATTGCGATGGATGCGCAACCGCCGCAAAGGTATATTTGCGACAGTATAAACCGCCGCTGTTAGAACTTATAACCGTCGCAAATTAGCGTGTTTTTTGTAGTGATATTTGTACAAATAAAAATGTTTTTTACCTCCTACATTTTTGTGGGGGATGAACTATGATATCCAATTGTGGATTTTCCATTGTATTTTAAAGATACAATGATGATAACCGGAATTCAGCTTATGTGTTCACCTTTATAGTGGATTAATTACTTGGAGATCAACCAAACAAAATTTATTGTTAAATATACAATGGGGTCAGAGTTTATTACTCTGCAATTAGCTGATATTGAGGGTGAGTGATTGAAAAAATTCGTAGCAAATATTTTATTGTGAGTTAAATTAACTCCTTATACGTTTAAATATTGTGATTGCCAAGTGGCAAAATGAATATATTTTATAGACATACATATGTATTACAATTCTGGAAAGTAGCTACTGAATGATGAGGCCTAATTATTGAGAGATCAAAAATGAATTTGACCAACTTGCTCACAAAGCAAACAAGCTAGTGAGTAAAACATCGAGGGGAATGAGACTTGAGCCAATGTGAAATTAACGGTGATGGTAACCCAACCTTTGTGATTGAAGATCCCATGAAGAAGGTTCATATGGGTAAAAACAAGTCACTTGTTAGTTCTGCTAGCACAAATATTTTTGTCCAATCTTATGGTGTAAGAAGTGCTAGACTGCATTTGTGAGGATAAGCTAAAAGCTTATAATGAATTTCATATCCCTTATGGGTGGTGTATAAAGTGCAGTATACACTTGATGAAATCACCTATATGAGTGTCAAGTGGGGTCGCTTGTATGAGATTGTGGCATAATCTCTATAGCACTCATGAATTACCAGGCGTATGCATGGCCTATTAGAGCAAAATAGCGTAATAGCAAGAATTGTGGGGGGTGTAATGTGATTGGTAGACCTCTAACATACACCAAAATGTTTTGGTTCATAGAAGTTTACTTCACCGACTCATTTGTATGGTATGTCTATCAATCTAGGTCTGGTTCATACTCCAAAAGATACCAGATTCGAAGCATTAACATCCATGTGATCAACTCTAAAGTTTTATTCTTTTCACAAATTATTTTGAAATATGTGCGGGATTGTTGGAAAATTTATTTTAAAATAATTTATTTCAAAATAATTTATTTTGTAGTTTGAATTTGAAAAGTTTTAAAATCTCTATTTATATCCCTATGGGTTATTTCTGTTTCAATTACAATTAATTTCTTTAATTGTGCCGTTACTACTTTGATTACATTTTATTATTCTTCAATACTTATTAAAAAAATTTATTGTCTAAATCATATTCAAAATATTAGCATACGTTTAAGTTAAATTGAAAACGTGCATTTTATTAGTATATAAAAACGAAACATTTGTTTATAATGCTAATATATATTTCCTAATGAAAGATTTGTTTTTTAGAGATACCTTTGTGACAGGAGGTGATGATTTTGGTGTGTGTCTGGAGAGCACTATCGTGAGGCTGGCTATTCACCTGGATAATGAAAGACTTTCTTCTTTTACTTGTTTGGGCGGTGCATTTTAAAAAATTAAAGGATTTATTCGTTCATCTTATTTTTCAAGTGTGTAGAGTTGATATCATTCTTGTTGTTCTGTATACCTAGAATAATATTTTATTCTAAAAGAGTCTGTTAAATCCTGGGGGATATTCACGTTATTATAATCTTTGTGACGAAATAATCCTTAAGGACAGTGTGATTTCACACGTCTCAAATTATAAACAAATTTGTGTTTTTCATCCTTCTTTCTATTTATTTTATTTATTTCACTTTATATATTATTTTTATAACATCATCCAACACTTTCTGATTCATGACTCCTAACCAAAAACCAAAGTCACCCATCGACGTTTTGGCTGGCAATAGTCACACGGACAATGTGAAGAAGATTCTTCAATATTCATGCATCGCATGCAAAGAGAACTCACTAACTAAGCCTCGTTGGAACCTTAGGAGATTGGTCAACAACACATCCTAACAGAATTGCCACACCGAAAATCTCACCTTCGATCTCCATGATTGTTCATGCCAGACATTCACTACTCGCAATGTTGAGTCCGTAATATTTTTCGCATCCACTACATTTAACAAAGGGCTATCCTCCATCCAAGCATCATACCAAAACGAGACCTCACCGCGCGCTGCCAAGTCTAAACTGAAACCCATCTTTAAGGACCTAGGCAACCTTCAAAATGGATTCCCAAATGATGCAAGTATTAGTCTTCTCTGGGCAGTTGAGAATAGACACATTACCAAGATATTTATGTGTTAAAACCTAAACCCACACCTATCTATTTGGTGTAACAAATCCCAGACAAGCTTACTCAAGAGAGCAATATTGGATAGCCTAGTTTCACAGACACTCAAACCACCAAAATGGCAGGGTCATGAAATCCTACTCCAATTCACCAAGTGCAACCCCTTCCCATTTGAGTTGTTCTTCCAAATAAAGTTTCTCACTGCCAAATCCAAGGCCAAACAAGTGCTCGTAGGAACCCAAATATTCTACATGGTATGGACATTAATAGAAGCAAGAACACCTTGATGGAGTAGTTTGACCAGCCTTATTGAGTAGCTTACTCTTTCAAGAAATGAGTCTTGTTTGGACCTTCTCAATAAGAAAATGAAAATCCGCTTTCTCAATAAGGAAAGTCTTGTTAGTGCCCCCTGATTATTTGCACCAACATTATGTTTTCTCGCTCTCTTTTTCCGTGCCCAGACCTTGGGATCTCGTGATTGACTCCCCTTACTTGATTTGAATATTTTAAAAAAGGAGTGGCAGGTGAAGCTGATACGTTGACCTCATCATATTTTAACTTCTAAATCTGTTGTTTCCAATGATGGAACCAATGGACCCCTTGTTTTTTTCCTCAGTAATGACTCAAGATTTTGGTTGACGTTTTTTCCGCATAACCACTAACCAATGCTTTCTAAATATAGAAGAGAAGTTGGTTTTTAAGAAACTCACTTCTCACTAGGTATTTTTTTTAAATGTGTAATTTTATTTAAAAAAATTGTAACTAAATCAATTTGTATTTTATTAGTGTTAAAAATAATTAAATTGTATTTTATTAGTTTAAATATAAATTAATATATTTATTACATTATAATTATTAATTTAATAATTAATGTTTTGTAATTAATGCAACAATACACAATTTGGCTACAAAATTAACTAATAATATAATTTATATATAATACCACAAAACTTAATAGTAAAATATTAATGCAAGTCACCAACATGGTGTGACACGAGTGGTAGATACTCGGATCCCTTAAACATGAGGACATGATTCGATCCCTGACCGGTGTGTATGAAAAAACATCTGTTGGAAGAGGACAACCGCTTAACTGGATCTTGGTTTCCTTGCGGGATTAGTCCCCGCTGTTACGCGCGGAGGGTACATTGGTTTAGACAAAAAAAAAATATCAATGCAAGTCTAATAAATAAAATACATCAAATTGAATCTCCCAATTAATTACATTTTGAGAGCCACTTTTTAAGTTAACATGTGGTTGTATGACAAATATCAAAGGAAATTGCTGCTAGCGAATGCTCAGGATGGGAACAAAAATATTATTCCAATTGCTTTCGTTATTGTTGACAGTAAAACAGCGGTTGCCTGATTCTTCTTACTCTTTAATTTGAGAAGACATGTCAAACCCTATATAACACCCTACTTTGCATTAAGTATTTTTATATAAGCTTGTTTGTTTGGTTAAGTTATGTTTACTGGTTAAGGGCTAAGTGAGAATTTTGGGCTTAAAAGTCCTTTTCTGGAACATTGGCACGCCCGTGCTGATTTTTAGCACACCCGTGCTGTTTTCGTGTGTCTTGTGACCAGCCGAGTCACAAACACGGCCGTGCCGTTAACCAGCACGGTCGTGCCGTTGAGCGGACTGCGTCTCACTGACCCTAAGTTCAGCACACCCATGCCGAAAGAGTGCACGGCCGTGCCATGTGCGCAGTTTATATATTCGCATAGAAACCGAGGGTTTACGATTTTAACCCTCATTTGGTGGCTGCTACTACCCTAGTAAGGCTAGACCTATCCCGCTTCCTATCTCCATCAAGCTCGGTGCGTTTTTGCAGTTTTAGAGACCTTTGGTAAGTTTTTGGTACAACTGTGCCAGTTGTGTAGGTAACGTTTCTTCCCTTTTCTTAGTTTCCTTTCATGTTGTTTGATTGGAAACTGATTTGCTTAATGTTTTAGTTGACCAAGGCTTGGATTCGGATTGAGCCGCTTGGGAGGACGTGACCAGTTGTTGTTTGGGGCTACCATTGTTGAAACCTTCGAACCAGGTATGGGGAGAAGAATGAAATAGACAGGTACAAACACTAGAAGGGGGGTTGAATGGTGTTTGACAAATTTAAGCGGAATTATAAAACTTTTTCGCAAACACAGACGGGTTATAATAGACAAGTAAGCTCAGACATGTCAATCAGACTAATAACTCGTCTGAAGGTTTTCACAGAAAACACACAATCATGCAAGATGAAAATAGGTTTGATAAACACAAATATAAACCCCTTTAGTTAGATGATAGTTAAGATAAATAATCAAACTAAAGAGTTAAGGGAAAGAGAGAGATCACTCAGCAGGTTTTATCCTGGTTCACCCCTTAACAATGAGGCTACGTCCAGTCCTTGGCAGCACCAAGTTTTCTCACTATAACTGATTTAGGTTACAGGACAGACAAGTATTATTTTAACACCTAGCCTCTTCAAGCTCAAGACTAGTATTGTTGGCACACCTAGCATCTCTAGGCTCCAGACGAGTATTGTTTGCACACCTAGCCTCTCCAGGCTCAGACGGGTTTGTTTGAGAGAAGTTGTAAAATAAATTACAATTTGCAAGTCTTTCACAAGCACTCAGACGAGTGTATTAAATGTGAAGCTCTAAAAGACTGTGTAATAACTTCAAATGATTGAAGAATAAATAATGAAAGAATGAAGATATAAATACACAGAGTAAATGCTCTTGATTGCTTTGTTCGTTCTCTTCTCTACTTGAATCTTCAAAGTCTTCTTCATTAAATAGGTTTCAAGGTTTTAAAGCCGTTAGACACAAAGTTTGAAGGCTTGGCTTTTTGCAGATCTTCAATAAATGCAAAGAGTCGTTCTGATCAGCCATTAAAGCCTTGAGAACTTCGCTTGTTCTCTCTCATCAGAAAGGTGAAGACTTCTGATGCATCTTTGGTCTTAGCAGGTCTTTATACTTGTTTTTTGCCATCAGAGGGAAGACTTTCCCTTTTAGTGTAAGATGCAGTTGTGTTCAGACAAAGCACTTTATTGAAGTTCCTTTTCAGAGACAAGACAGCTTTCATCCAATGTATTCTTTAACGTTAGTCATCAGACGGGTGAGTAACTTCATTAGACGAGTTGACTCTTTAACAAAGAGATGACGTCAGTTGGGTAGTCTTTTAGACGGGCGAGGCTTCTTTTGATCAGACGGTTGAAGACTTCATTAGACGGGTGAACTTCTCCTAGTTCAGACGAGTGAACCTTAGCTAGTTCAGACGAGTGAACTTTAGTAAGTTCAGACGTGTGAACTTTAGTTAGTTCAGACGAGTGAACAGTTCATATAGACACTTAATGTTTTAATCTGCACACTAAGTAGACGAGTTAAACACCACAGACGGGTTCAATTAAACCATTGAATAACTGTTTTAATTTCATCAAAACTATGGTAAATGCACATCAGACATTTTGGAGACTCAATAATCTCCCCTTTTTTGATGATGACAAAATATGTTAAATGATTTAATGAACTTAAGAAAATTCACATAAAACAGTCATGTATATGTATCAGACAATTGTAACATGATCAGACAGATTTAAACACTGTTCCATTATTACAACTTACTCAGACAGATAAGCATTAAAAGCATTGATCTTTTTATCTTAGTCTTATTTTAGTATTTTCTCAGTATTTTCTCTCCCTTTTGACATTATCAAAAGCAATAAAACATAGACAGAGAGAAAAGAAAGGATACATATTATTTATCATATTTCTATATCAGACGGATATCATATTTTCATATCAGATGGATAAACAATTGTTCATATCAGACAGTTGTAACATTAAAACATTTTTCATTTAACTTTCTCCCCCTTTTGTCATAATCAAAAAAGAGAAACAAAGGAGGTAATTGTATTTAACCATCATTGGCTGTGTACAAGGTAATTTTAAAAAGAAAATTACAAATACATGTTAAAAAGAACAAAAAAAGTTAAAAGCAAGTTTGTCCTTTGGTTTTGCCTAAAGGCTTCTTCAACTGCTCCCCTGAGCAGATGCATCCTCTTGAGAGTTTTAAAAAACAAAGAGAAAGAGTTTTGAAAAAGAAATACCTTTAAAAGAAATAGAAAAAAAGGAGGTTTTCCCCTTTTTAAAGACCAAAGACAGTTTTATTTTAAATGAAGACAACAAAAAGATGGAGGTTTAAAAAAAACGGTTTAGATTTAAAAATAAAAACATCGATGTACACATTTTGCCTCAGAGAAAGAAATGACATTAAAGATAATAACCATTTAAAAGAAAATATTTCAAATAAAGAGTATGATTCAAAGAGTTAGACGGTTATACATAGACGGGTAACGTAAACACTCATCAGACAGGTTATTCAGCAAAGCAATGTATATTCAAGTTGTCTCTTATAAACTTAAACCTATCCTCAGCTAAAGGTTTTGTAAAGATATCAGCCCATTGATTTTCAGTTTTAACAAACTTAACATCAAATACACCTTTTTGAACATAATCTCTTATGAAGTGATGTTTGATTTCTATGTGCTTAGCCTTAGAATGTTGTATGGGATTCTTAGTTATGCAAATAGCACTTGAATTATCACACTAGATAGGTATATTATGCTCAAATATAGAGTAATCTTCAAGTTGATGTTTTACCCATAATAGCTATGAGCAGCAACTTGCAGCAGAGACATATTCTACTTCTGCAGTTGAGAGTGCGATAGTCGTCTGTCTTTTGCTTGACCAGAAGACTAAGTTTGCTCCAATGAAGTGACATCCTCCACTGGTGCTTTTCCTTTCAAGTCTATCTCCAGCAAAGTCAGCATCACAAAAACCAACTAATCTGTAATCTTGTGTTCTCAAATACATTAAACCAAGATTAGTGGTTCCAAGCAAATATCTAAAGATTCTTTTAACAGCCTTAAGATGAGATTCTTTGGGATTAGATTGGAATCTAGCACACATACAGAAACTAAATTGAATATCAGGTCTGCTAGATGTTAAGTAAAGAAGAGATATAATCATACCTCTGTAGACAGTTTAGTCTACCTTTTTACCTTAATCATCTTTGCTTAGATTAGCATTAGTTTGCATGGGAATTTTCATAACCTTTGAGCTATCCATTTTGTACTTCTTTAGAATTTCCTTGATGTACTTTTGTTGATGGATGTAGATACCATCACTCGTCTGCTTAATTTGCAGTCCAAGGAAGAACTTCAATTCTCCCATCATGCTCATTTCAAATTCTGCTTGCATCAACTTAGAGAATTCTTTGCACAATTTTTCATTAGTAGCTCCAAAAATAATATCATCAACATATATTTGAACTACGACTATGAAGTTATCTTTTGAGCATTTCTTAAATAAAGTTGTATCAACTTTTCCTCTTATAAAACCATTATTCATAAGAAAAGAACTAAGTCTATCATACCATGCTCTAGGCGCTTGTTTTAAACCATATAAAGCCTTTTTTAAGTTTGAAAACATGATCTGGTTTTTCATTATCTTCAAAACCAGAAGGTTGTTTAACATAAACTTCTTCTTCAATTATTCCGTTTAAAAAAGTACTTTTTACATCCATTTGAAATAAAGTGATTTGATGTTGTGCAGCATATGACATAAGTATGCGAATAGCTTCTATTCTAGCTACAGATACAAAAGTCTCAGTAAGTCAATACCTTCTTATTGGTTGTAGCCTTGAGCAACTAACCTTGCTTTATTTCTGACGACTTTGCCATCTTCATATCGCTTGTTTCTGAAAACCATCTTGTTCCAATAACAGACTTGTCTGTTGGTTTGGGGACAAGTTTCCAGACATCATTCCTTTTGAACTGATTAAGTTCCTCTTGCAAAGCAAGAATCCAGCTTTCATCTTCAAGAGCTTCCTCAATATGCTTTGGCTCAATTTTAGATAAAAAAGCAATATTGCTTGACTCTCTTAAGACAGATCTGGTTCTAACACCTTCAGAGGGACTTCTAATGATAAGATCTTCAGGATGATGAGCTTTGAATTTCCAGTCTCTTCTGAGATCATCATTCTGATGTTGACTTGACTGATGACTCGTCTGCTCCACTTGTCTGACAGATTCCTCAGCAGATTCAATTTTTGATACGTCTGGCTGTTGATTCGTCTGCTGGGTAAGGTCAAGTCCTGCAAGATCATCTTCTAGATCTGATAGTTCCCTATCAGTCTTTAGATTATCATTGAATTTTACATGAATGGATTCCTCAACAACAGAGGTTCTAGAGTTAAAAACTCTATATGCCTTAGACACTTCAGAATATCCAATAAAGATACCTTTGTCTACCTTGGAATCAAACTTTCCAATGAAGCATTCACATCCAAATGCATGAAAATAAGATATGTTGGGTTTTCTACCTTTCCACAATTCATAAAGAGTCTTCTTTAGGATAGACCTTAGAAGTATTCTATTTTGCACATAACATGCAGTGTTTACTGCTTCAGCCCAGAAGTACTTAGGGAGATTATTTTCATTGAGCATTGCTCTAGCCATCTCTTGCAGAGATCTGTTCTTTCTCTCAACCACTCCATTTTGCTGTGGAGTTCTAGGTGTAGAGAAGTTGTGAGAGATTCCATTCTCTTCACAGAACAGTTTGAATTGCTCATTTTCAAATTCTCCCCCATGATCACTTCTAAGGGTACAAATACCGAAACCTTGCTCATTTTGTACTTTCTTACAGAATACAGAGAAGGTTTTAAAGGACTTATCCTTGTGGTTTAAGAAAAGTACCTAAGTAAATCTAGAATAGTCATCAACAATGACAAATCCATATTTCCTTCCAGCTAAACTGGCAACATTAACGGGTCCAAACAGATCCATGTGTAACAGCTGAAGAGGTCTAGAGGTTGATACAAGATTTTTTTGATTTGAAACTTGATTTTACTTGTTTACCTCTCTGACATGCATTACATAAAACATCTTTCTTGAAACTAATATCAGGCAATCCTCTCACAAGGTTATCCTTTTTCAATTTCGAAATAAGTTTCATACTAGCATGTCCTAGTTTCTTATGCCATAACCATCTTTCATCCTCATTAGACATCAGACAGGTTACACTTTGATCTGAGAGTTCAGTTAGCTCAATATTATAAAGATTTTGCTGTCTATTAGCTGAAAAGAGGGTCTTGTCACTCTTGTCTTTGACTATGCCTTCATTTTTAGTGAAGGAGACATCAAATCCACTATCACATAATTGACTTATGCTAAGTAAATTGTGTCTTCGTCCTTCGACCATAAGCACATTAGAGACTGAGGGAAGAGGGGGTTTACCACCAATTGTACCAACACCAATTACTCTTCCTTTTTGATTGCCTCCAAAGGCAATAAATCCACCATTTTTAGACTGGAGGTCTTGGAACATAGACCTTTCTCCTGTCATATGTCCCGAGCAGCCACTGTCCAGGTACCAGCAGAGGCATTTGCTTTGTCCTATTAAGGATGTCTGCAACATAAATTATCATATCTTTAGGTACCCATATTTTTCTGGGTCCTTTTCTATTAGTTCTAGGAGTCTGTGAAGACTTCCTCTTCTTCTTGTGAAAATACTTAGACATAACATGTCCAGCTTTTCCACAGAAATTACAGATGGGTCTAATTCTACCTGGAGTGGGTTTAACATAGACAGTTGAAGATTTTTTTGATACTTTATGATCAGCTTGATGATCATATCCAATGCCTTCTTTGTTAAGAGAGTGTCTCTGACATCCTAGCAGTTTTGTTAGATTATCTCTGCCATTAACAAATCTAGCAAGATCAGAAGTGAGCTCCTTCACTTTCTGTTGAAGTGTGACAACTTCTTCAGAATGTGATGTTTCACTTGAGATCGAAGCTTCATCAGACTTTTCAGTCCTCAGCTGGCTATTCTCTTTGGCCAGCATCTCACACTCTTGAGATTTTTGTTTATGCTCACTGAGGAGTTTAACATAATCTCTCTTGAGGGATTTGATGGCCTTAGATAAGCCTTTGGATTCCTCTACCAGCTCATCATAAGCATCATGCAATTCCTCAAGTTCAGAATGTAGCTCAGTTTCAGGTTCTGAATCTGTGTTGGCCATCAAACAGAGATTGGCTTCCTCTTCTGTCTCCTTTCCTTCAGAAGAAGAACATCCAAGATCTTCCCATGTGGCCATCATTCATTTCTTCTTCTTTCTGAAGAACTTCTTTTTGGAAACTTTCTTCAAAAGAGGGCATTCAGATTTGATGTGACCAGGCTTCTTGCACTCATAGCAGAAAACAGGACTCTTGTCTGTTGATGTGGATTCTTTGTGGGATTTTCTGAAAGGCTTCTCCTTTCTGAACTTCTTCTTTCTCCAGAGCTTTTTCATCTTTCTGGTCATGAGAGAAGTCTCTTCATCATCATCAGAATCCTCATCATCAGACTCGTCTATGTCACATTCAGACTCGTCTGCCTTTGAAGCTTTTAAGGCTTTAGCTGCCTTTAGATCAAATTTTAAAGCAATGGCTTTGCTTTTTTTGATTGACACATCTTCATTGAGCTCTTGCTCATGAACAGTGAGTGTGCCAAGAAGTTCATCCATAGTAAAGGAGGTGAGATCCTTGGCTTGAGATATAGCAGTGACAAGAGGTCTCCACTGCCTTGGAAGACTTCTGAGAATTTTAGCAACTTTCTCAGCATTAGTATATATTTTACCATGAGATTTTAAACCATTAGTAATTGTTTGGAATCTACCAATCATTTGAGCAACAGATTCACCTTCATCCATGGTGAACAATTCATATTTTCTAACAAGAATAGAAATTTTATATTCTTTTACCTTTGCAGTTCCTTCATGAGTGACAGATAAGGAGTCCCACATTTCTTTAGCAGAATCACAAGCACATACCTTTTCAAACTCTTCTGGACTGAGAGCACAGATTATAGCATATCTGGCTTTATGGTTTAGATCCCATCTTTTCTTTTCTGCTGGTGTCCACTGATCCTTTGGCTTATCTGAGCCATCATCATTTCGAGGAGTGTAAGGGCCATCAGTGATGACATCCCATACATCAGAGTTTGTTGAGAAGATGAATCAGTGAAACCTTTCTTTTCAGTAGTTATAATTTGTACCATAGAAGAAGGGAGGTGTAGTCATGGAGCCTCCTTCAGGTTGGGGGTTCACACTCGAGCTTGCTCCAGAATTCATTGTCTATTCTTCAAGATCTTTTCTCTACACTGTTAGGTGTCAAGCCAGAGGCTGAGCTCTGATACCAACTGAAACAGACAGGTACAAACACTAGAAGGGGGTTGAATGGTGTTTGACAAATTTAAGCGGAATTATAAAACTTTTTCGTAAGCACAGATGGGTTATAATAGACGAGTAAGTTTAGACAGATCAATCAGACTAATAACTCGTCTGAAGGTTTTCACAGAAAACACACAATCATGCAAGATGAAAATAGGTTTGATAAACACAATTATAAACCCCTTTAGTTAGATGATAGTTAAGATAAATAATCAAACTAAAGAGTTAAGGGAAAGAGAGAGATCACTCAGCAGGTTTTAGCTTGGTTCACCCCTTAACAACGAGGCTACGTCCAGTCCTTGGCAGCACCAAGTTTTCTCACTACAACTGATTTAGGTTACAGGACAGACAAGTATTATTTTCACACTTAGCCTCTTCAGGCTCCAGATGAGTATTGTTTGCACACTTAGCCTCTCCAGGCTCCAGACAAGTATTGTTTGCACACCTAGCCTCTTCAGGCTCAGACAGGTTTGTTTGAGAGAAGTTGTAAAATAAATTACAATTTGCAAGTCTTTCACAAGCACTCAGCCGAGTGTATTAAATGTGAAGCTCTAAAAGACTGCGTAATAACTTCAAATGATTGAAGAATAAATAATGAAAGAATGAAGATATAAATGCACAGAGTAAATGCTCTTGATTGCTTTGTTCGTTCTCTTCTCTACTTGAATCTTCAAAGTCTTCTTCATTAAATAGGCTTCAAGGTTTTAAAGCAATGGTACTCTGGTAAGTCAAATCAATCCAATTTTACCAAAATATCTCCCTCTGTCTGAATACATACAAGATATGAGTAAAAATGGAAAAAGGTGAAAACCATGCCTTATCTTTTAAACAATATCTTCTGCAGTTTTGGGAAACCATGACTACAGGGGTGATGCACTTGCAGAATTAAGTCCTATCTTGAGGAAAATTGATAGAAGATGGTTTTGCATGAGATCATTCACTCTTAATACAGGTATAATGATAATACTATTCTCAAGTCTCAACCTCTTAAAGTCTTAATCACCATTGTAATGAAAGGAATTATATTTAATTATTTACACATAGTTTTCTTTTGCTGCCTACTTTGTTTCCCTAGGAATTGCAGAATTTTTCTTCATTGACACAACCCCGTTTATAAACGACTATTTTAATGAGTCTGAACATGCTTATGATTGGCGAGGTGTGTCTCCGAGGCAGATTTACCTCAATAGCCTTCTCAAGGTACCAAATAATTAATGATGGACTCTATGTGCCTCCGTGTATGGCGGCTGGACTTGCTTTTACTGCTCGCCGTCGGGAACGTCGACACCTCGCCGTGGTCGATCACCGGCGGAAGCTTCGTCCGCCACCTCTCCAGTTTGGACTGCAACCCTTCAATGCTCTCGTCCAAGCTCCACCCTCCCACCGTAGAATTCTCTCCTTCTTCGAACACCGGCTTCCTCGCTATCGCCGCCGCCACCTCCGATGCTGACGGTCCCAGCTCCGATTCCGTCAGAACATGGGGAACCATGTTCCCCATGTTCGACCTACGCGGAGTGCTATACTCAAACGCACCGTTTAGCTTCCCGAACGGGTGCAACGGGGTACCTCTATGGGAACCGCCGTATCCCACCGCCGGGTTAAACTTCGAAACCGCCGGAGAGTTTCGAAACTGTGGCGCTACCGCTGGAGAGTTGCGAAACTGCGGTTTCGGAGAGTTCTTGAACTGTTTCACCGCCGGAGAGCTAAGATACTTCGGCGCCGGTGAGTTCCGAAACTACTGCACCGCTGGAGAGTTATGAAACTGCGGTGCCGGAGAGTTATGAAATTGCGGTGGTTCCGGAGAGTTATGAAACTTTGGTTTGGGAGAGTTCAGAAACTTCGGTGCCGGAGATTTATGAAACTGCGGTGCCGGAGACTTATGAAAGTGCGGTGGCGACGATGGCGACTATTTGACTTAGACACAAAGTTTGAAGGCTTGGCTTTTTACAGATCTTCAATAAATGCAAAAAGTCGTTCTGATCAGCCATTAAAGCCTTGAGAACTTCGCTTGTTCTCTTTCATCAGAAAGGTGAAAACTTTTGATGCACCTTTGGTCTTAGCAAGTCTTTATACTCGCTTTTTGCCATCAGAGGGAAGACTTTCCCTTTTGGTGTAAGATGCAGTTGTGTTCAGGCAAAGTACTTTGTTGAAGTTTCTTTTCAAAGATGAGACAGGTTTCATCCAATGTATTCTTTAATGTTAGTCACCAGACGGGTGAGTAACTTCATTAGACGGGTTGACTCTTTAACAAAGAGATGACGTCAGTTGCGTAGTCTTTCAGACTGGTGAGTCTTCTTTTGATCAGGTGGTTGAAGACTTCATTTGACGGGAACTTTTCCTAGTTCAGACGAGTGAACCTTAGCTAGTTCAGACGAGTGAACTTATCTCAGTTCAGACGAGTGAACTTTAGCTAGTTCAGACGTGTGAACTTAAGTTAGTTCATACGGATGAACTTATCCAAGTTCAGACGAGTAAACAGTTCATATAGACACTTAATACTTTAATATGCACACTAAGTAGACGAGTTAAACACCACAGACGGGTTCAATTAAATCATTGAATAACTGTTTTAATCTCATCAAAACTATGGTAAATGCACATCAGACATTTTGGAGACTCAACAAAGGATAGTATAACCACTAGGCAGTGGGGGGAGTGTAAGATGAGGGGTTCCCATGACCCCGAGGTTAGATGCATGTTGTTTGTTTAACATGACTACTGCTATAAATGTTTGTTGCTATATGCCAATATGCCAATATTATATGCGTTGCTGTTATGTTGATATTTGACGGTATGTTTATATCATAAATGTTGGTTGAGTTGTTGTATATGATGATTGATGGCTGAATGGTTGTGTTGTGATAAACCTGCTGATATATCCCTAAATTGGTTAATTAGGACTTTAATTGGTTAAATTATAAAGGGACTACTATTCACCAAAAATATTCATAAGACATGAATCAATAAAAGGTAAGGTTTTTATGTTGATGGTTTAGTCATGAACCTAGGGGTGATTTTTGAGAGTGTTAGGGTCTTTCTGAATAAATCATTTAACCTGTTAATCGTTGCCCAGAACAGTACTGTCGCGCGATCAGCACGGCCATGCTGAATAGGGAGCACGCCCGTGCTCCCAATTGAATTATGGGAATGGTCGCGCTTTGAGCACGCCCGTGCGTAATAGGGAGCACGGTCGTGCTCAACAAATAAAGGACGCCCATGCTACATGTAAGTGGTAGCACGCCCGTGCAGGGTTAAGCACGCCCGTGCCAATCCCCTGGTCAGAATCTGAGATTATGGTTTAATAGGGATTTTAACCCCAATGTTCCTAATAATGATAGAATAATACACCAAACAAATGATGAAGTCAGATAACTTAATTATATAATAATTAAGACGTTGAGGAACGATGAGTTGGTTAAGTCGGTGCCCGTGGGGTTACCGCACGATGATATAACTGGATGCCTTTAGTGGTCCAATGTTGACAATGATTGTCGCAACCGTCCCGTCCGGGCGTCGCGAAAAAATAGATTTTGGATTTAGAGGTTCAGAGGAGTCGCCACCAATTTTATTTTAATTAGGGAAAAAATGGAAAACCCTAAAAAGTTGGTCTTTAACCAGAAATTAAGTTCGGGAGTCGATTACGAATAGGGAAGGTATTAGCACCCCACACGTCCGTTAAAAAACGGTTGCCTCTAACTAATTGTGTAAAATTATAATAACTTATGTTTTACCCCTAAAAGCGAAAGATTTATTATTTAATTAATTTGAGCTCTAAAATAAGGAAGAAGAATTAAAAAAAAACAAATTGTTTAGCTTGACAAGGATGGTCCTTGCTCCTACGTATCCCTCGGTGCGATAGGGAATTCAAAGCTACGTAGTTCTTTAGGAAATGATTGTGGTTGATTGATTTTTTTTTTTTTTTTTGTTAGGAAAAAGATTCTGGTTGATTTTGTTTGTTTATTTATTTATGTTTTTATTATTTTTAGAAAAAAGATTTATGTTGATTTTATTTACTTATTTATTTGTTTATTTATTATTTATTTTAAAAAAAGAGGTCTTTTATTTCTAAGGTTTCTGAGCTGTCACAACTCATACATCCTTAAAGATGGGATAAATTAGCTGTCACTGCTAACTTAATCCCTTATAATAATAATTTTATTATTTTTCAAATCAGGTTGTTTAATTTACATTATTATATTTTGTAAAAAAAAGGGTGCTTTAGGATTTCTGAATTGTCTCAACTCATGCGTCCTAAACAAAAAGAATTAATCTAGCTGTCACAACTAGTTAACCTTGAATTTATTTTTATTTATTGAAATATCTATTTTATTTATATTAGAAGCTTCGAACAAATGATTTAGCCCACTAAAAAAAACATAAACCCACCAACTGAAACATATGTCCCAATGAAAAGGAATCCAGCAAGCATAAAAAAATCAAAAGCCTCTCAACCTCACACCAAAAGCCAAATGCTAAAATAAAGCCCAACAATTAAACCCAAAAAAAAATAGGAAAATAAAACAACTTATGCAAAAATGAAATAAATAAAATAGGATAAAAAGAAATAAAAAAAAGGAAGAAGATCTAAACCAGCGAAGCTCGGGACTTTGCTTCTCAGCCCACTCAGTGACGGCGGTGCAAGACTGGCGGGGTCGAGACGGCGGCGACTCACTTGGCTGAACGACGACGGGTACGGCAGCAACACGGCGAGCACGGAAGCAACCTCGTGGGCGGCACTGGTCGAGTCGCGCGAAGGAGGTTAGCGGCGGAGTGACGGTCGCGTTCTGCTATGGCTTTTGTTCACTCTCTCTGTGTTGGGCGGCGCTGGGAAGAAGATGGTGGTGTGGCGGCGGGGAGATGATGCGGCTGTGGCGGTGGTTTGCGGGCAGCGATCGCGGTGGTGGTGGAGCTGAGGGTGTTTTCCTATGGAGGTGGTTCTACAGCAGGATGTTTAATCTTGTTTGGTATCAGTGGGAGAAAGAAATGAGATGAGGGAGGAAGATGGTGATGCCACTAATACATGGGTTTTGGTGTCATCCTCATACACTCAACGTTTTTTCTGTGTAACTTGTCATGAAAATGGGTTTTGGAAAAATACATCAGCCGTCGGTCCCCCCTTGAGAATTTTTGATCCTCTTTATAGCTAGCCATTAGGTTACGAAAATTTATTTCATTATCAATCACAATCAAATTACTCAAATTAAGATCAATTATTCAATTATCATTCAAATCTTTATAATTATGGAGTTAATCAATCATTTAGATCAGAATCAATTTAATTGAAATCAGAATCAATCATCCAATTTTATTTTGAAAACCTATCATTAGTGGATTTATGAAATTAATTTCATTTTTTTTAAAAAGGAAAAACTTATCTTACTAAATCAATTATTATTTCTGATTTATTTTTATTTTCTTATCGTAATTATTGTTCATCCATCTTTAGCCCAAGGCCCAGCGGACCTGCTTATGACTCTCTCTGATCCAAACTCCTATTGATTTTTTTATTTTTATTTTTATTTTTTAACCGGACAAAATTAAGTGTTCACAGCTGCCCCTCTTTACTTGTTTCTTACTAGATAAAAGACATAACCGTAGTTTGCATTTTATCTTTGTAAGTGACGAGTAAAGACAAGAACTCCAATTTTGTTAGAGGACATGGGGTGCAAGCACCAGGAGATGCGATGGGATAAGGATCGGAAACTTAAAAACAATGGGTACGGGGACCCAAAACTTAAATGGGTACGGGGACCCTTAAATGGTGGGTACGGGGACCCGAAAACTTAAATGGGTATGAGGACCCTTAACTGAGATGGGTACGGGGACCCGAAAACTTAAATGGGTATGAGGACCCTTAACTGAGATGGGTACGGGGACCCGAAAACTTAAATGGGTACGGGGACCCTTAAACTCAAATGGGTACGGGGACCCTTAAATGATGGGTACGGGGACCCGAAAACTTAAATGGGTACGGGGACCCTTAACTGAGATTGGTACGGGGACCCGAAAACTTAAATGGGTACAGGGACCTTTAAACTCAAACGGGTATGGGGACCGAAAACTTAAATGGGTACGGGGACCCTTAACTGAGATGGGTACGGGGACCCGAAAACTTAAATGGGTACGGGGACCCTTAAACTCAAACGGGTACGGGGACCCTTAAATGATGGGTATGGGGACCCGAAAACTTAAATGGGTACGGGGACCCTTAACTGAGATGGGTACGGGGACCCGAAAACTTAAATGGGTACGGGGACCCTTAAACTCAAACGGGTACGGGGACCCTTAAACTATGGGTGCGGGGACCCGAAAACTTAAATGGGTACGGGGACCCTTAACTGCGATGGGTACGGGGACCCGAAAACTTAAATGGGTATGGGGACCCTTAACTGAGATGGGTACGGGGACCCTTAACTGCGATGGGTACGGGGACCCGAAAACTTAAATGGGTACGGGGACCCTTAACTGATGGGTACGGGGACCCGAAAACTTAAATGGATACGGGGACCCTTAACTGATGGGTACGGGGACCCAAAAACTTAAATGGGTACAGGGACCCTTAACTGCGATGGGTACGGGGACCCGAAAACTTAAATGGGTACGAAGTCCCTTAACTGATGGGTACGGGGACCCCTAACTGCGATGGGTACGGGGTCCCGAAAAGTTAAACAATGGGTACGGGGACCCGAAAACTTAAATGGGTGCAGGGACCCACAAAAGCGATGGGTACGGGGACCCTAACACTTAAATGGGTACGGGGACCCTTAACTGCGGTGGGTACGGGGACCCGAAAACTTAAATGGGCACGGGGACCTTTAACTGAGATGGGTACGAGGACCCGAAAACTTAAATGGGTACGGGGACCCTTAAACTCAAACGGGTACGGGGACCCTTAAATGATGTTGATTTTGCATATGCATGTGATGCATGATGCATGAGATGATTGATGATATTTTATTTTTTTTATTTTATTTTTCAAATGTATGATTCAAGAGATGCTTTCTGTAATTCCTGAAAATATGAATTTTTTTATTTTTATATATTTTTTTTGAATGCATGATGCAAGAGATGATTTTTATGATTGATATAATGTATGATGCAATAGATGATTTCATGATTAATGACAAAACTCATGCTTTTGTTTTTGCAAACCACTCTCTAATCCTTGGCCCCTTAAAGTTTCGATCATAGCCAAATTTGAGGATGAACTACAACGATTCACATTACTCTTGGTATGATGTCTTGCACTTCTTGTTAGAGGTGTGCTTCCTCCAGATTTCCCTTGGTCGAGAGACCACTATGCTCTTGTGATCTTTCGAAATCATGATTGAGATATTTTTTCAAAAGGGATGATGGGGGTGGAGTTAACATTTCTTCAAGCGGTACTCCTTAAAGTGATCATTGGTGGGCTTTCCTACTGAATTGCCCCAGTCTTCATGATGTCTTGGAAGCATTTCATGACCTGCCCTCATTAACTTAAATTGCCCTAGTTTACCAGCTTGAGGAGACTTCCTTGTCTTTCATTTGTGTTCTTGCTTGAATGGCCAATCGAAGATGTCACTTCTCCCACGTATTCAGAATTCAGAATTCAGAATTCTTCTGACCAGACTTGTTCATCAAGGGAACTACCATTTGATTGTTAAATTGTACTGTTGAACTTGTGTTTACCGTACCCGAAGCATCATGTAATAAACATACATTGGTTCAAAAGTATGATATGAAAGGATATTACTGGTTGAAAAAACTTCCTCATTAATGTTGGAAGTTTGACGACTCAACTGGCGTTTAACCGAAGACAAACAAAGTAAGACTCACAAGAAGCAATATGGAGATCAAGGCGAGGTAGCCCCGGTTTGGACTAATTTGATCTTGGATATCATGGGAATTGTTCACCAAAAATTTGGAAATTAAATTGGTCTCGTATATGCTGTTTGAGAACAAAATTGCCTTAGAGCAGGCCCCTGGTGAATGAAGTTGCCCCAGTAAAGAAGCTTCGAGCACGGAATTGCCCCAACATAGGGCACCTAATAATGACACTTGAGAATGAAACTGACCAATTGTTGGGCATCTGAGAATGAAGAAGTTTCCAAGTACAAGGCGTTTGAATATGAAACTTGAGAATGGAGATGCCCCAGTACATGGCCCTTGAAAACAAGGTTTTGCCCCGATATATGCCATGTAGATCTTGCCCTAACTTTTGCTTAGACCACCCTTGCGGATTTTCAGCCTAACGAGCTTTTGATCTTTCCCTTTTTTATTTTTTTATTTTTTTAAGGAGCAATTAATTAAAATTCATAAGAACACGAACCTTTGTCTCAAAAATAAGGTTTTATAAAAACGACAATTATTTTTTATCAGAATGGACTTTTTGAGGTTTGTAGCGTGGCCAAGGTTGAGGAGCATGAAATGAAGGATATAAGGCTCAAATGATTGCTTTAGGATTGAATAGGACCAAGGATTCACTCCCTTTTCTCAAAAAAAGTAGAGTCAACCAAAATGCCTTTGCATTTGTCTTTGTCGCTTCTTTATCCTTATTCATTCTACTTCCTTTTTTTATTTCTCTCTTTTTTTCTTTTCCTTTTCCTTTTTTTTTTTTTTGCGTTATTTTTTCACAATCACTGTTCCTTTTGTGGTCGCCCTTTGTTTAGGGTGATCCTTATCCAAGGTTCTTAGAAGAAAATTTCCAAGATCAAAAGGGATAATAAGGGATAATGCCGATATTTTATGGAGGATAGAGAAAAATGGCCAAACTTCATTTCAATCATGATTGCTTATTTTAAGAAACTTATTTGAGAGACAAAAAGATGGTATACACCAAGTGATTATTTATTTGCTCCTTTTCATTTTTATCTTTTTTTTTTTTTGCTTTTATTTTCATTTTTTTCTTCTTCTTTTTGACTTTATTTTTGGCAAGGGGCACCTGCGCATTTGGGCTTCATCAATTTCTCACGAAGAATTTCCAAGAACACAAGCCCCATAACAAGACTAAGGAAGGTATTTGGAGAGAAAGGACAAAAGAAACACCATGATATGACAACATGATACAAATAAAGAAGAATAGACGACACAGGGTATGCATGCAAATTCATTACATTAACGCTTCAGGAAAGTGAGCATAGTTCAAGCACCGGCTAATTCATATTATTGAATAAACAGTGGGGTCAATACAACATAACCACCTCTTTATGGTAAACCAAATAACAAACAAATCTGGACTAATTATTCAAAAATTTCTAAAACAAAAGTTTCATTTGATTTTCCTCGGTTAAAATTCTTTCTGTCAAACATGATAGCATGAGTTCCGCTGTCTGTTTTCTTCACAAATGGGACTTTCCTTGTGCTAGTCGCCCCGACTGACCCTTAAGCAATTTTACCATTTCCCAATCCGCTCTCTATCCTTTCTCCAATGATGACCATGTCTGCGAAATTCGAAGATACACTTCCAACCATCATATCATAGAAGGGCGACTGGAGTGTGTCAATGAACATGGCAACAATCTCTTTTTCAGACAATGGGGGCTCTACTTGAGCGGCCACTTCTCTCCATCTTTGAGCATACTCCTTAAAGGTCTCAGTATTATGCTTCAACATATTCTGCAACTGTAACCTGCCAGGATTCATGTCCATGTTGTACTTGTATTGCTGCTTTATGAAAGCATCAGCCAAGTCTCTAAAGCATCGGATACGAGCTCGTTCCAGCAGTGTGTACCAATTTGAAGCTACCCCAGTTAAGCTATCCTGGAAGAAATGAATTAGCAACTTGTCATCATGGGCATACGAAGCCATCTTCCTAACATACATGGTCAAGTGATTCTTCGGGCAAGTAGTCCCCTTGTATTTATCAAACTCCGGCACTTTGAATTTAGGTGGAACTACCACATCAGGAACAAGGCAAAGCTCTGAAGCATCCCGAAGACCACAAGCAGCTCCTTCAATAACCCGCAACCTCTCCTCAAGAATTTCAAACTTCATTTTATACTGGAGGTTCTCTCCTAAGTAGTTCAAAGGATTTTCATTGACTATCCTTTGGGGAAAAAATGCTGGTGTGGGGTTTTGTGTTGCATGGGTTTTGTGGATGGTATAGGGAGCTTGGGGGTTGGTACCTTTAAGAGGGTTGGTAGCATGTGGGAAAATGCGGCCATTAATTGGGAGAGTGGTGTGTTGTGTTTGGGATGTTTCATTGGTATTGATAGGATGTGCTTGTATATGGATAAGATTTTGTGGATTTTGATTATCGCATTGGGAATCGGTAGCTAATGGTGATGTGTAATCAGGAGGAAGGCCGTATGGCGGGTTTGTCATCATCGGAATCTCTTGAGATTGTGCCGGATTATTGGAGTAGACCGTGAGTGGCATCATCGTCCGGAGAGGACCCTGAGTGAAACCTGGTGGAAATGGAGGTGAGGTCGGAGGATCTTTGCTTGAGGATGAAGGATTCCCAACTATTCCCTTCTCTTTCTGCATAGCTTTTAGTATCTCAAGCATCTTGCCCATCTGATCCTTGAGCTGACTGACTTCTTCCCTGAGATCTTGAGTCGTTTCTAGTTCATCCATAATTCTGGCTTGTGACCGAATCCGATATGGGTGTCGAGAAACCAGTTTTCTTAGGTGGATTGGTATCTTTCTGATAAGGGACATGTAATGAGTATGCAGAAAAAAAGATGTCATATGCTATGAAGACCTCTTTTTTTTTTTTTTTGGGAAAATGCATGTAATACAAATACAACAAAAATATCATGCATGATCATTGTCATGAAATGTGATGATCGGAAAAAAAAAGGAGAATTATTTTTAAAGAAAGAAAAAAAATGCAGGGGTAGTGCATGCTCCCTTTGTGCCTGCATAGGGTTTCCTTAAGATAAGGAAGCCTATGGGTCTTTCTAACATGTGGACCTTCCCAATAGTTGGTTCAATAACCTAGATTTGGTCCCTAAAGCCAAGGATCCCGTCTCGAAATATTGCCCACAACCATAGGTAAACTATTAGAAGTGAAAATACCCTCGAAAGGAATCAAACTCTAGGTGAGGCCTTCGTGATAACCAAACAGGATGTACATCCAGAAGGCTACCACTACTCAACCTCTTTCTAATCTTAACTTGCACTCAGGCCCGGGTATAGGGTCTCACTCATAAACTCACAAATGTTCGAGAATGTATAAGTGTAGTGTGTGGAGGGAGCAAAAACTTAAACTACCCAACCAGCAAAAAAACATATAATAGAACCAAAAATGTACTCATAAAAAAAAAATTTAACTAGAGTTAGCGTAATAAATAAATAAATAAACGAAAAAGGGTAACACAAAAAGTTAATAATTTTACACATTCAATTATATTAGGCCTGACTCTCTAATTCTCCCCAGCGGAGTCGCCAGCTGTCGCAACCGTCCCGTCCGGGCGTCGCGAAAAAATAGATTTTGGATTTAGAGGTTCAGAGGAGTCGCCACCAATTTTATTTTAATTAGGGAAAAAATGGAAAACCCTAAAAAGTTGGTCTTTAACCAGAAATTAAGTTCGGGAGTCGATTACGAATAGGGAAGGTATTAGCACCCCACACGTCCGTTAAAAAACGGTTGCCTCTAACTAATTGTGTAAAATTATAATAACTTATGTTTTACCCCTAAAAGCGAAAGATTTATTATTTAATTAATTTGAGCTCTAAAATAAGGAAGAAGAATTAAAAAAAACAAATTGTTTAGCTTGACAAGGATGGTCCTTGCTCCTACGTATCCCTCGGTGCGATAGGGAATTCAAAGCTACGTAGTTCTTTAGGAAATGATTGTGGTTGATTGATTTTATTTTATTTATTTTTTGTTAGGAAAAAGATTCTGGTTGATTTTGTTTGTTTATTTATTTATGTTTTTATTATTTTTAGAAAAAAGATTTATGTTGATTTTATTTATTTATTTATTTGTTTATTTATTATTTATTTTAAAAAAAGAGGTCTTTTATTTCTAAGGTTTCTGAGCTGTCACAACTCATACATCCTTAAAGATGGGATAAATTAGCTGTCACTGCTAACTTAATCCCTTATAATAATAATTTTATTATTTTTCAAATAAGGTTGTTTAATTTACATTATTATATTTTGTAAAAAAAAGGGTGCTTTAGGATTTCTGAATTGTCTCAACTCATGCGTCCTAAACAAAAAGAATTAATCTAGCTGTCACAACTAGTTAACCTTGAATTTATTTTTATTTATTGAAATATCTATTTTATTTATATTAGAAGCTTCGAACAAATGATTTAGCCCACTAAAAAAAACATAAACCCACCAACTGAAACATATGTCCCAATGAAAAGGAATCCAGCAAGCATAAAAAAAACAAAAGCCTCTCAACCTCACACCAAAAGCCAAATGCTAAAATAAAGCCCAACAATTAAACCCAAAAAAAAATAGGAAAATAAAACAACTTATGCAAAAATGAAATAAATAAAATAGGATAAAAAGAAATAAAAAAAGGAAGAAGATCTAAACCAGCGAAGCTCGGGACTTTGCTTCTCAGCCCACTCAGTGACGGCGGTGCAAGACTGGCGGGGTCGAGACGGCGGCGACTCACTTGGCTGAACGACGACGGGTACGGCAGCAACACGGCGAGCACGGAAGCAACCTCGTGGGCGGCACTGGTCGAGTCGCGCGAAGGAGGTTAGCGGCGGAGTGACGGTCGCATTCTGCTATGGCTTTTGTTCACTCTCTCTGTGTTGGGCGGCGCTGGGAAGAAGATGGTGGTGTGGCGGCGGGGAGATGATGCGGCTGTGGCGGTGGTTTGCGGGCAGCGATCGCGGTGGTGGTGGAGCTGAGGGTGCTTTCCTATGGAGGTGGTTCTACAGCAGGATGTTTAATCTTGTTTGGTATCAGTGGGAGAAAGAAATGAGATGAGGGGGGAAGATGGTGATGCCACTAATACATGGGTTTTGGTGTCATCCTCATACACTCAACGTTTTTTCTGTGTAACTTGTCATGAAAATGGGTTTTGGAAAAATACATCAGCCGTCGGTCCCCCCTTGAGAATTTTTGATCCTCTTTATAGCTAGCCATTAGGTTACGAAAATTTATTTCATTATCAATCACAATCAAATTACTCAAATTAAGATCAATTATTCAATTATCATTCAAATCTTTATAATTATGGAGTTAATCAATCATTTAGATCAGAATCAATTTAATTGAAATCAGAATCAATCATCCAATTTTATTTTGAAAACCTATCATTAGTGGATTTATGAAATTAATTTCATTTTTTTTAAAAAGGAAAAACTTATCTTACTAAATCAATTATTATTTCTGATTTATTTTTATTTTCTTATCGTAATTATTGTTCATCCATCTTTAGCCCAAGGCCCAGCGGACCTGCTTATGACTCTCTCTGATCCAAACTCCTATTGATTTTTTTATTTTTATTTTTATTTTTTAACCGGACAAAATTAAGTGTTCACAATGATGATATGATTGGATGCCTTTAGTGGTCCAATGTTGGGATGATATAATTGGGTGCCTTTAGTGGCCCAATGATGAGGATGATATTCTTGGGTGCCTTTAGTGGCCCAAGCGGAAGTGGCGGTTGCCCGTTGTTTGTTGTTGTGTTCATGCATCACATTGGAGATGTTAGTTGTGGGAAGTTCAACATATGGGAGGTCGTCCTAGAGTACGGCGATCTGGCTATCCACGGTTGGTTCACCCAAGGTTTGGTGAACCGTAGCCTCCCGTGATGAGGCGTCCATGGTTTGATGCGTTGGCTATCCAAGGGGTTCACCCATGGTTTGGTGGACTGCCGACGTTGGTGTCTTTAGTGGCCAATGCGAATATGTAACTCCAAAGTTGTTCTTCCCGAGTTAGTTGGATCCACATGCATTGATGGAGTAGTGGAGTAGTGTTGTATTGCATCATATAGCATACTGGTTGGTTGATGATGTTGAAATGATGTTTATATATATAAGTGTATGCTTATGACTATTGCCATACCATGAAGTATGATCATCTTATTCCTATCTCCATGCCGTTGTGTTTACATGTTTCCTTTCTCCCCGTTCTTTGTTTTCTTGTTTGGCATGTATGGTTTTTGCAAAGGATGACGAGCAGCCTGGAGAGGAGTGACTCTGAGGAGCCACCACTCATAGTTAGGGTTCTTTAGCTTATTTGTTTATTTGTTTTAGTTCTCAGTTGTATTCCGAGGATGTTTCTAGAATGGTTATACCAGCTCTGAATTGTGACATCGGGGTTGGGTTTATTTCATGTTGATGTTTCTTTATTATTTCAAGCATTGATTTAATCTTTTTCGCGTTTTGAGAACTAGTTCATGTGGTACCTTTTTTACCCGTGAACCTTTTTATAAAAGGTTGCATGTTGTATTTTTATTTTTATATTATTATTATTATTATTATTATTATTATTACTATTATTATTTATATTTAATGTCCCGCTTTAGCAGCTCAGTGGTAAGGCTGCAGGGACATTTGGTGATTGGTGAGTCGCGGGTTCGATCCCGCAATGGCTCCAATTTCCCCCTTTCCCATATAAGGTCTAAGTATGCCTCCTAAGAACAAAAAAAAAAAAAAAAAAGAAGGATGTCACACCCTAGAATGATATTTGCTTGATATCTAACCGTCACGAAGCTATAAAAAGTGGTAATGCGTCTCACGCTCACAAACACATTATGTAATATGCATTCGACACATTGCCCAGAATTCCATGAAGACATTTAAGAACGCTGACATGTGCAAACAAATTGCTAACATGGATAAGTACTTTGATCATATTTACTAAAATCATTATTTATTTTCATTTACAGTTTTAATTATGTTAACAAATCCTAATTTCAATTCAATAGGATACACCTTGAATGAACCCTTATTCAAGTGGTACTATCAAAATCCCCGTCTTGAAAACCAAGAAGTCACAAATTGGCTTGACCATATTACAAAAAAACAATGGACTCAAGCATACCATATATAACAAATGATGTTATGGTCACCTGACTACTAATCTTGTTGAATCCATTAGGGGACACGAAATATGGCAATGATATCATTGGTAAAAGCAACGCTGGCTACCCTATTCGCTAAGAGGACTAAATGCGAGAATGATCTCATCTGAAGGTGAATGCATGAAAATTCTCACAACTATGGAGGATTCTATTCGCTGCCCTATTTGCTGCTGTGGTTTACATTGGACTTAGAGTGTAGGTAATGTGAAGAGAATTCTTTGATGAAAATGTGCTTTGCATTACTCTCTTCTTGGCAATTAAGTTGTATTGAGAATTTGGATATGCAAGTGAGTTAAATTTTTTTCCACATTATTTATTAACGATGTACTGCTTGCTCCATCTATAACCTATCTGTCATCGACCAACCAACACATAACATTAACCACCATCATTGGCTAGTGTAAAAAATGTGCAAAAAAAGTGGTGTGAGATGATTACTTTTATAAGTGTAGTCATAATAAGTGGTTATAAAAAAAAAACAAATTCCGTTTGCGTTATAGCGCTGATTTATCACATAAAAGTGCGGTTTTACTTAGTTGAGTGAAATTTTATGATTGGGAAATTGAATTAATAATCTTTCTAGAGGAGCAAATTGTTGATATAGTGTAAAATGAGTGTTTACATTAGATAAGACCCAATTATCATTCTTCTTTCTTTCTTCCTTTTATTTTAAATTTTGTTTTAGAAAAATGAGTAGAATAGGAATGAAAAGACCACATTCTGACTATAATAGTGCATCTTAAAACAAAAATGCTTGTAAGTACAAAAACAGTTTTTGTCTACTTCAATACAAATGACGATTTGTACCAATCTTTCTAGTTCTTTTTTCTTTAAATTTAAATTTTTAATCCACGTGAATATAATGGATTGTGATTACCTGCGGTCATTTGTGTCACTCTCTTTTCACTCACATTTTTTTGCTATCTTTTTGTTAAAAAAAAACCAATGATCATGATTTAAAGAAAGAAAATCCAATTATTAACACATATATTGACTGCAGTGACTGCAGTAAATACTGACGATTCCCCTCCTATACGAATGAAATGAAGGGCACGTGAATTCGTCAAATTTCTTGAAATGAACTTTCGAAAGCAATAATAGCTACATATAATATAGCATATTGAGTGATTGGAGTAAATAGATTATGAGTGTTAAATCTTTTCAGCAATATCTATGTTACAAACTATAATACAGTACACTAATGATTTATACCCATAATGTAATTAATCCTCTGAAAACACTAGCTTCAGAAGCAAGAGACTCCATTCTTTACATGGAATGGATCAATTTGCATGTACCAACTTTGAATTATACAAGGTATGATAAGAAGTTTAGCGCAGATGATGCCTGCATGATAAGAAAACAAAATCTAAATCTGTTAGCAGAGATAACGAATCTAAGTCACCTAAGCTTATGTAAGAGTTGGCAAAACTTATTAACTAACCTTAGAGTCTCTTTTGTACCACGGCGTATTTTGCAACGGATGGTAGGGAGTCCAAGGCGCTGGTGAGCCTCATAGCGGTGACAGCCAGAGAAACCTACAAAATGTTAAGTTTTTCCACTATGAGAAGGCATGGATGGATCTTGGAACCAAGATAATCCTCTATTGTTGATCATTCAAGTCCTTCAACTTTCTGATTTTAATTTTATTTGTTCCTAGTGTTGTTCTCAATAAAAACATGACATGTATATTATTTTTTATACCTCAATTATGATGACGACTATAAAAAGGAGGATGTGGTGGCTAAAAAATAATATACATGTTATATTTTTATTGGAGAAGAACAATACTACCTGTACTTAGAGAACTTTATCAGTGTTTTTTCCTCTAAAAATAGATGACTCAGGAATATGAGAAAATAAAATTATAAGATTGTATACACAATCCAGAGAAGTACATACCATAATAGACTCCATCAACCTCGAGGACATCAATCTGTATCACTTGAAAAGAACTTAAATCAGCAGCTAAGCATACTATTTTGATGAATCAGAAATTTACTTGATGAAAAAAAGAGGAATTGTAAGTTTTACAAACTTAAAAGTTAAAACACAAACCAAAAATGCAACCAAACTAACAATATATTAAAAAGGTTCTTTTAATACCATTAACTACAGAAAATTAATTCAGCAACACAAAAAACATATCCCTCATTTAGACACAGGTTTATTATTTTCTGCCCTTCAATCTCTCAGTGGTACTCAACAATGCTAAGCATTTAGCACCCATCTCATAGTAAGTATATAGTATACAAACAATCAAACATAGTCAGCACATTGCAACTGTCTTGTAATCATCAGAGTCATGTCACCTATAACTGGTCACCAATTTTGATTGCAAGCATGCACCATATATTCTCCACTTTCTTTAGAATAACTGCACTAAAAATTAATCAAGCTTTGATTTCTTGTTATACATTTCAAAGACAATAACATGCAGGTGACTAATAATGGATGCAGCCTTTCTTGTATCGTCATCCAAACTGAATATGATGGTTCTATGAAGTCAAACAAGGTTAATACCTGAACTGCTATATTTGAAATGGTACTTTTATTTTCTTATAAAGGTCAAAATCTGGTGAAAGTCCTCTTAAACAAAGTAGATGCCATATAATATAGAATCCATAGTATCAAATTATCAACATGAAGGACAAATCAATCAAAGAAAAAATAAGAATCGGGATCTAAATGTTTCAATCTTAATTGTCTCGACCAACCCTCAGTCAAAAATATAAAATATAAAAGTAAATGGCTGGAAAAATAAATTTGCACATCATGACTCAACTCCTAAGAAAATTGTAATAAAGAATTGTCATGAGAACCTAAAGGGCTGCATCCATGGACATTTAGCATCTTGGTAAATAGATGTCATGTCAGCTTATCCCTGTCTCTATATATCAGTGTAGGTTGATAGGGTCTCATGTTCCCTGCCAAATGTCACCAATTGATGAAGTTAATTTACTGTCATACAACTCAGAAAATCTTTTTTAATCCCTTAAAGTAGTAAATCCAATTCATTTACAGGATCTGCAAGCATCATATATCATGTTTGAGTAAAGCATGATGAGCATTGCCTTCCTTCGAACAGGAATTATATAGGAACATTTGCATATTTAAATAATGACTTGACTATGATTACATTTACCCTTAATTTTGGAAATTTATCAATGCAAATGTTACCACAAAATGCTCAGTATGAGGAAATGATGTTCCATTCACCAACCACTTGTTGAATAGTTATAACAAGCAAACATGTACTCACCAGTTACTTCACTTTCACAATTTTTCTTTTTATTAAGAAAAGTCTCATCTTTGACACAGAGTCAATAATCTTTCTCATGATATTCACAAAGCTGGTTATAGTATACCATCAGAATTGGCACAGATAATACTCATGAATTGTTCAGTATGCAACACAAATATTGCTATTTCAACTTCTCTTGAAATTTCTTTCGTCAATAAATCCATAAAAAGAACATTTTAGTTATTATATTAAAATAATTTTGTGTACTCTCGGGCCTCTACTCCAGTTGAAAAGAAAAATCTTGAAGACCAAATAAAACAGGAACTCATCTTAGAGTCCAACTCAATCCAATGGACCACCATACTGCATTAAAGCTAACACCTCTCAATCCCTACATTCACTTCATTTTTTCCAAGAACCAAACAAACAAAAATGTTTTTTTGTACATAAAAATTTGACAACTTGCGACACGTAGTTAATGGTGTGTTGGACTTGATTAATGGGTATACTTATAGTAGATGGATAACTCGTTGACTAACAATTTGGTTAATGATGTACAAAATATTGATTAATGAAGCTCAGTAGATGATTAACGAGTTGCTCATCTTATTATATCCATTAACCAAATCCAACACACAATTAACCACGATTTTAAATCTCATTAACTAGGTGCTGCAAGTTGTCAAATTTCAGGTATACAATTAACATTAACAACCAAACAAAATGCAAACCAGATATGGAGCCAAATATATAAACACAAAAAATTTGAATAAAAAAACTTGCAAAAAGGAAAAAAGTTGTTACAGGCACTTGAAGACCAATTTCACCGATACTATCCATGAGTTGTTGGACTTTGTTAGGATCATTTGCTCTTGTCCTCATCAGAGGCCTTCTTATCTTATCTAATGGAAGCTCCAGTATCACAGGACCCCCACCCCCACCACCACTGCTTCCAGAGCCACCACCAGGAGCCCCTAAATATTAAAATAAATAATTTAAAGGAATAAAAAAAGATAGAATTTTTAATTGACAGAAAGATTAAAAGAGAGTAGTGCACCGTTGGAATTGGATGAAGCAGACACAGTGAAGCACCTCAACCTAGTAGGAACCTGCAGAACAAAATGCGCCATTTTTTCATCAAAGTTCCTTTTTTTTTCCCTCTTTGTGGTTCTATATATAGTCAAAAGGAATTGAGAACCAGAGAATATGATAGGCTATATCACAAGCATTGCCCCACCAATATTTCAACGGCCAAGATGACTCTTTTTTACAAGTTATAATTGGAAGCACCGTCCATACAGAATAATGGGTCTATTTAAGGGTCAAAGTTTTCATTTTTAACCTCACTCTCTTCTGGGAACTATGGCAGCGACGGTTCCTTTTTCTCTTCTTAGGTACACTACTCATCATTCTCGATTTGTGTGTTTGTTTGTGAAATATTGAGTTGGGGTTTCAATCATTGGCAGGAACTACTTGCCATTGATGTCTGCAAGATCTTTCCTTGTAAAAGCGCACAACCTCAATTTCTCTAAATTTGTTATTCCTCTTCAATGTCGCAGGTATTTCTTTTTTCTTCTTCTTGTTTTTGTTAATTTTTTGTTGGGAAAAAGAAAAGGTGGGAACTTTGTTTGTACACAAAATTGAGAAGAGAGATAGGGAAATTTCTCAGCTTATCACTGAAATTTGTTGCATTAAGTAACAGTTAGTAGAAGGCTTATTTTATTTGTCTCAAATGGATGGTAAGTCCTTTGATAGATTTACTTTCCTCAGTCCATGTTTTGGTCCAATTACTTCTTATGTTGGTAGGTTTTATTCCGGTTGAACCGTTAATTTGGCCAAGTTGAGCCAAATGAAAAAGAGTTGATGTTGTTTAAACATTCAGATAACATTTTACTCACATCTTCTAGCTTTGCATAGAGTATATGACAGCATCTAATCACACACACACACAAAAAAAAAAAAAAAAAAAAAAAACAGTGTGTCACACAAGTGTTGTATTTGGGGTGGGGTATACAAAAACATTTAAAACTGACTTTGAAGGATATAAAAGCAGCTTAGGAAACCTGACGGTGACAATGCTCTAGGATACCATGGTTGTGGGTTTATGACTTGGAATGTAAAAAAGACAATTATTTTAAGGAGTTCATTCACTTACTCTATTTTCTTTAACTATTACTCATCTTCTTTTATCTATTTTTTAAAAGTCTTTGCATAAAAACAAAAAAAGGCAATACATAACTCCGATAATAAGCAAAACGCTTAAATATATTTTTTATTCCTGCCTTGAAAATATAGCAGTTTAGTTTTTGGTCTCTCTTTAATTTTTTTTTTACTTTGGTCCAAATTTTAAAAAATATTCTATCATAAATCATGTTTATAGACAAACCATTTACATATAAATTCTTCCTAATGGTTTCGTTTCGCGTACAATTTTTCTTGGTCTCCCTCTATCACCAGCGATTGGGTTACCCTCCATCTGATCTACTCTCCGTATTGGGGCTTCTACAAGTCTTTTCTGCACATGTCCGGCCACCTAAGACCTTATTCTACCATCTTTTCTATAATAGGTGTTAGCTCAACTCTTTCTTTCTAATGCATTCATTCTTAATCCTATCTTGTCTAGTTCGCCCACTCATCCAATATAACATTATCATCTCTGCTACATTAAGTTAAATCTCTTTTTGATTTTTTACCGCCCAACATTCAGTCTCATAACAGCGTAGGACTTGTAACTTGCGGTAAAAGTTTTCTTAAACTTGAGTGGTACTTTTCTATCACATATAACACCCGAAACACTCATCCATTTAATCCGCCTACTTGAATCCCATGGTTTACATCTCTCTCTATTTTTACGTTGTTTTGTATGATAGACGCAAGATATTTAAACTGTTTGGCTTGTTGTATAGTATGGTCTCCAATTTTCACCTTTAAGCTAGAATTAGTGCGCATCTTGCTAAACTTACGGTCTGTATATTTTGTCTTCTACTTAAACGAAAGTCATGTACTTCCAAAGCTTGTCTCCACAAATCATACTTCCCATTTGTTTCCTCTCTCGACTCTTCAACCATGACTATATCATATGCAAAAGGCATGCATCATGGCTTCGGCTCATGGATATGTTCAGTAAGCATATCTAAGACCAAGGTAAATAGATAGAAGCTCAAAGTTGACCCTTGGTGCAATTGGAAAATCTTTTGTGACCTCACCTTGTTTTGTTTTCTCACATTAGTTGTAACTCCATCATATATATCCTTGATTAATCGAATATAGGCAATACATATTTCTTTCTTCTCCAAATCGTTCTACAATACCTCTCTTGGCATCCTATCGTACGTCTTTTCCAAATCGATGAAAACCATACGTAAGTCTTTTTTATTTCTCCGATATCACACCATCAATCTTTGCAGCAAGTATATTCCTTCCATGGTCGACCACCCTGACATAACTGCTAATGGTAGCAATCAACTGCATTTCATTTTTAGGAGTGTACCTTCTTTATATCTTTTTCTTAATTTTCTATGTGAGTAAAGGAACTTTTGCAACCTAATTTAAGCATTGGATCAATAAACTAAATGTAATGCTATTTCCAAAAGTAAGTTGAGTGTTGACAATGTACATTCTTGGCCTGAAAAAGATGTTTTGAATTTATCTATATTGTTAGCAATAGCAGCAAATATACATGTTTAGTTTCATCTTGTACAAACTTTTGTTATAACTTGTTGATAACCAGAATCTGTTTATATGCAGTTTGTTTGGATTCTTTTATGACTTCCTCTTTTTTTTGGGATAGCTTTAGTTGCTGACTTATTGTGGATAGATTTCTGTTGACATTTTGCTTACTTATTACAGGTTGCCTTTTAGTGCTAGTGCCGCAAACAATGAAGAGGCTGCAGCCAAAGCTGCTGCTGTCGGTGCTGATAGTGGAGCTCCAACAATGTATGAGCGTTTGACATAATATCACTAGTGTCATTTTAAAGTCGTTGCATGCTTATCATTCTGAAATATATTTGAAATTTCGAAGTTTTGACTCTTCACAAAACACCTAATACCACTAACAAACTTCGGAGGTTCTTCAAAATGAAATAACATTGAAAGATTTTAAATTAAAAGCGTGGTCTTTTTCTTTATTGCATAAATACATGTACAATGAATTAGACAGAAAATAAAAGGGGGCACCAACATAATTGCAAGATAGCAATTTTCCAAACCATTCCACCAATGTTGAAGTTCTCTTTCTCTCTCAAAACACATGCACCCCTACACGCACACACAGAGAGAATAACGTGTCTGAACTCTATATTAAGTTCTTATTGTTTAGGAGAATGCCATACGTATACATAATTTCTTAATCATTTTATTATGCTTCTTTTTTTATTTGATTAATTGTGTGACCATTTTTTTTCTTTTCAGATTTGACAAAATCATAAGTAAGGAGATCCCTTCTAGCATTGTATATGAAGATGAAAAGGTCCTAGCATTTCGGGACATCAGTCCACAGGCTCCAGTTCATGTTCTAGTCATTCCAAAATTTAGAGATGGATTAACACAACTCGGGAAGGTCACTAATATCCCTTTTCTATGTGTATACATACTAACAGAAATTTTGCATGATTATTCTGTTTAGTAATGTTCTTTTGCTTTTGCCCCCACCCTGATTACTGACAGGAAGAAAAAGAAGAAGCATTTATATATGGCTTCTTGTATTTAATGTAAAATTATAGCAATGATGAGTCGAGAAAACCTCTGTTGTTTGGTCACGGTTTTTTAAGTTTACTAAATTTGTAAAGAGATATTTAGGTGATGTCAGAGAAATGGAATAACCGAAGACAGCATGTATTTAAAACAACTATAATATTTGATAAGTGAGGCTTTCAAGGTAACAAGTCTTGATGAATGGAAGCACAGTGATCTCACATGCTAAGAAGACAAGTAATAGGAATTCAAAAGAAAAGGAGAAGATTAGATTGCCAATTTGGCATACAGTCATTGAGATGTTCCATCATTATTTTGTATCCTTCTCTAGCTGATCATGACTTAAAGGAGATTTTTAGTTAGGTTTAGTGATATGGATGTCTCATTAGACAGTAAACCTTTCTTTAGAGATTTGTGCTTGTATGTCTCAATACAATCCTCGTTCCCCCAGCTGAGCAAAAGAAAGAAAAAACTGGAGCATTTTGATCTGAAGTATAAAAATTTCCATTTGCAGGCTGAAGCTAGACATGGGGAAATACTAGGCCAACTTCTCTATGCTGCCAAAATAGTAGCTGAGAAAGAAGGTATCCTTGATGGATTTCGTGTCGTCATCAACAGTGGTCCTAGTGCCTGTAAGCTTGTTTCTTGTGAACATCTGCCCAGAATCTTTTTCACTTGGTTATGATCATAACTCTTACTTAGTCCACTCATCTTATACTCTTATTCTGATCAGGTCAATCTGTGTATCATCTGCACTTGCATGTCCTAGGTGGGAGACAGATGAATTGGCCACCTGGTTGAAGGTTGAAAATTAATCTTTGTTAAAATCCTTGTTGAAAATTTTCCTTTCCCCAGGTTATCATTGCATAGCCCATTTTCTGATGTATTTCACCTGAATATTTCTTCATGAGCTGTACGTATTTCAGATGTACATAATCATCCAATGATCCAACTACTTGAGAAGTTGAGATAGTTGATTTTTGTTACATAATTAATTCCTCGGGAGCGTGAAAGTCATTGAATAGTTATAGAATATATCAGAATATGTTAAAGTATTCTTTTAAATATCTTAGCATATCTTCCAAAGATAATAACAATATAGTAGTATAATTTAGGAAACAATATTAGTCGTTTTCTAATTTCATTGTATATAGAATAGTTTATAGTTTATAGGCTTATAAAAGGAAGAAGACAGGAGATTTTAGATCAAGTGAAATGTATTAAGAACCGAGTGGATAAAGTCTTGGTTGCAGAATGTGATATCAAGGAATGGAATGATGGAGATTGTTTTAACAAGTTATTTAATGATGAAGGATATGCGAAATTAATGAACTCGGATATTTTAAAAACTACGGAGGAAATGAGGGATAGGAAAATGCTAGTTGAATGAAGAAGCACTTTGATCCTTATTTATAAGAACAAGGAAGATATACGGTATAAAGGTTAAGTTCACGAGTCAAACGATAGAAAAGAGTAATTGAACAGAAATTTAGGCAAGAGGCTGTTTTAGAGAACCAATTTAGTTTTATGTGGTAGTTCAATCATGGAAGTAATATATTTTTTTCAAGGTTTGATGGAGAGGCGTGAGAGGAAATGAAGAGATCTACCATGGTTTTCATTGACCTAGAAAAGGCCTACGATAGGGTATCAAGTAAACTCTTGTGGAAGACATGGGAGAAGAAGGGAGTTTGTGCTACATTTATTAAAGGTCATCAAGGATATTTATGATGTGATTAAAACTAGTGTGTAAACACATAGTGGGGCCCCATAGAAGATTTCCTTATAACCATCTGCTTACAGCAATGATCAGCCTTATAACCATCTAAGATTTCCTTATCCTTATAACCATCTTCTTACTCAACATATCTAGGATCCACTACTTTAATACATGCTTTGCAGATAATATAGTCCCAGTGGGAGAGTTAAGCAAGGAAATAAATGTTAACCTAAAGCTATGGAAATAAACTTTGGATCACATAGATTTTGGTTAAGTATAAGTAAAATAGAATATATGGAATGTAAGTTAAACAAGATGTGCGATAACACTGACTTAGAGATAAAAATTGAAGATCATGTCAAGCATAAGATCATAAATTAAAGTATTAAAGAGAACGGAGAAGTTAGAGATAGTTGCCTATGTCATCTCGCCTAGAATCGCAACTTGAATCGTCTAAATTGTGTACTAATCGCAAGAATCGCAAATCTCAACTATGTGGGGCCCACTATTTAGTGTGTTTGAAACCATTAGAATCATGTTTCAAATGACACCTAAAGTATCTTTTCTTTTCTCTCGTGTTTTCTCCGATGTCATAAGAGAAAGAAACAAACAATTTTTCTTTTGTTTGTGGGTCCATTTGAATGTGCTTTTGACTCTTTCTTCTTACATGAGAGAAAAAAGGAGATAATTTAGGTGCAACAATTGAAGATACTTTAGATGTCGTTTCAAACGTGATTTTGATGGTTCCAAACATACACTAAAGAAAGATGAGAGTGAAATTGAAGATATTGTTGGGGGTGAGGAGAATAAGAAGAGCTTTTGATATGGGCGATGAGAATGAACTAACTAACATTAATCTTGGGAACGACGAATGATGATCATTAGATTATGTATTAGCAATAGGAAATAGTGATATGCTATATTTATATGGGTCTTGCTAACCAGTACCCTAAAGGCATTTGTTAAGGAATCAAATAATGAAAAGTTTTTATTGAGAATCTAAGTATATCATTTCTCGGTATATTAAATACACAATTTTTCAAAAAAAACTTACCTCTTTTGACTCTTTAACCAATGCCTTAAGAGCATTGGTTAACATTACCCTATATATATATATATATATATATATATATATATATATATATATATATATATATATATATATATATATATATATATATATATATATATATATATTTGAAAGGATGAATGTCGAAACCTAGGCGATCATTGTTTTCTTTTGTCATTATGATAGACTATTGCGACTTGAATCTTAGTTTATTTGAAGTTTATATTTCAATTTATTGGTTATGTAATGAGTTATTTGATTTTTAAATGTTAATATCTATGTCAAATCATCAGGTCACTGCTTTGGAAATGACTTTACCTAATAATCACTACCGATTTAAAGATTAATCTCACAACTATGTTTGTGGGGATACCAGTCAAAGACACAAAGGACCAGTTTGTTACGGATTATGAAAAAATGATTTTCATATAAAATAATTTAGAGATTAAATGAAAATCATTTTTTCATAATCGATAACAAACATATTTTCTCTCTCCTCTAGAGAATCAGATTTTAGTGAGAAGCTAAATGGAATAGCTTCTCATTTTAGCCATAAAAATGATTTTTTTTTAAATCATTTCCTAAAAAATCTTAAACAAACACAATTAACACCACTAAAAATGATTTTTAACTTAAAAAAATGATTTTTATGATCAAATAATCTAAAACAAACGCACTCAAGATGTTTATTTTAATTTTAATTACTAATCATGTATCAACAATTCATGATACAATTCGGTTCACTTTTGGAAAATTAGGTCCATCAATTCAGGATTGAATGCCTATTTGAAAACCATGGTTAATATGAGAATAGTATCGTTAGGTTAATATTGTGTCACATCATTACACACCAATTTCACTTAATCTTTATATTATTAGAGCCACCTTTCCCTCTATTCCTCGTTACTACCTCAACAGATAGAAAAAGGTGAAATGCTCGATATTATGAAACCCAAACTTCAAACTTTAAAATAAATAAAAGGCTCTTGGCTTTATTGTAAAATTATTAATAAATAAACTACTCAACATAACACGCATGCCAAATGCTAAGATGTGCATTTGTAACTGCTTTGAAAGGCTCCATCCATCCTCCATACGCTTTAAGCAAGTTTTAAACATGTCTGTCTAGTTTTCTTATGTGAGATTTAAAATTCCCAAGACAATTTACCTCCATATTGTGAGGCAAAAAATTCAGTTATCTTGAAGGTTTCCTTGTTTTGTTTGATTGAACTGTAACAAGCAATGTTACATAAGCACTACAAAGAGGAAACTCTCCTTTCGTAACTGAAGATCCATCAAGTGATAACAGCGCGGACACATCAAATGATTTTGGCATCCCTATATGACACAACAAAAGAACAAAAAAACAATGTAACACGTTAAAGAATAAAAATAATCATATGATTTTATTCTCTATACTGTACAATTCCATCACGGTACAGCTCAGTCTTTCCTTCTAAGCCTGGTCTCAACGCATAAATTTATATCAGGCGTACGGATTCTACAGGGTATATTTTTGCCCCATGGTAAGTAACAAGTACTAAAGATATACACAGCCTCCATTAGCAGGATGAATTAATTAAATGTTCTCATCTGCTCAGCCTCAAAATGTCCAGCCAAAACTGAGCCAGAGTTTCGTGGGAGAGAAATTCAGGTAATGCCTACACCATTAAATGCGTACCAATTCAGTTATATCATTAACAGTATAACCTAAGAGGCTGAGTTTTTCTTCATAGAATGTCAAACCTGTCTGTGAGAAAAGTGCTACAAGGTTCTAATGGCAGTCTGATTTATACATATGCAAGAGCAGTCAGGTTCCTTTCTAACCAGCCTTTTATCGCGGTTAATCATCAGTTTAATCAAAGGTAGCTTTTTTGAAACTTGGCGCCAAATCTCATTAACTGTCCCATCCGGTACTTCATATTCAAAGTATCGCTTCACCTGGAACCAGATAAATTAAATTAATGCTCTGATGTACCGAGAAAAATCAAAACAGAAGTAAACTAGAATGCCCTCCTTTAACTCACTTTTTTTTCAAATAGAAATCATTAAATACAAAATAAAGTAAAAAATATAGAAGATTAGAGAAAGAAAAATAGAAGCTAAAATTTTAGCTATTAAATAGGGAGCTATATGCTTGGACCATGTACAATTTTTACTTGAGCAGCAAGAAGGAAGCATCAATGCATAAAACCCAAGTGCACCAGAATACAAGGATTTTGTTCAAGTTCACTACTAAGATTTTGTTTAAAATAATCAAAATGTCAATCACCGTGGACCATGGATCTCTAAGAGCATAAAGATTATAACATGCACTTATGCATTTATTATTCAAAGACTAGAAGCTCAGAGGGAGTGAGGAAAAACAATTCTGGTTTTACACAAAAGGTACACAATCCAATCAAACTTCACATATTAAAAGTATAAGTAGCGTAACAGAAAATCAATGAGAAACTAGCACATTCTTACTCATGAAAACAATGATTAATTACTTTGGATAAAAGACTGAATGCAATAAAGTAACCACATCTTCCCAAAAAAACAATACTGTTTGTAAATGAAGACCAAAATACTTAAAGAAAGAGGAAGAAAAGGAAAACAGAACATTGGCTATAAGTAACGGTGCTAATCAGTTTCCACCAAACATCTCATTCTACGCATTAATTCTGTCATACTTTCCAACAGTAATCATTTCTCAAACTTCCCATTTCAATTTCTTCCCCTTTTTTGTTGAACCATGTGAAAACTCCGTATTAGATACCAGCAAAAAATGCAATAGGTGGAGTGGAAGACAATATAGCAATAATACCCAAAGATTTTAGGCAAAATAGGTAGTTTGGTCCTATACGTTTATTTAATTTTTCACATCGGTCCCATAAGTTTTTTTTTTTTTTTTCAAATTGGTCCTACATGTTTCATTCCGTTCGACGTTAATCCTTTCCGTCAAATTCGACTTAATGCCGTCAAATAAAAAGACACGTGTCGCACTAATATCGTGTCACGTTAGCTCAAAACTAACGGCGTTAGGTCAAAATTGACGAAAAGGATTAATGTGGAAACGGAATGAAACGTGTAGAACCAATTTGAAAAAAAAAAAAAAAACTTATGGGACCGATGTGAAAAATTAAATAAACGTATAGGACCAATCTACCTATTTTGCCAAGATTTTATACATGCCAGCACTACTAACCTCTTTCAGTTCTTTCTGATATTCCAGGATCCTATCTGGGGTTACTGCTCTCAACTTCGACACCAAATATCCTGGCTTTATAGCAGAAGCAGTTTCTACAAATACAGCAATCTTTCTATAGTCTATAGTATCTTCAAAAGGCAACTCAATACTATCACTGACAATCACTGGAATGCACAAGCTAACTATAGCATCAAACAGTCGGCAGGCTGATGGAGTATCTCCAGCAGGATGTAAACAGAACTTTGATGTATGCATTCCTTGTGAAGCTGCTCGTCTACTCTCTCTGGATTGTGCTCCATGCTTTACTATGACATCCTCTTCATTTTCTAGAACTTGGAAGAGTATATCACGAATTTTCCCTCCCTGTAAAACAGATGAGAACATAAAGGAATCCATATAACGAGAAGCCATGGGTACCAATGTTCTGGTTATTTAAGCATATACGAGGAAAACAACACTACCAAAGCATGATACTCAAATATTTTGATGAGAATAAACAAACCCTAGGAAGAGTGACCGGCTGTCAGGTGAGGGCCGGGAACAGTGTAAGAAGCTTTCTAGTTGCGTAAGCCGGAAGCCGCGATTCCCTCCGGCTCTAAAAAAGGAGGGAATCGAGTAAGGCTTCCACGATACTAACAATGGAGTGAGTGTCTCACGGTGAGGGGCACGACCGAGGGAGCCAAAAGATGTATAAGGTAGCTTAAAACTGATTATGTACACTGAGTCGTACTATACATGACTGCCACAAAGTAGAACGTCACCCCAAGTAAAGAATATATACCAATTCAATCACTGTCTGTATTGTTAATACAACAATAAAACAACAAAAGCCATTTAGTTCTAATTTCTTCTTAATGGTTAAACTATAGTTTTTCTTGATCTTCCGCTACCTATATACTTGTACTGTTAGTACAAAGGGGGAAAAAGTCAGAGACAGAGACCATAAGCTATGTACGTAAAATCTGTAGAGGGGCCATCAGTGTTTCCTAAATTAATACTGTATTGAGAGTATCACTCGTCAATTTGATTCTTACATGTAGACTCATAAATCATAGGTAACAGACAATTTCAAAGAAAACAGAGAGCGATCATCCTTATCAACCGCATTGCACTCAGCTATAGATTAAATTTATTGGCATTTCGGTACCAATTTCATTCCAGTATTGTCCAAAACTACATTCTCAACTAGGTAGAGCAAGAGAAGATCAATTTTCACATCAGTTGAAAGATCAAAACAAACAATTCATAATTTCTGAATCCATAGAAAAACTAGTGTATATACATATATTCCCCGCTTTCATGTCTCAAAAACAAATTTGAGACTCTTTTTTGGTCTAACTTCAACTTGATTCACTCAATTATCAAAATTCACCATGATTAATGTGAAATTCAAACTCATCACATATATAGTCACAAACATAAATTACATAATAATAATAATAACGTACTACATTACCTCTTTGCGATAACGATTGCCCATGAAAAACAACAAGGTGTTGCGCTTATCGACGCTTACGTCACCCTGATACGTTCTAATACGGTGCGAGTACGGTACAACGACATCCTTCACTAGAGATCCCTGGTCGGGTCGAACCCGTCCAAAATCCGAAACGAGCAGCACGGAGTTCTTGACCCGATCCATGACCCGGTACATCGCATTCGGATCCGAGGCTACAATCACATGGTCTCTTCCGTTGTTCCTCTTCCAGTACTCCTGCCCCTCGAGCCACTCCACCAGCGCCTCCTGGTTCTCCTCGTCGCTGTAAACCGGCTTCTCCGAAACCGAACCGGGCGGTCGAATCGGGTTCACGATCAAGCTCAGGGAAGAAAAGAACGGCACGAAGAACAGATCAGCTTCATCGGGATCGGAAACCCTTACCACGGGAGATCCGACGCGCTCGGAATCTGGTCGGGTTAGATCCGAGAACAGGTACCATTCCGCCATGTGCTGGTGACCGGGGTACTTAAGGGAAGACAGGTCATCGACGGCGCGTGAACCTCCACGCGCTAGGGAATGGTGGTGGATGACGCCGTAGGTGAACTTTGTTGGGAGATCGTAGAGGTAGATTTTGACGGCCGGGTATTTTCCGGTTAGACCTGCGGCGAGGAAGACGGAGGAGGCGGTGGCGGAGTTGAAGGGTAAGGTGGTGGTGGAGGAGGCGGCGTCGAGGGTAGGGTTGAAGAAGGCGTTGAAGAGAGCGTAGAGGGTGAAGATGAGGAAGAAGGTAGCTAGGGTTTGTTTAAGGAACGGGTTTCGCATCGTCGCGAGGAAGAGCGCGTGGGAATTGGTGTAGAAACGGGAGAGGAAAGTGTGTTTATGTTTTCTGGCTTTGGCTTTTATTCCTCCTCCTCCTTCGTCCATGGTTTTGAGGTGCAATGGCATCGCCACTTTCTTCAGCTGCGTAAATGTATAGTAAGAAAAATAATGCATACGAAGAACAGGATCTACTAAGTATAGTTTTTTTATTTTTTTTCTACTTGTTCTTCTAAGTGCTAACTATGGAATATGGATTCTGATGGACGAAAGGAATTCAATTTTTCATTATGTTTGATTTGATTCTATTTCATTGTAGTCATGTGAAGGGAAGATGTGTTTTTTTTTTGGTGAAGCTATCCCAATAGTTTTGGGATAATCACCCATTAAAATATGTTACATCAATTAAATAAATATATAGTAATGGATAAAATCGAATGGTTCTAAATATCTGGTTGGGTTACCTAGCCATCTAGGTAGAGTAAAATTAGCCTTGGAGTGGTATAGAATTCACCATAAAAAGTGTAGGCATCTGTTTCAACAATTCAAATTACATTTATCACATATCCCGGAATGCTATTCCTATTAATGTGTTTGGTATGTAATTTAAATTCCTAAGAATGTTTTTATAATTTATTTAATTTAAAAATTTAAAATATTTATTAATACAAATAAATATGATAAAATGAGGTAGGAGTGAGAAATTATAGGTTGTTAAATTTTATTCCCATAGGAATGTTAGATTCTCGCCCTTTAAGATGAGAATAAAAAGTGAGCAAATCATTTATAAATAACATTTCTGGAAATAAAAAGTAAAAGAGTTTAATTGGTATACACTGTCAGTGTAAAGTTTTTTTACACTGACAACCAATCAGAAATCATGATGTGTGTGACTTTTAAGGTAGTAAGGTTAAGAGTCAAACACTTTATCTTATGTGACAAATTCTGATTGGTTGTCTGTGTAAAAAAAATTTACACTGACAGTGTATACCAATTAAATCCAAAGTAAAAGTACCTGAGAATAAATTTTTAAAACTTGAAATAAATATAAGAATGTTGCATTTCATCCCTTACTTTCCCGAGAATAATATTATAATACTTGAAACAAACGCACTCCTAGATTAGGGGAAGACACGCTCCCTTGGAAGACCAGAGAAGACCACCAACCTCAGCAAGGATTTATAATGGAAACCTGATAATCGAATCCAAACCATAACGAGTAAGGGTAGAAGGCTTGACCAGATGTGTCAAGCTCTATTGTGGTGAAGGGAAGATGTGTATAAAATGGGAGGAATTACTACTAACTTCGATTTGTGTAACATATATATATATATTACAACCTTCATTTTTGAATGCAGTTCAGGATCCAACGAGGTTTGGGAAAAGAAAGGCTATTTTCCGTTATGGGCTTATGGATCTAGTGGATCGTCCTAGTAAAGTACTCAAACTACTAACTACTTAGTTATCGTCACACACAAAGTTCCTTGTTCAGACCATCAAAGATCACTAAAGCACCTTTTGGTATGTATTGACCCCTAAAGATCATATCCACCAGACGAGAAACTAAATTCCGCACTGCTGCTGAGAACGCCCCTACTACTGCTTTGCAGCCTTTCCTCAGGTTCGTAGAGTCGGTTTCCCGTTTACCCACAACGGAGGAGCCGCCCCCACCAGACCAGGCAGGCGGCCACGGGTCATAACGCACTCTTCGCACAACTAAAAATACTTGAGAATTACGGACCCATATTGTATTATTTTTTTATATATAATTCAGTTACAATATAATATTAAAAGATAAAAATATAAAACTCAAAAGCAACATATGCATAATAAGGCTTAACTAGCACTTTACACCCCCAATTAATTCGAATCGAATACAAAAGACTTATTTAAGGGGATAAAACTATTCCAACACCTATATTTTTCTATTCACATATTTGAACCCAATACTTTGCTTAAATAGGAACTTTAATGAAATCTTATCTCTTAATTTTATTCTTGTGAATGATAATGAGACATGTTGAGGGAGGATTTTACATCTTTAGCTAAAATAGTACAACAAATTTACTTCACACCTAAAAAAAGTTGTACAGTTTCTAATATACTTAGATTTATGATAAATGTATATAAAAGATTAATTATAAAATATTGATAAGCTGGTTGAGGGATTTGAAGTATATAATAACATTAGTTGATCAACTAGCTGATACGTTTAAAAATGACTTAAAAGGATATGTTTATATGTGTATATATAATAATTATATATATATAATTATTATTATTATTATTATTATTGAGAGAGTGGAGGTGAGTGTCTTTTAGAGTTATTTGACATTAAGGCTGAAAATAAGAAGGTTTAATTGCAGTTTTCGTCCCTCAATTTTTTTAAATGTGGGCTTTTGATCCCTCGAAAATTTTAATTGTTCATTTAGTCATCTAATTTTTTAAATTGTGCAAAATCAGTCCTTTTTAGACTGTTTAGACTGATTTGCAGAATTTAACAAATTACAGGACTAAATGTGCAAATAAATTTTTTTAGAGACCAAGACCGTATATTTGAAAAAGTTAAAGGACAAAAAGTAAAATTAAGCCAAATAAGAATATTAATTGGGGGAGGATGAAAGATTGTCATTTTTGAAAATTGGCTGGCAAAATCGAGGGGGGGGATTCGTGCAATCCCTAGCTTATTTTTGTTCGCTACCTCCATTGGCTTATCAAATAAGAGCTTTTCTTTTTCCTGAAATGTTATCTTTACCAAACAGTTCTACTAACTTTTTTTTTAATCAAAAAAACTAGTTGACTAACTTATAATCGAACCTCCCTCTTCAAAGACAAGAAGGCAAGGAATAACAAGGCTCTATAGGTACGCGAGAAGTGTGTGGGCAAACCCCGCTTCGTGGATCTATGAGGAAGAGACGTCCCGAGGTTGAATGGGACGATGCGACTACGCACAAGTTGAACGCATAGATCATGCGCGGTGGGACATGGACAATTTGGTCAGCATCCGATCTGAACTGTGGTTGTTTGGGTGTTTGTGTAGGTGTTTGGTGGTTGTATTTTGTGATATAGTGGCCATGGATGTATGTGGCGAGTTGAAGATGATAATAGATCCATGCTTCTGGTGAATTTTATTTAGACAATGAGTTGGTTTCCCAACAAAGCCCTTATTTTTCGAGGGATTTCCATGATATAGAAGTCCAAAAACACTTAGAATTGGAAAGAGGATGAGCGCCCGACGCAAAACCTGGACTCCCGGTGATGGATCATGGGTGCTCGACCCCTAACAACCTGAGACATCAATTCTCATCAGTGCCCGGCATAGGGAGTTGGGCACTTAACACTTGCAACGCAGAATTGTGCAAAATTTGCCTTTTGACTTGTTCCAAAATTTGTGTCGTTTTGGACAATGATATCTTTCCATTTTACAACCCTTCTTTGAACTCTTTGAAGAGTTGTTTCTTCTCACGAATAAATATGAGTTAATCTCTAAATAGAACCACTTTGCATGCAATTTAAGCATCTGAAAATTGACTGTTATTTGCATTCCAGACACTTCCTTTTTTCTTTTGTGCGCAGAGTTGAGAAGAAATTGTCATTGTTATTCTGAAATATTGTTGGTGTCAACTTTAGTTACGGATGGATTGATACAACCTCTTACATCCATTAAAGACAAACACTAATAAGGTCAAAAAGAACCTATAACTTAGTGTCCACATACACCTTAAAGAGTTACATTATTCTTAGTTGTTTCTTCCTTCTTACAAAACCTTCCCCATATAACATGTTTTCAATGGGAGCGTATCTATTGACTTCCCATTACTCAATGTCCTTCATTTGAATTGGGTGTTTTTTCTCGGAGAACATGGACATCTTATGAAACTATTTTGTAGGTGTCCAATTCTTGAGGATTTGCAAAAAACCTATAACTTAGTGTCCACATACACCTTAAAGAGTTACATTATTCTTAGTTGTTTCTTCCTTCTTACAAAACCTTCCCCATATAACATGTTTTCAATGGGAGCGTATCTATTGACTTCCCATTACTCAATGTCCTTCATTTGAATTGGGTGTTTTTTCTCGGAGAACATGGACATCTTATGAAACTATTTTGTAGGTGTCCAATTCTTGAGGATTTGCAAAGAAATCATTTACTTATATTTGATAAACATGTTAAAAGCTTAACCAAGTTTGTCAGAGCATATGTTTTTAACTTGTTTATTATTCCTTCTACCTCATAATGTTGTGTTTCTGCGCGCAAAGCTAACATGAAGCAATTCATTCCAAAAAAAACATAAGGGACTACTTAATAATATTTATGATATTTATACAAAATAAAATAACTACTAAAAATATTATTTAAAACCACGTTAAAAATAATTCCTCATGATAACAACCTTACCACATATTTATTAAAACCTGAAAAACATTTTTTAGGGACTAAAACCAACAAAAACTTGAGAAGTTATTTAAGCATTAAATTTATTTTCTAAATTAAGGATGATGGTATACTGTCAGTATAAAACTACTTTTCACTGACATCTAATCAAATTTGAACACTTCATCTATTATTGCCTCATCATACTCTTCAATGTTTTTTTTTTCCATACTTCCTCTCAACCACGTTCTTTCCTTTCCCCACCCATGTTTTCCTCTCCCACAAGGACCAAGGTACCAACAATCTCAGCACCAAGACCGTCATCATTGGTGTAACCAGAGTTAACAAAGTTGGCACCACCATTGTATTGGATGGGGACCTTAGAAGTTAGAACGCCGAGGACGATCAAGAGAGTGATGTAGAGGAACAGGTCACAATCGATTATGTTTTGCAGAAAGGTAGAAGGTAGCGCCAATTTGTTTCTGGGAGAGGAAGAATAATGTGAGGTGAGAGAGGAAAAAGATGGGTGAAGAATGAAAAGAAAATAAAAAAAATCAAGAAGAATTGAATTAATAATTTTAATTTTTAATTTAATAAAATTAACAACATCAGATGTGACAGGCATATATGAGATGGTGAAATATAGTTGGATGCCAGTGTAAATTTTACACTGACAAAATACACCCATTAAACTCCTCTTTTAGAATGCCGATAACTTACGATAATACGCGGTTCTTCTACATAAATGCAAAGTATAAAACCGAAAAACGAACATGCCAATAACATAAGCAAATGTTCAAGTAACCACAGGCAAAAATCACGACACTGTACGGGTAAATCCGATTTGGGCAACAATAGCTGCACAACTATTCTTCTACAAGTGCCATGAACATAGGCCAAGCATTCACTTCATAACTTGAAATCATGCAATTAAATGGAGCAAATAATTCACTCTGTAGAAACAAAGATTGAACATTTACACCACTTTTCTTTGCTCAACGGTAGCTACTCAAAGGGTCAGCTGTTTTCCCAGATCTAGCATCAGTCCATGCTTTTGCAATTGTTTTCTTCATTTCATCATCCCCTTCCTCATACATATTCTGCAACAGTCATTACAAGCATAGTAAAGGTAAATTGGAGGTTCGTTGATACACAAGAATATGTATAAATATAAAATTAAAACAAAGTAGCTTCAACCACTCTAAAGATGAAACAGAATCTAACCTTCATTAAGTCCATGATTCCTGCCATTGGGTCTTTCTCTTTATCTAAACCTGGCTTCAGCTATAACACCAACATGAAAGTATTATTACTTTACCACATTGATTAACAGGGAAAGAAAAAATATCATCATACTCATGGCATTTTCACTACCTTATCTTCTTTGAAGTGCAAATCTAGCCAGTTTCCTTTGGAAGCCTTGACCAATGTGATGACTACCCTTGTAGGCTTGACCAAAACCTTACATTTCTCTGGTACTATCTCCTTGCTCAATTTCGGTATCGCACATCGGAAATTCTTCCCTTGAACATCATGGAACTTAACATCAAATGACATTGGCTTAAACTCAGACTCAATCTTACTATCATCAACTCCCTCCAGAGACACATATATCTGCCACATTAGCATATACACAAGAAACATAGTCAAAATGATAAAATTCTGATGTTGAAACAAAGAGAAACGCTAGCAATACCTCTTTCATTTGCTCTCTTACACACACTGTCATTGGGGCACATCTCAAGCGTATGATTTTAGAAAGAAAAAAGGGGCATTTTTACCAAAATGGTGTAATATGTGTGGGAGATTTAACTGCTATGGTGCAAACCAAAAAGATATTACCAATCTAAGGCAAGTCATGGATACCAATCACGACTTTCCTTTTTTATTACTTTTGAAAAAAAAATTGGAAGTCGCAGTTGTCATTTGCGACTTTTTTTTTTTTTTGAAAAAAAGTGGAAGTCATTGTTTCTATATGCTACTTGCCTTGCTATCTCCGACTACCTCTTAAATTATTATTTCTTATTAGAAGTAGAGAGGGGAGAGAAGAGAGAATTTGAGAAATGAATTGAGTTTTTATTTCTTGAATGATTCTGTTACAGAGATAGCTATATATAGTAGCTATGGTACGTGTGTGCAAGAAGCCACACACGGTTATAACAGTTCTAACAGCCTAACTGTAACAAACAGCTGAGTCAGCTATAAGCTGCTCACACCCTCACATTACTAACGTACACTCTAACACACCCCCTTATAAATCAAGGGTTGTTTGTACGGAGTTTGCTATGCACTCTAACACACCCTCTTAGCAACTCAAGGTGGGTTGTTGAGTGATACAGCATCTACAACACTTAGATTGTGTCTAAGAGTGTCAAAGTGTGTTTGCGTGAGAGGCTTGGTAAGTATATCAGCCACTTGATCCAACCCCGGTATATGACAGACAGCAAGGGTCTTGTTTATAACCTTTTCTCGGACAAAGAACAGATCTAGCTCCATATGTTTCGTTCTGGAATGGTGGACAGGGTTGTGAGAAAGCGAAATGGTGGACAAGTTATCACAATAAACCACGGGCAGCTGTGTGTCAACTTGCAGCTCTTTGAGGAGAGATTGAACCCAAATGACTTCAGCGGTAGTGGCTGCTAGTGACCTATACTCGGCTTCTGTGCTTGATCTAGCCACTAAGGTTTGCTTCCTTGACCACCATGATACCAGATTCGGCCCAAAGTAAACACAAGAACCAGAGATGAACCTCCTATCATTAAGATCTGCCCCCCAATCAGCATCACTGAAGGCCTCCAGTGTGAAGGGTTGCCCTGCTTTGGCTGGGCTGAGCATAAGGCCGTGCGAAATGGTGCCTTTGAGATATCTGAGGATTCGTTTTACTACCTTCCAATGCTCCTCAAGGGGCTGGCTCAAGAATTGACATACCTTGCCCACACTATAGCAGATTTCGGGTCGAGTAATGGTGGCATATTGGAGGGCCCCAACTATTGATCTGTAAAGGGTAGGACCCTCCATGTAGTTGCCCCCAAACCGAGTCAACTTGCAATTGCTTACCATAGGTGTGGGAAGACCTTTAGCTTCAGCCATATTGGCTTTGAGAAGGAGGTCTTTGATGTATTTGGCTTGAGATAGGACCAAGAAGCCATTGTGCTGTTTCTTGATCTCAACGCCCAGAAAATAGTCATGTTCACCAAGTTGCTTGAGAGCAAATTCCGAGCTAAGTTTTGAGATAAGGCCAATAACCTTTACTGAAGAGGACCCTGTGACAATAATGTCATCCACATAAACCAAGACATAGGTGCAGTGACCATGCCGGGTGTGAATGAAGAAAGAAGGGTCACACTTAGAGGCTGTGAACCCGAAGCTTACCAAAGCTTTGGTGAGCCGCTCAAACTAGGCGCGTGGGGCCTGCTTTAGGCCATAAATTGCCTTGTTCAGTTTTCAGACTAGGTGGGGCTGCTGACTGACAAAACTAAAAGGTTGATCCATGTAAACTTCCTCTTCAAGAAGGCCATTGAGGAAGGTATTATTTACATCAAGTTGTTGAATGGGCCACTTGTGGGAGATGGCCATGGTGAGCATGATGCGAACAGTGACAGGCTTTACAACAGGACTGAAAGTTTCAGAATAGTCATAGCCCAATTTTTGGTGAAAGCCCTTTGCCACAAGCCTAGCCTTGTATTTATTAACTGAACCATCAGGGTTTTCCTTGATCCGGAAAAACCCATTTGCAGCCAATGGCCTGTCGGTGGGGAGGGAGATCCACTAAAGTCCATGTGCCATTTCTCATCAAGGCATCATACTCACACTGCATTGCCTATTTCCACTGGGGTATAGTCAGTGCCTGCTTAGGGGAGGTTGGTTCTGCTTGTGTTAGAAGAGCAGAGAAGGTGACAGTGGGTAATGATTTAGTTTTGGACCTAGTAGTCATGGCATGGTGACTGACAGGTGGTGGGGATTGAGAGGGACTGGAGGATGAGAGGGGACTGGACTGAGTGGGATACCGAGGAGTGAGACCCGAATGGAGGGAAAGGGCAAGGGATAGGTCAGTGTGAGTTGGTGAAGGACTAGATTGAGCTGGGGATAGGTCAGGGAAAGATTGGGAGGGGGAAGGAGGCTGAGAAGGGGTAGGGTGCCCAGAGACAGAAGGACCTGATCTAGGGATGAGAGGAAGGGGAATGTCCAGTTGCTGAACAATTGTAAGGGGAATAGGAGGGCTAAGGTGCTCATGAAACTGTTGGGATGCACTGCTTTCAGATGATTCATGTAAAGTTTTAGCAAAAGGGAATTTTGTTTCATTGAACTGAACATCCTTGGAGATGTAGAGCCTGCCCTCTTTGGAGAGGCATTTATAACCCTTGTGAGAGGAAGAGTAACCAAGGAAAGTACATTCACATGACCGGAATTCAAGTTTGTTTTTGTTGTATGGTCTTAGACAAGGATAACAAGCACAACCAAAAACTTTGAGGAAAGAGTAGTCAGGACTAGTTTTGTAAAGGGCAGTATAAGGTGAGTTATTTTGAAGTGTAGGAGTGGGTAAACGATTTATCAGGTATACTGCAGTACTGAAGGCATGACCCCAGTACTGCATAGGGAAGGATGCCTGTGCTAACAAGGTGAGGCCAGTCTCTACTATGTGTCTATGCTTCCTCTCCACACTACCATTTTGATGGTGAGTGTGTGGACAAATGACTCTATGAATGATACCTAAATCGGAGAGGAATTTGGTAAAGGGTCCAAACTCACCCCCCAATCAGTTTGGACAGCAAGGATCTCTGTTTGAAACTGAATTTTGATCAATTCTCTAAACTGTTTGAATATATTTAGGGTTTCAGATTTTTGTTTAAGTAAGTATATCCAAGTGAATTTAGAGGTAGCATCAATAATAGAGAAGTAATAGGAGCGACCATCAGGTGTGGCAACAGGAGCTGGTCCCAACAGATCAAGAAATAATAGTGCAAAGGGTTGGATGTATGTGGTAGTGGAAAGGTGAGAAGGTAATCTATGGGATTTGCCAAAACAACAAGGGACAAATAAATCCAGTGCACTTTTATTGATATGTGAAACATTACATTGATTCAACACATGTTTAACAGCAGTTTCATGAGCATGCCCTAACCTACAGTGCCAGAGATAGTAACTAGAAGGCACTTTATTACATGAGGCAGCTGAGTCAGCTGGCCTAGAGCTATTGGATACATGATTGAAAACAGCAGGGGAATTACAAATTGATACACTGAGGCAGCTTGCAGCAGGAGTGGAAGACCTAAGTTGTCTCGAGTCAATTGAAAAGTTGGAAAAGACATAGAGGCCATCGGAGTTGACTGAACCTTCTAACAGAAGTTCCTTAGTGACCTGAGATTTGACATAAAAGCAATTAGGAAGGAATTCAAAGTAAACTTGATTATCTTTGGAAAACCTACTAACACTAATAAGATTCTTTGTAATGGCTAGAACATATAATAACTGGTTGAGAGTTAGGGTGACATTGGTGTTTATGGGGGAATTAACACAAGCAGTTCCAATAGAGGCAATATTAAGGCCGAAGCCATTACCCATGTAGATATGATCAGGAACTTGGTACTTGCCAGTATGCTCAAGCTGCTGTGTGAGGTTTGCCAAGTTGGAAGTGACTTGATGTGTGGCACCACTGTCCGGATACCATACATTGTTGGAATCAGTGCCAGAGTTGGATGCTATCATGGCCATTGGTCCAGATGCAGAGGACTGAGTTCCACTTGAATCATATGATTGATTATGCCAAGGTAACTAAAGAACTGGAGGAGGAGCAGGTAGAGGAGCAGGGGATGGAGCAGGTTGCTGAGTATAGCCTTGCGAACCATAGCCTCGACCTTGAGATGGATAGCCATAGGTAGATGCCTGAGTCTGAAAACCCAAGCCCTGTCCCCGGCCACGGCCATTAGAAGCAGGATAGGAACTCTGATCATATCGATACCAACAGTACACCTGATTAGAAGATTGAGGCTAAGTGGTGGAATGTGCAAGATTGACCAAAAAGGCATCGGAATTCACTTTTGGCGTAGATCGCTCCAAACGAGATTCACACGACAGTAGCAAGGCTTCGATTTCCGCAATCGAATAAGGCTCAACGCAGCTCTCGATAGTTGGAAAAAGATGATATTCTTCAGGTAGACCTTCGAGGATAGCATCGAGATGTTCTTGAAATGAAACCGGATTTGCAATGGAGATTAGCGCATCCACGATTGCCTTGATGCGAAGGAGGTACTCGGAGATGGTGTGGTCGCCTTTGACCATGTGACGAAGTTCCAAGCGAAGCTGAGTGCTACGTGCTTTTGTTTGTGAGTCGAAGTGACTGTGAAGTTCATCCCACAGTTGCCATGCATGCGTACAACCAACAACGCGTGTGTGAATTGTGTCAGAAATCGAGTTAAGCATCCAAATGAACAAATGTTGATCTTGCGCTTCCCACGCAAGGTACTCTGGATTCACCGAGTCACTGAGACGATCTTGTTCGGAGAGAAATTGGGAAGGGATTCGTGGACAAACGACAAATCGCTCCAATCGGTTTGCACGCAACACTACCTCTACTATCTGCTTCCAGTGCAAAAAATTTCGATCAGTGAGCTTCGTGGTAACAACAGCGGAGAGATTAGGGTAGGTTGCCGGAACCGGCTGTGGCGGTGGCAGAGGTGGTGGTGGAGTTTCACCATTGATACCGGCGGAGGACATGGCTTGAGATCTCAAGCTCTGATACCATATTAGAAGTAGAGAGGGGAGAGAAGAGAGAGAATTTGAGAAATGAATTGAGTTTTCATTTCTTGAATGATTCTGTTACAGAGATAGCTATATATAGTAGCTATAGTAAGTGTGTGCTAGAAGCCACACGGTTACAACAGTTCTAACAGCCTAACTGTATGCTAACACTGAGTCAGCTATAAGCTACTCATACCCTCACATTACTAACGTACACTCTAACACACCCCCTTGAGGGTGGTTTGTACAGAGTTTGCTATGCACTCTAACATTTCTAGGAAGTAGTTAGTATAACTACAACTTTCATTTGTTGAAAAAAGTAAGTCGTGAATTCAATAAGCGACTTGCTAATTTTTTTTTAAAAGATGACATCTACGATGGCAGCAGGGATTTGCCCTACTTCGATTAATACTCTTCATTCTGCACCATTTCGGTAAATTCTTGTTTACATTACATATTTTGGTAAAAAAAAGCCAAAAGAAGGAGTGTGTGTGTCTGAGTGATATGTAACTTAATAAAAGAGTGTGTTGAAAAAAAGTGTGACAAAAGTATAGTACTAGCATTTCTCTAAAACAAATAACCTTAACTTTGTCCAATACTATTGTCACATGTCTAGTCTACTTCACAATATAATGACAAAATGGCAAGTATTTTCAAGAATTATATGGTAATTTTACCTTAACCTTGTCATTATCCTGATCCCAACTGAATGATGCAAGTGTAGCATATTTCAGTGCAGGTGCGGTCGACACTCTAGTTCCAGTTGAAATTGGTGCCGGAATCGGTGATGCCCGTGCAGAAGATTCCTCTGACGATAACTGCAAATTAGAAGCAAAATAATAATAAAATATAATACAATATAATAATACAGTCCTGTTATTTGTAGAACATATTGACAACATTTGCAACACCAACTAACATTTACGTACATTTCCAAAATATACGAGACGTCGATGCTCACTCACACTTACATAAATCAAATGTTGTCTCAATGCTTTCTAGAAATATTTCTCAATTCTAATTAAAATTTATTAAATAATTAAATAATATTTTAAATTTACTATCAGAAATAAGCAATAATTTCTCCTCTTATACAAAAATCAGTTAGTCTAAGCTGACAGACAGAATGAGTTTTAACATATTAGAAAGCCAATAAAATTCACCAACAAAAAAATATTAAAGCAAGATATTGCGAAACAAAACCATAAAAAAATAAAAAATAGAAATGAAGGTTAATGAATGTGTGAGAAGCTTACTTTCTCCAAGTTTCGAATCTCGTCGGAGAGAAGAGAGAGGGTTCGTGGTCTTTTGGCGATGCCTTGCAGCTGACGAAGCTCTTCCAAATCCAAAGCCCACTCCTCCGCCATTTCTTCACAGCGAGTAAACCGATGATAGATATTGTTTCCTTTCGAATGAACACTCTAGCTATTTTATATCTTATATATTTTATATATGGCTCTTTGGAAAATGCTAGAAGCTACATGGAATTTCATCATGCATTATAAGGGCAGTTTGGGGCTCTCACTATTTCTTTATTAGGGTTTTCCCTCAAGTACTAAATCACAGAAGATTCTAGACTCCGGAGAAAGCCACGATCATGAGGGACTTTTCTTTCTTTCTTATTATATTGGGCCTCATGATACATTGGGCTTAGATTATAGTATCCAGATTTTTACAGAAAAACTAGTTATCTTCTCTTGTGATACCAGAAAATAAATATAAGGATTTAATTGATATGTACGAATATTTTTTATATTATCAATTAATCATATATTCTCTCATCATTAAAAATATTTGATTCTTATTATAACTATCTTAAAAGTCACACATAAGATATTTGTAATTGGTTGGCAATGTAAAAAAAAAAATTCACTCACAGTATATCAAAATTAAAATCTAAAAAATAAATTTTAAATAATAAACTTGTGTTTATATTTTGAAAAAAGTAATATTAATTAATATATAATTTATATATTTAAAATCTAGAAGTATTAGGAGTAGAATAAATTTGAAAGAGAATATCATTTGAATGGAAATATAATAAAGAAAGAAAGCTATTAACAAAATATATCACTAAGATTCATAAATTTTAAATCTGTTGGGAACTTGCAGATAAAAACTATATCGCAGCGAAAAAATTTCCACCAAAAGAATCCAAGCGAATGATCATGATTCATGTTTTTTTCGAGTTTACCTCTTGAAGTGCAGTCCGTTGTAAGGAATGTTGTCAATCACCAAAGCACCACAGGTACATTGACGCCTCTACGTAGTCCACACGAGTAGACTTCATAAACGTCTAACTTCTACGAAGAAGAAGCGACTTCTGTCTCACAGTGCTAGCTGCGAAAGACAAAAGTTGCAGTATATCCCAAATTGTTTGTGCGACCATGGTTATGACTGATGCGGCACAAACCCCTTAAGTGGTCTACTTATAGTAGCACCTCCTTAAGCGAGTGAGAGAGCTGCGTTTGACCTAGCCTCATGCACCATGAGTCTGGACCATGAGAAATTAGAGTCTATATCGTTTCTCAATGCTTCTATTAATCAGCTCTTACGTGTGTGACTATATAGGTTCTTATAACATTGGTAGTAATATTAAATCTCATTTAATATTACAAACAGTGAGCGGTATCTAGCAACACATCACTGCTTCCCAAGCAGTGAGAATGTCAGTGATTTGATGTAACCTTTTTATGACCAATATTTTTGTGTAGTAGTATCCCTTTGTTCATATATCTATATTGAACACAAGACATAAAATGTGTCATCTTTGTACAGTTCAATATCATGTTCTTTGATACTTGAGTAGACATCGTAATAACAAATGCGATCAATATCCCATATTGACTCATTTTAGCGTGACCATGCATTTTACAGTCTCACTTTATCGAGGGGCCACAGATATTACTCTTGTTATGTAGGAGGGACAAATCTCATCTAGGTCACTCACATCCTTCTCCATGATTCACGGTGTGCCCAATGTCCAACTTTATAATCACCTTGTTACATATGATATTTGACGATATCAGAACACACAACTCCTCATGTAGGGATCGTAGTGATTTCAGGTGAAAGTACTACACACCCCTTTGTCACTATGAGAATAACTTATGACACTCACATCATTCCATGTAGCGTTCTCACGACGGATCAATCCAGTACATCATTATCCTAATGTGTACCTATGTGAAGAGTTAATATCTCATATCTATGACCTGTGAGAAGTGGTCATCAATCTACGCACATAGTAGTCTCAGCATATTATTATCGTCTTTATTATCAATAATATTTGACTTTGGATATTTAAGAATATTGTCCTATCAACCAATGAAATCCCACGATCAAGTATGTACTTGATATCCTATTATATTGAACTTACTATTCCAAGGACTTTATTATGTTTAAGATAAACAACATAATAAATTAAATGCATCATATTATTACAATGTACACAATAAAAGGTCAAAGTACAATGGCCTCTAGAACATACACCAACAAAATATTCTTGTAGAAAAACTTTTCCATCTAACAAATTTTAACTAAGTCAAATGTCAAACAAAAGTTTCAAATGGCAAAGTCCATTTTCACATGATAGAGTCAAACAAACAACTTTTTAGATATAAAATAGATTACACTGACTTTTTTTTTGAAGTTTGGTTCAATTACACTCCATCTCTCTCATTTTATAAATTATACCGACCTCCCTTGAGATATAATTTAGTTATATGTGATATTCCTCTCATTTCAAAAGTTACATCGATTTTTCTTGAAGTTTGTATTGTCATTACAGTTAGTCACTTGAGATTTATGCTATCATTACACTTATTCCCTTAAATTTCTCTTGTCATTTCACTCTTTTTTTATAAGCAAATATGTTGTCATTTCACTTATACCCCTACAATATAAACATTAAAGAATGCCAATATAATTTTTAAAATAAGAAAGATGTTAAATGTAATTAAGTCAAACTTCATAAAAGGTTCGTGTAATTTTCGAAGTCAATTAATGTAATTATTATTTGATTTAAAAACACATAAATGAAAAATTCTAAATTTGTAACATCTACCTGTACCAAAAAATATGCACCTTATATTTTAGAAAATTCAAATCCATAGATTATTGAAGTTAATACTAACAAATACATTGTTTATGGTTTTTTTGTTATGACGGTGTAATGACAGATCTTAAGATACTTGGAAAATTGAAATAACTTTAGTGAGTGAGAGCTTTGTTGTTTTTTAGATTGTTATTTTATTGACTAATTTGATTGATTGTATCCAGCAGGTACTTTATAGCGAAACCTTTAGGGCTCGTTTGGTGGTCAGGATAGGATAAGGATGGATAGGATATGAGAGCTGGATAAGGATAGGATAGGATATGAGCATGATAAGCTCTTATCCTGTCCAATGTTTGATGTGCATCAGATAATGACAGGATATGATATAAAATATCCACAAATGATAAAATTATCCTTATATCAAAATTATATTTTTTTTCAAAAATAAATTTTAATATTACGTGGCTGTTTTATACATTTAAATTAAAAAATATTTAATAATATATATTTTTGGCTTTTTAATTATAAATTAATCCATTTTTAAAAATTATAAAAAATTAACTTTTTTTTTCACTTTTTATAAAAATTGTTAATTAAACCACATATTTTAATTAGTATTAAGATTGACTAATTAGGTTTGAAACCGTAATTAAATAATAACAATATTAAAGGTAAGAGATAAAAGAAAGCATTTTCTTATCCTATCCTGTTGGTTCTAACCCAGCTCCACCCTCAGGATAGAATTATAACTAAGTAACAGGATAGGATAAGCTAACAGGATAAGCTTATCCTATCCTGCTGGTTCACCAAACTACAGATTAAAACAGGACAGGATAGCTTATCCTATCCTGCCTCCCTTATCCTGACCACCAAACGGGCCCTTAACGGCATATCACATTATTAAGGGCCTGTTTGGTAAAATTAACTGTTAGGGGATAAGCTAGCTGATAGCGAATAGCTTATAACGGATAGCGGATGTGGTAGCTGATAGCGGATAGAGGATAAGCTAGCTTATTTTTTGTGGGAGTGTTTGGTAAAACTAGCGGTTGAACTAACTGAAAAATATAAAAAGACATAAAAGGACATCTTCATTAATAATTTTACATAAAAGAGAGAGAAGAGAATAAAGGTAGAATTAAATGTAGATAATAAGAATAAAAATGAAAAGAAAAATGAAACGCTATAAGCTATAAGCTCAAACGCTCTGGAAAAAACGTTATAAGCTCGTGAAAAAACGCTATAAGCTCGTGACAGAAGCGCTTATCAAACGAGACTACTTTCTCATCCGCTATAAGCTCGTAAAATTGTCTTGCCAAACACGCGCTAAATACATTGTTTGTTGCCTATGTATTTACAATTTACAAAAATAGTCTTTTAATCATTAGTTAGTAACCCTACACTCTGTTCTTTAAAATGCATTATCCTACAATCGAAAAGACATGCAAAAATTGCATATTCTTCATACATTCAATAAGAAAAGTTTGACAGAGACTTCATTGTCGTGTGAATTAGGAGTCCTTTTGATTTGAAAAGGAGTGATTGATATGCTCTGATTAAACAATAAGAGAGTAAAGATATTAACATCATCCTTCCATTAAAAGGTATGCCTAATTCTGCGATGAAAATTTCTAACAGACCATATTATTAGATTCTGTGACAAAGCTGGTATCTCTTACTGCGTTAACTTGGCACTAGCTATTTCTAAACAAGGCCATGTTTCTGTACAATTAACAATCTTCGCAAACCGTGATAGAAGTTTTGGTACTTGATTACTTGAATTCCCCTCATACAAGCAAACTGAGACAGTTTACATCTCTCAATTCTGCAGGACCCGGGCTAGGACGCCCCAGAAGCCTCTTCCATTGGGAGCGAGCCAGACCCTGCTGGAGGGTTCACAAGGAGATACAATCCAATAGGAAGGTCATGAGAAAAGTTAGCTAGGCAGTATGGAACTCTATTTCCTTAAGAGTCTGTGATCAGAATATTCTGAAGCTGCTTTTGTAACTTTGCTTTTATTTGGTGGTTAGAAGCTACATTTCTACACACACTCTCCTTTTGAGCCAGGAGTTCCGACCTTCTCATTTCAGCAGCAGCTATCTCAGAATTACAAGAATTTCTGTTGTTGCTCATGAAAGACAACCTCAACTGAAAACGAGAAACATATTTCAATTCAAATACATTGCCATCACCAGATTAAGTCTCATTGTTATTCATTTAAGGAAAACTGGTAGTGTTGCCTAATCTATAAAGAAAGAAGACTAACAGATTTACAGAGAATCAGTCTTCTTAAAAGGAACCAATTTGATTTTAACAGGTTGTGGAAGCTAGATTTTGGTACATTCTATTCTTTAAAAGAAGGATCCATCAGGTTTACAGTTTGCAGTAAATTAGCTTTTCAATACAAACATACATATTCTCTTTTACATTCAATTATGGCAAAACTAAGCACATAAACTTGCAGGGGAGGAGAGGGGAGGGGGACATGGTATGCCATGCCCCCCCCCCCATCTCCATTATTCTCTTGATGTACTTCTTTAAAAGTTATGGAAATTTTCTTCGTCTCATATATATTTGGTTCGGTCTAAATTTCTAGCTCTGCATCTAATCACACATTTTTTCCTTCATAACTGTATATAGCTCTTTGAATATATATAGTCTATACTCTATATGTGAATAAGTAGGTATTTAGCACCCCTACCAAAAAAAAAATTTTATTTCCGCCCCTGGTTCAGCATTGATTAATGACTCTGTTACAGACAATATATGGTTCTAGGAAGCATTTCTAGGTGGAAAGCATGAGTCACCCTCTTTAGCTTTAATTTTAAGAGAGGATGCGTTAGGTTGAAGCATCCTCTTATTTTTGCTTAGTTTTGTCTTCCCTTTTCAAAATAAAAAGTAAAAATATATATTGCTTTGCTTTTTTGTTTTGTTTTTTATAATCATGTTATAACTACAGAATATCTAATGACTAATTTTGATTGAGGCCCTATTAATACACATACAGTTGAATTAAATTTAAAATATTATTTAACAAATTGTAAAATAAATCTCAGCAATTAAAATTATTACACTAAGAATACCTTAAAATTTATCCAATTTCATCACGTCTTTCCTCTCCCTGTCTCTCATACTCACATGAAAAACAGACAAACACACAAGCAATCATAGGCACATACACACATTTAGTCATTTACCAACAAACAATCACCCAATCAATTGTTGTAACATATTGTAATGATCTGTAACAAAAAGATTCCATCAAGTTGTGATTTCCAATTACCTCATTCACTCTATTCCTTAAACTCTCAACATCCATTTGACATTTCACCACAAACTTCTCCTCTATTTCCTTGAATTCATTCATTTCTATCCTCTTCGCTTCATAAAAGCTATCTTTCCTCTTATGCAACTCCTCAAGCTCCTCTACCTCGTTCTTTAACGACCTAAATTGCTCAAAATCAAACGCAATTCCGCAAAATTATACGATTGTACTCAAACATTAAAAAATTGCAGTCGAACACGATCGTAGCTAGCTACCTCAATTCTTGTAATACAGATTCATATTTCAATTCGAGATTCTCAATTTGAGATTTGAGAGACAGAATCTTGAAATTCTGTGAAGCTATTTTTTGATCGAGCACCAAGCACCTCTGTTCCATGGCTCTGATGTTTGAAAGCTTTGACGCAAGAACACGAGACTTATTGGCTTGCAACTCTTTCTCAGCCTGAAAACACAAAGTGTGGGAAATTTTGGTGTGTTTGGCTCCATAGAAAATGAGGATAGTTAGAATTTAACATTTTTCACTGTTTTGATTTCGTTTGGTTCAAAATTATTGGGAAGCGAAAAGGTAAAGGGGAGGTTATGGATTGAATTGAATAGAACCTGGAGAAGATAGAGACGTTCAATTCGAGTGCGGTCCATATGGTGGAGTCGTTCATTGAATGCGGAGGAAAGCGCCATTGCTGCTGCAACTCACAATCACAGAGAAGCTATACTCTGTTTATTACTTAGTACTCGCTACTATCTGGAAATCATTAAAATACAAAAATTGAAAATTTGTTTTGTTTTCTTGTTTTAAAAAATTGCATGTTTTTTATATTACTGCAGTTTTGTACGTGTTGTTGCAGAGAAATCAACACCATAAACAATAATGTTGTAGCTAACTTTTGTCCTTTAAAAATTTTCATAAAACTAACACCAAAAAAAAAAAAAAAATTCATTAAACTTGTTACCAAAAAAAAAAAATTCATAAAACTCTTCTCATAAAATTAGGGTTGGTAAAATGAGTTGGGCTCTACAGGTCAACTCGTTTAATTCGCCTATTTGGACAGGTGGGTTGGGATTCTCAACCCATCAATCCGTTTTGACCAGCGTCGCTTAACCTATCGGACCACCAAGAAGACGGGTCAGTGGAGGGTCGGGACAGGTTGGGCTTTTACTCGTTTTCAATTTTTTTTTTATTCTTTTAGCGGGTTGGGGCAGGTTGACTCACCAACCCATTTTAGGTTGTATGGCAAAATTTTTTATATTTTATAATTGTTTTCAATTTTTTTTACTTTTTTAGCGGTCAACCCGCTAACCTATTTTCTAGTTTTTGTTTTTGGCGGGGCAGGTTTTTTGGCAGGCCAACGGCGAGTCGAAGCGGGTTGGCCTATTTTGCCATCCCTACATAAAATGCCCTTTTTTCGAAGGGATTGTTCCACATACAAATATTATTAGTAAACAAATAGTATAAAGAATAAAGACCCATTTAAGTCTCTTACAAAAAAAAGTGGGGCCACTTTTAGTCCCTAACAAAAATTAAGTATCTATTTAGTCCCTCACAATTACATAACTCAGACATGTTAGTCCCTTCGTCCAATTTCGTCAATGCTAGTTCGTTAAGTTGCTTAGATGTTTCGTTAACTTGCGTACATGGACTATTAATGACATGTGATTTTCTAGCATGGAAAATGAATTAAAAGTGAAAATCTTTTCCAATTTTAAAACCCATTTATTGGTGAAATGACTTAGTGTGTTTTGTGTTTAATGTAAGGTTGCAGTGTTTTCTAATTTAGTGAATTGTTCCTGGTGTATGGAGAAACTATTTGTCCCAGGACTAAATTGTTAGGGAGTTTTTTGGGGAACAAAAATAATTTTCTTCCTCTCAAGCAACGTAAAATTCAACGTAAAAATGGCAAACCTCCAACCTACAATGGAGTTAAGGTTTAAAAATAAGGGAATGATGAAGAAGAAAACGGTCACCCGCCCACACTACATCGTTTCACCCTTAAATGGGTTTTAACATTGAAAAATATTTTCACTTTTAACTCATTTTTCATGCTGAAAATTCACAGAATCACTAATAGTTCAGGTAGACAGGTTAATGGAACACCTAGGCAACTTAACGAACTAACACTAACAGAATTGGATGGAGAGACTAACTTGTCCAGGTTAAATAATTGTGAGGGACTAATTGGTTAATTAATTTTTCTTAGAGGCTAAAAGTGACCCACGTTTTTTTGTGAAGGACCAAAATAGACCTTTATTCTTTTTATTAATCTAATTGTTGAATTATAATTATGTATTATCTAAACCATTTGTGTCAAATTTTAAGAAATTAGAATATTAATAAAAATTTAATAAATAACTCTTATTTTTTTATATTTGAAAATATACGTTACTTTTAATTTTGATATACATTAAAGAACTACTAAATAATTTTATATTAATGTGAGTTTTTTATATAATTTATATAATAGAAGCTTTTAATATAAATGTTGATTTTGTAAAAAAGTATCCCACATATGTGACTAGAACTTAATATTTTTTCTCTTATACCTTTATTATTTTTTAACTCAATCCAAATAATCTAAAAATTCACGTAACATTTGTGAAAAGTAAATGTCTAAAAAATTAAAACAATAAAGTATTTTTTGATTAGTGAAGGCATTCGCTGCATGTAAATGTGGACACTAATTCTTCAGATATTGGACAATATTTAAGGGCTAATCTCTTTCAATTAGATCTTTTTCGTACACAACAATTAGGGGTGGAACCCTTCACCACTTATTTAAGGGGTTCTCATTACCATTGGAACCAACTACATGATAGAAAACAATAGGTATTGATTCTATATATGACGTAATTTTCTTACACAAAAAATAATAAATGACGCAATTAGTGGATCTGTAACTGATGATATGTGTTTGGCATACGTCTTTGATTCCGATTTCATTTCCCAAACCTAGCAGCAAACAACTTTGCCAGCTACCGTTCTTCTTCTTCAGCGTTACTTTTGTGCTGCTACGGTAACACAATCTTCTTCCTCTTCTTCTTGTTATTGCTATTCGAAATTTTGTTTAATTTAAACTGCGATCCTTCAATCTGATGCATTTCGTATAGATGGAAACGAATGCGTTTTGGACCTTTTTTTCGTTTTTGTTTTTGAAGAGTTGGGTTTACCCTCGTCGATTTTGTTGAAGTGTTATAATTATTTTTTATTTTTTTCTCTAGTTATTTTTGTAGGAAGATATTCTGATTGGATATTCTCTGATTTGTTCACCGAATGATTTCAATTCTAAAATTATGCCTATCCTTTAGGTAAACTAATGGAAATAGATTTTTTTTTTCATTTTTTGATGAAGAGCTCAACTTTCACACAAATTAATTTTTATGAGGAATCTGTGAAAATCCAGTGTTTTTTATTTGGTTACTGACATACTGGAAGTATTGATTACCATGATTGATTTTAATACTTGATTCAGTCATCAATATTTACTAAGGAATATACCCAACTATTGAATTTGATTGGTCACTGGTCACTGCAGTGGGAAACAAGTGAAAAGGGGTGATGGCAGACAACACACAAGGTTCATCATTCTGGGAAGGCTACAAACAATTTTGGTCTGAGAAGTTCTCCTTTTTGGGTAACTATTCCAGGTTCATCAACGGTGATAAACCCATCCCTTCCTGGTCTAGCTCTGATGTTGAGGAGTTCATTGCTTCTGATCCTGTTCATGGACCTGTTGTAATGATTCTTAACTTTATCATCTCTATTTATGTCCTTTGATGTAGTTTGGGCATTTTGAGCTATGAAGCACTGACATTGGCACGGATATGAACACAATGACACCAAATTTTATATATATATATATATATATATATATATATATATATATATATATATTTGTATGTATATAAAATTGAAAATTAAAAAAGGTTCATAATTCATAATATCAGAGTTGTGTTGGAGCCCAAAAAAATAATTTTTAAATTGGATGCGTGCGGGACGCGTGTTGTCATGTGTTGTACAAGCGTCAGTGTGTTTGACATGCGACATGACACCAAAATGGTGTGTCCGTGCTTTCAAGGTTTTGAGTGGCTTCCTGGTTTGGTGTTATTTTCCTTTTGTCCTCATAGACTGCCGCTAATCTGCTATTGTTCATGGTTTCTTGATTTTGCCCATCCGGGCACTTAATCTTGTCCCTCTTAATGTTGAATGTTTGCATCCTATCCCGATCTTCTACATAACCTATGCTTGCTATAAGATTTGTATTTTATTGTGGGATGCTCATTTGGGTGTCCTTTGCTATTTTTTTTAATTATTGTTGTTTGCATGTCTTACATTGTTTAATTGGAAGGTGGTGTAGACTTGTTACTCCTTTTATTGGTGAAGAAAAAATGTCAAATATTACTCTGTAAAAGCTCTTCCATTTTATGAGTAAATAGAATAAAAATCTATAATTCTAGTATGAGATAGCATTATTGTGTAAAAAAAAAAAATTACTGAGACTAATTAAAGCACAAGAGCATGAAGTAGTTTAAGATACATGTTTGCACCATTAGTTGGAATTTTTAGCATTATGTTCATTCATTGATCCTGTTTCATTCCTAATGTTGCTGCATTTTGTTTAGCTTATTTACACTTAGACTGCAAACACATCAAGAGACAGAAAACACTGTTTCTTCTTCCATACAGTAGATATGTTGTTTAGGATATTTGTGGTAGTTTTACTCAGCCAATTCAAAATTCCTTATGGAAGTCTCCCTCCACCCAAGGCGGATGAAATATACCATCACGCCTAAAATGAGGTGCTATCGTACCAGTGACTGAAATTTGGAATCATATATTTCTGTATTATGCATTCTCAGACACATTGTGTCAGGTTAGCCATGCTGCACGTCTCTTCAGTTGGTTTTGCATCACTCATTCCTTAATCTTCATTATTTCTTGCATGACTTATTTAGCAGTTAAAGTCACTGACTTAGACAAATAGTCTTTGATGACTTATTATGTGGAATCACTCACAATCAATAACAGTGGCACTTTATTTGCATTATACATAGGTAGATTAAATAGTTACCCCTGCATTCAGCATCGTTAATGAATTCTGAAACTTCCTTTGAAGTTATTAGGATGCTCCATTAATAATCTGCACAACCTTGAGTTGGGCATTAGCTGTGTTTTTTAAAGGTTTTGTCCTTATAGTTTCTTCCATCAATCGAACGTACTTTGGACATCGTTATGGTGATCATTTCTTTCCTTCATTTAAGGGTGTTTCCTTGCCTCTGAGTCTGAAATGGGATTGAATCATTTTTGTGGTTTCTCTTTGGTGTTCAGCGCATGGTCTATTTAAGGGTGTCAGTGTTTTGGAAATGCAAAGAGATTGGAAATCTACAGCTCTCCTACACTGACTAGTTTTTAGGAGTTATCTTTCTTTGTCTGTCTTTTTCTCCTTTTTGTATTGTCTTTGTTGAGGATTTCTTATCCTCCAACCTTTTGTACTTTTATCTCTTTCTTTCTCTAATAAAGTTTCACCATCATTTATCGGTTTCTCTAATACACATTATTGTCATGCTTGCTAGACATGACAACATTTGTGATTTATCTATCTAGGGGTGGTTGTGATTCCTATAATCCAAACTGACCAAAGAACTGAACACGTTTTCAACACCAATGGTGATCAGTTATCCCTTTGAAACATCCCATAACACTTCTGAAAGGAGAAAAAGATATATTGTATAAAACAGAAATCATAATGGGCTAACCATACTTTTCTGTCTCATATGTTATTGTTCATGTTCAAGCTCATTCTCTTAATATGTAGCAAATGACAGCAGATCCAAGTTGCCTAATCCCCTTTCTATATCTTTATGTTTCAAAATCCTTTTTTTGTTGATTTTTTTAAATATAAACAGTTCACCTGCTGGAACACAGGTGATCTGGTGTTTTTACTTCAAATTAACTATGATCTGAAGTTCTGCTTGAGTAATTTCCTTTTTCCCATTTCAGCTGAGAACTGCTAGGGAAGCAGTGCAATTTGGCCTCGCAGGAAGTGCTTTAGGAGCATTATATACTGCAGGTTTTGCCTGGAAATATTCAAAGAGTTTACATGGTAATCTACTGCTTTTCATACTATTGAAACCTTTTTGTAAAACACTATGCTATTGGATAGATATTATCTTGACTATCTTATTGTAAGCAAAAGCAGGCATCATTCTTGCTCTTTTTGGCACTTAAATTGTGTTAGACTCTAAATTAGTTTTATAATATTTTCTATAAGAAGTTTTTACATAGGTTTTTGTCATGCAAGTAGTATGAAAGTATTTCATGTACATTGTTAATATTTCTCTTTTCTTTCCTATACTATATTGAGCAGGTGCTGGACTGTCTTTTCTAGCTGGAGGTGTATTTGGGTGGACATTTGGACATGAAATTGCAAACCATGCACTTCAACTTTACAGGGTAGACACTTTGGCTGCTGAGGCTAAATTTCTGGAGTGGTGGAAAAATAAGAGTGTAGGGGGGTATTAAAGCTGTTAGCTTTTGTGAGTCTAATGCTGCTTTTTATTTTCGTTTCTGAAAAATTAATAAAAAAATTCAGTGTTGCCAGTGATTGGTGTTTCATTGAATCACTTCGTTCTGACATTGGTCAATTTTTCAAACTAGTTTGATGCAACACCGAAAACAATGTGACTTTGTGCCATTTTCCCCGCTGTATTGTGCTGTTCTTCATTTGTCTACAAATCATAAGAGCTGGCATTTTTATATTGTTTTTTGGGAAGGACAATAAAGATGAGCTCTTCACTACCATAACGACTTCTTCCGACCTACATATGTTTGCTGCATGGGTACCCCCTTTCTATCTTTTTCTTTCCATGTTTGGGGTTGAGAGGGATCTGAAGTCACAATTTGTTTTTTCTGCTCCCTGCTTGTTTTCCAACTGATAAATACCTGAAGTTCTTCAGAAAATCCGATCACAAGTGATCATATGGTGGAAATTTGTCCTGTGGATTGGACGTAGGGCATTGTTTATTGCTTACTTCGTTTCTGTTTTGTGATTTATTGGTCGACCCTCCCTCCCTTCCTCCCTTTTGGATCAGTTGTCCACCTATTCATTCACATGTGGTTTCGAAAATTTCAATTTATGGTTAGTTTCATCATTTTTTTTGCTTATTTTTTTCTATTTTTATAAAATTAAAAATTACAGTTAAAAATAAATTTAAAATACCGTGAATAAAATAATATTTTCGCAAACCACATTCAGCAATGTTAGTAGCATTCCTTCACATTTTTTTTTTTTCTGTAAATAGGATTTTAATTAATAAGTTTATAGAGATCAATGTAATAGTCTAATACATTCTTTAATAGTTTATCGCGCTTCCAAGTTGGAAGAAGCTAATTGTAATACTCATGGTTGGCAAGATAATCCAAAGGGGTATAAGGGCTCTGCTGCTTCTGCTGAGAGAAGTTAGGAGGAAAGAAGCAGCAGCAGCAGCAGAACGTGCGGGATCGGTTGTAACTTGCCAAGCAATATCCATAATACAATTGGAATTGGAGTGGAAGAAGATAGGAAGAGGACATGTGTTGCTGATGGAGAGGAATGCAGGAAAAGAGATTCTATTGAGACGGCCAGAGCTATATATGCTCATGCCTTGATTGTCTTCTTAACTAAGAAAAGCATATGGCTCAAAGCAGCACACCTTGAAAGGAGTCCTGGAACTGGGGAATCTCCTGATGCATTACTACGTAAAGCAGTTAGTTACCTATAGACAACATGCTGAAGTTCTTCAGCTTATGGGTAGGGGTGTAAGATTCGAATCAATAATCCGATCAATCCGAAAATTCAAATCGAACCAATTTATGGTTTTTTTTTTGGTATTCGGGTCCGAACCAAACCAAACCCGATGGTGATTGGTTCGGTTCTCGTATTCAAGGATTTTGGAACCGAACCGAACAAATTACTATATTTTAAATTTATATATATTTTTTAAAATTTAAAATTTATTAAATTTAAAATTTAGTTTATTATATATATATATTAATTAATAATTAATATTTATATATATTTTAATATTTAATAATTCTCGGATCCGAATCGAACCAACCTGATCTTGAATGGTTTGGTTCGGGTTTTGTAGGAAAAATTGCTTAAATCCGAAACAAACCGAACCAACCAATTTTTATTGGTTCGGATTTTTCCCCACCTAAACCGAACCAAACCGACCCGTTACACCCCTACTTATGGGTGCTAAAGAGAAGTGGCTTGCTGGTGATGTGCCCACAGCTCGTGATATCCTCTAGGAAGAAGGACTGTGTTATCACCGAAATCGGATAGGTTATCAGATTAAGTTTCAGGGTTGATGAATGTGGATTCGAAGGGGTATTTGATTGCTCTCAAGAGCATGAAAATAACAAGTGATGCCAAGATTTTGGATATCAAGAAGGCTACATTGTTGCTCAAAAGTGTTACTCAGACGAATCCTAAACACCCTCCAGGTTGGATTGCGGCTACGAGGTTAGAGGAGTTAGCAGGAAAGATTCAAGCAGCAGGGCAGTCGATAGAGGGGGTGTGATGCTAGATAATAAGAGTCCCACATCGGTGAGAGTAGGTGAAGCAGTGTGAAAGGATGGCTATAAAAATAAAGTGTGAGATTAAGCAATGTACTTACTTGTACGGGTTCAATTTTTTAAACCGGTCCAGATTACCGAACCTTCGATTTTGTATTGATTCAATTGGTTCTAAGTATGTTTTTGAGAAGCCCAATTTTAAGGGTCACCCAGACCGGTCATCTGTCCGGTTCACCGGTTGAACCAACCATTCCAATCCAATTTTCTCAAACATGTTTTTAACTATCCACCTACCTTTCCTCTTTTATACTCGAATTGTTGTGATTCTCTTAGTAACAAATAGCAAGTAGACATTAAATGGATATACTATCTATGTTTTTTTGTAGAAGATATAATATCTATTAGGTATAACCAATTAAATGCTTAATAATCATTAAAATATTATTTAAAAAGATAACAAAGTTTTTATTAAAATTAATTTAAAATTTTGATTGGTTATATCAATGAACATATGTTCATACAAAATTTATTCACAAATAGGAGCGCTCTTGTTAGAATTGCCCACAGTCAAAGTGGTCAAGAAGTTCTAAAGGAGACCCTTTTAGTGTTGCTATAGTAGTTGATAATGCCGGGTGGAGGCGAAGTTGATACAGAGGCCTCCTAGTGATGGAAATAGGTCTCCTGCAATCACTTTTTGATTATAGGGAGATTTTGACTCTTGATTAAATTTTGTGTAGGATATATATTAAATTAAAAATTGATGTATGAGATCCTGACCGTAAATTAAAATGAATGCGTGAATTTTGTGAATTCAGGGGATCCGGATCCCCTAGTAATCCACCTAAAATCAGAGAAATACATTTTCAAGACCATCAGTGCTCATCAAAAGATTCAAAGGAAAGTTACAGTCGAGTCGAGATGCCGAGAACAAGTTTGCATTTTAAGATAAGAAAGAAAAGGAAAAATTATGCAACTATTGAATCAAAGTTTGAAAAAAAATATTATTTGTACACTTAGATACCTGATAATTTGATTAATGAGTGTATAAATTTTAGTTAATGGTATTGAAGTGGATTCTTGACAATATTGGTTAATTATATCCAAATCATAATTAATAATGTACAAATTTTGATTAATAATATCAAAATCACAACCGTATAAATAACTTTACTGAACTTTGAAAGGTACTACACTTAACCTTCTAAGTGATCATGACAAATTTTTTCACCATTGCCCCCTAAAATTCAGCAGGGCCATGTTGAAGTTGTGCAGAGTGATAGATTTGACGTAATCCTATGACTACAGTTCAGGAGAGACAACACAAATAATTCCAAACATATATTGAGATAGAGAATAGACAAAATCACTTATGACACTAGTACCATATAATTGAGGCAGGAATTGATGGGTTAACAACTTTGCACTTGAAACGAAAGAGGCTCTGCGATCGCATATATAATATATTTAGTCGAATACAAGGACCACATTTTTTTCAACTCTTTCATAGGCGAGCACTTAACTTGCCGTCATATGGGATGGGACAGAACACGTCTTAAGGGTCAAGGAGATAATAGAGAAATACTCGGATACTTTAATAATATTCATTTGCATTAATACTTCTAGGCTTCTAGCTTTAGTCTTTGTTATTATTAACTTAATTTTTTTCTCTCTCACTTCTCTTCATTTAGCTTTCATTTGCCTTACACAAAAATCACAATTATACAAATATTTTAAACATGGATGATACCTTTTGATGACTATCCTTAGGATATCTTTCAATCAATCACATATAATTTTATATGTAATTTTAAATATAATTATTATAATAGTTAAATATTTTTAATGATATGATAAAATATAATTGATTGTCATTATAAATTTTTTTTTACACAAATAATGTATTACAATTAAATCTTTAAATTTAACTTCAAATATAAATACAAATAATCCTTTTTATTAAGAGTTTAATTGTTATATATTATCAGTATAAAGTTTTTTTTACACTGATAACCAATCAAAAATCATGGTGTGTGTGACTTTGAAGGTGGTTAGGATAAGAGTCAAACACTTTAGTTTATATGACAAATTCTGATTGATTATCTATGTACTTTACACTGACAGTATATACCAATTAAATCATTTTATTAAATACATACATAACTAAATGATGAAAGGCCAAAATACTGTCACAGATTTTGTCTGCCAGGAAGCAGTTTCAAATCAGAAGATTCAATTCCACAAGACGATGATGATGACACAAGTCCTACCTTGGTGGGATCCGTTTGCAAATTGGCCTTGTTTGTTATGCCGCCAAAGAAAGAAAAATAATAATTTTTTTAAAGGTGGGTCAGCTTGAGAATTTGAGGGGTTCATGTGCATCACCACGTTCACTGATGTCAAAGAGGTAGACTAATGCCCAATCCCCATAAGATCCTGATAAGGTTGAGGTTTGATTGTTTCCTTTAAAACAGATGAAAAATAGAAAAGAGTAAAAAGAGGTGAGAAAAATTTGATAAAGGCACCTTTGGAAAAGGATTGGCGATGACTCTATGCTGACGGTTATTTTGCCAGGGAATAAAGCAGGACCGTCCTCTTGTCCGCTTAAGGATAACAAAAGAAGCAAACAAAGCCTTAACTTTGTGCACTTTAATTAAAATTTCGTTACATTATATTTTTATATTGAACTTGGTACTATAAAATAATCAAGATGGGAAAATAGCTAGGCAAAAGAGAGAAAGAGTAGCAATATCAGGAAATACTTTTATATATACAAATAACAACAGTTATGGATTCCACGTCCTATAATATAGGGCTTTTCTTAGCATCCAATAAGGTGAGGCATAAGGCAGACAAGGCTAGCCTCATTATTACTTTTTCCACAAGCAGCAACTTCTTTCTTTCCTCTCCTCCTTCTTTGGACCAATGAAACTAAACTAATGTTACAAAATCATCAATATACATATATAATATATTTCCTATTTGACGATTCACTTCCAAGTATTTAAACTTAAACTAGAATATATATTCTTCTGCAACATCTTGCAATAAAAGAATGAGGTGTCTTTTGGCCCTTATCTACCTAAAATAAGCTCTATCTCACGTCACTGCCACATGGTTGTTGCTGGAATGTGACTAATGGTGGGGGTTAGTGGAAGGTGCCTTGCCACTTTGCCGTACCGCTGATTTTGTTGCCCCATTATTTAGAAATATTGTGTTGGTCATCATTTCTTCATAATAGGGTACCTTTAATAGAATTCATGCTTTGATACTCTTTAAGGGGTCTCCGTTTTGCAACTTGAAAAGATGAAAATCCAAGCTGCTTTTAATATATACACATGAATCACTCCATAGGATTATAATATTCTTCTCACAAAAATCCACAAAGGATTGAAGTCAGCAAATACACAAAAATCGAGTAGAACAAGCTTTGGTATTCCTTTGGTGCTACCTGTTTCAAAGTAAAAATTTGATTTAAAAAAAGAAACAAAAAGGATAAAAGAAGAAGATTAAATTGGCATTGATCAAATTGTACTAACTATACCTACCTATATGTAATAATAGCAGGATAGTATACTTGAAAATATGTTACAATATTGATATACACTTCTCCCATTTGTCTACTATATATACTATACATTTTCTCTTTCTGTCGGATAAGTGCTATAATCTAAATAACTTCTGTAAAGGTCAAAAAAAAAAAAAAAAAACACTATGGTTTTACCTGTGTCTTAGTGGTAGAGGAGGTAAGAGAAATTGAAGTGGATGAAGTTGATATGGTTGCAAAAGCAGACAGTCCTACATTGTAAGTCATACTTTCATCAGGTTGAAAGAGGCCATAGTTTCTTTCTGAGGTTGGTCCAGGCTTCATATCTTCATTGAACAATGCAAACAAGTAAGCTTCCAACCTCATTCTAGGCCTTAGAGGTGTCCCTTCATTTGCCATTTGCCTTCTCAACAAATTCTTATTATAAGTGGCAGCATTCTGCACTGTGGCACCAGCCTCATCAAGATCTCCTTTGGATGGCCAACCAGTTTCTGAGACCCTAACCTCTATCCCATTAAAACCCATTTTAGCAATGGCAAATATAACTGCATCTACCTGAGCATAAAGCATGTTATCATAGTGTAGCTTGGTATTAGGGTCAGCCATTCCTTCACTAGGATTAAATAACACATAGTCCAAAGGAATCCCATTAGGGTCATCCTTGTAAGCAAAATAAGGATAGGCATTGACCCAAAAAGGTGCCTTAGTGCTTGACAAGAAGTTCAAATACTGGTGCATGATCCCAGATATCTCACTTTTGAAACTACCAGCTGAAGGAGGGTAAGATTGCTCAAGCACTGCTAAGGAACAAGGTGATGAAACTTGGATGTTTGAGTTTAGGCCTAATTGAGCTAGAGCATTGTGAATGTTAACCACTGCTGGCACCAGATATTGAATGAGAGTGATGTCATCATCAGTGAACAACTCATTCCCTACTTGAATCCCAGTGATCTTTGTGTCTGGGAGGTAAGGTTTGATATGGTCACTTACCCATTGAAGTGCTTGTTGGGGATTATTTAATTGGCTTAGCATTTGATTTTCAACTGTCACAATGACCTCAACATTTGAATTAGCAAAAGCATTCAAAATCTGTGGATTGGTGTCATAAATTCTAGTTTTTGTGATCTTAAAGTGGCTGAAGAGTTCAAGGACTTTGTCTGGTGGTGGCAAATTGTTAGCTACTTGGCCGTAGTTGATTCCAAAAGATGCTACACGTCCAAAAAATCCAATATCTGTGATTGCATAATAAGTGAAATCTGTTAGTACAAGTCAAAATGATTCAATGAAATCAACCTTCTTTTTTTACTTTTTCCCTATCAATATATGGTATCAAGTTAATGGAGCAAAACATTACAAAATGAAAGTGTAACAACAAAAACATGCATAGAGACAGAATAAAACAGAACAAGCAGGGTACCTGAAGAGAGAAAAAATGTTAGGAAAATGTAGCTGATTCCCATTCTTCTGATAAATGATGCCATTGTGACCACACTGAGATTAAAGAGTTCCAAAATGTCACAAAGAAAGGATAGATATAGAGCTATCTTAATTCCTTTCTTTTCTTGTTTGAAAACTTTGAAGGGAGAAGGGGAGAATGAAATGAGAGAGGATTTTATGTATGGTTCAATACAGTGCTTTGGCTTGCCTTAGCAGTAAGGGCTTATTAAATAGCTTGGCTTCTCCTTATATTTATACTCTTTTGGACAAGGTTGTCTCTTTCCAACCCACGCCAACTTCCAATTTTCCTTTTGACATAAATACCCTTAACTAAGCCACTTTCTTCGAACAAAAGCAACGACAAATCCCACTTGTTGGTTAATTAATATTAGAGGCAAGCCATTGCAGGATCCTAAAATTTGAGGTAAGGTGAAATTTAGTTGACCCTTATGATGAGAGATTCCATTTTACTCCTATTATCTATGTACTATCGAAATAAAAATTTGTACACCATTTTCATATAAGTAATTAGTGTCTAGATAATTAATGAAAAGCTTATATTATGTGATATTTAAAAATACTAATCAATTACCAACATTCATAATTGATTGTTTTTATCTTCATATAATATTATTACTAATATGTGATTGATTCGAGTGGTAAAGGACTTGGACCCATAAAACATGTGATTAGAGGTTCGATTTTTGGCTCTTGTATAAGGAAAAATATGATTGTGAGATGTCAACCCTTCAATGTCATCCAGTACCTCGTGGGATTAATCTTCACAGTTACATACGAGGATATCCTGGGAAACCAAAAAAATATATTCATTATTTGCTAATTATTTATAGGCAAATATTAATCAGTGTCCTAAAAGCATTGATTAAGGAATCAAAGATAAAAACTTTATATTAAAAATGATATATTTAATATATTAAGCATTTAAAAGTTATATTTTTCAATAAATTTTTTGCTATCTTTAAATTTCTTAAATAATATTTTTAGGATATTTAGTAGGGACACTCCAATTTATGTACTAATCACTTATATATGAAAGTGATGTATAAAATTTGGTGTGTGAATACGAAAAGTGATATACTATTGTTTATTACACCACAAAGGTTGGCACTGAGGAGCCGTGTGGCTACTGTGCTTTTGTGTGTAGACTGGTAGGGCTGCTGGTACTGGCCCTTTTTGACTTGGCAACGTCTTTCATAATGAAAAGAAAAATATTATTCTCGATTTCTTATTTTTGAACACTTTTATACATTCATTTCATAATTATTAATTAAAAGACTTTCACATTGAAAAAAATAATGGATAAAAAATCAACAATTATAAAATAGATATATAATGGAATCATGAGATAAAAGATGTAAAAATACCATTACTCTATATTATTTTTCAGTCAAAGCCACCATCATGGATCATGTTTCCAATTTCAGACATCCATCTAGTTTTTGAAATTTGGACGAAACAAGACTTTTCGTCCCATATTATCTATTTTTTTTCTTTGAAATGATTGACTTTATTAGTTTTATTAAGATGCCTGGATATTAAACAACAGAATTAGTGATTCCTGGGTAAAAATGGTTTGCCCAATCGAATGTTCATTCGATGGCAGATTGGCAGTGCTACTTTTGAATGGATAATAATCCACCCATCCACCTATATATTTATTAAATTAGAATACATATTTCTTTTTTAGGTTTGGTTAAATTTAAATTTAAATTTATATTTTTCTTTAATTTAATTATTGTTTCCCATTAATTTGTAAGACAAATTTTCAATTAATAGCTGATTTTTTTTTTTATTTTTTTTGTAGAAGAGACGTGACAAATATTTATTCGAAAACCTCCTATTAATTTTTGTGGGTTGACCTATTGCAACTCTTTTTTTTCTTTTTAATTAGATTTTTCACAATACTTAAACAATCATATGCAACGGATCCAGATTTTCTACACTTGAAAAGAGGATTGCAAGTGGGTAGTTCTTTTTTTTTTTTTTTTTTTGGTGCTCACAAGTGGTGTAGTTCTAATCTCACAACTAGCAAACTTTAAATTCATGTGATTTTTTGTACCAAAAAAAACATGTGATTTTTCAATTTTTTAACTTAAAACTTATTTTAGAAGGTTGAAATCACATGCAGTTAAAAAATAACTCTAATGGATTCAATTCCTATGCAAAAACCATTTTCTAGCGGATTCTTTATTGAGAGTCATGCATTCATATTAGAATTTGTCTATTTCTAATTTTGTGTATAAAAAGAGGAAAAAAAAAAAAGACTATAAATGGTAATGTCTTACTGATTCGATAGCTTCAGATCATGATGTTATTACAGCAATCTAATATGAAAAATGATTATTACACGTCACAGTTTTCACATATTTAATACACTTATTTATTTAAAGAAATATAGAAAAAAAGTCTATTCAGAAATATGTTTCTTTTATTTTTATCCAATAAAAATGGTATAAAAATAACATTTTTAATATGATATCGGGAGATAACACTATGCGAGATTAGGAATTTAATAGCCCACACTTAATAGCGATTCTAGGAGAAAGCGCTCTAAAAAAATGCTCAAAAGTTTTTAATAACGCTTTCTTGAGCAAGCACTATTAACATATAAATTTTTAATAGAGTTTTCTCAAATAAACGTTATCTTTACCGAGGCATGTTATTTGTATAACTAAATTGAACACCAACACCGTATTTATCTATTTTTACAGATTTATTTATTTTTTTATTTCTTCTTATACATTCCAATCCTCCAAAAAGCCACGGTAAATACGGTACGGTGTCCCGTAATTGATGTTCATATAACATTAGCAATTTTTATCCAATGCTCTTTTTAAAAAAAATGTGCTCCATCTTTTATCACGTTTCGTCGAAGACACACTATTATACTTTATATATTAATAACGTTTTATTAAGCAAACACTATTAAAGAAAAAACTATGATATCACTTGCTTGAGGAAACACCATCTTTCATTCGATTCAAAACAAAAACCTCTAGATTACCAACTCTCTGCACGTTAGTTGACAACAGTCCATGAAGTTAATGAACAATAATATCTCTGCAAATAAAACGAGATATTCAATGCACAATTTGTTTTTCAATTCATCAATTTTGTTGCTTTGTAACTCAACACTATTGAAAATTTTAGTTTGAATTATTTGACCAAACTCTCATATAAATAATTGTTTTTTGTATTCTTATCTTTCACACTCCAAATTTTATCAACTCTCGTTCTCAATCTGTCATATTCTTCATTGAGGGAGTTCCCTTTCTTGTGTGGGAAAGATGGAAGAAATCCGGCTCGATAAAATCCAGAATATGAGCCATAATAAAACCTATAAGAGAGGATGTGAGTCATAATAAAACCCAATGTGGGTTTATGCTCTATCCTCACCAGAGAAGTCAAATTGCTTCTCTTTCGATCTTCAGCCAATGTTTGAAAGGCAGGAAGATTCAATTTGGAGAGGGAATTAAAGGACAAGAAATGAGATTTTGTATTACTTGTCCAGCTCCCAAATGAATCATAAGATTCCACAGCTCCCTTGCTTTCAACAGCTCTTGAAAGATTCAGCAAGCTCTTTCAGCAATTTTCAATTTCAATTCTTTAATTTCAATTTTTCAATTACGGAAAAATATAAGGGTGCGTTTGGAAGAGCTTATAGAGAGCTTATGAGAATAGCTTATGGAATTAAACTTATACCAATAGTTTATGAAAATAGTTTATAATCTTTCCATAAGCTGTTTTTAGTTTATTTCCATAAGCTTGTCAGAGAAGCTTATGAAAATAAGTTATTTTTAGCTTATTTTAAAAAGAGCTTATTGCATAAGCACTTAAATAAGTTGTATACCCAAATGCACCCTAAATGAGATTCTGTAATTTTGTATTTGAAGATTCAACTTTATAACTCAATTTTGTTGTCGATAAATTTTGTAACTCTATATTTACTTGGAATATCTATTATTTCTCTTTGAATTTCTGATTTTCCATGTCAATTTCCCAAATTGTGTAGCAAATTATAACTCTTATTTTCAATTATGGAAGAAATTTGTCTTCATATCTATTTTTTTCAAGCTGTAGTTCTCAAAAATATAATACTGCTACTTGTTTTTATTTCAATGAAAAGAAATTTGGGGTATCTGCAAAAAATGTGCGGAGGTGTTTAATAGTCATTCCCCAAGGAAACACTATTAAAATATATAATTTTAATAGCGTCTTCCAAAGAAATGCTATCATAACCACATACTTTGTTATACCTTTTACAACGATTCTTTGGAGAAGCGCTATTAAACGTGTCACTACGATAGTGTTTCCTAGCGCCTTGTTGAGAAAACGCTATCTTGCCCTCGTATTTAAAAACAAAACGATCTAGGTGACCAACTCTCTACTTGTTAGTTGACACAGTTCAACCCGATATTCAAGCTTCAACACATAAAAAACTGTCCATAATCAATTATGTCTTAATATCTATTGAACCAACCTAACTAAACCCTGAACCAAACTCTTATATAAATAATTGTCCTCTATGTTCTTATCCCACACTTCAAATTTTATAAACTCTTTTTTTCTTTCTTTGTATTCGATGTTTGAATTTGGTTCTTTCCCTGAAAATAGAGTTCACTAACTACACACTCAACCTTTACTATAATATTTCTTAGTTTTCTAGCCTTTCTCAAACAATTTTTTTTATTAGGGTGCACGTTTAATGGTTTGAAAATCATATGAGACTAAATTAGTTGCTTCTCATTTTTTTTTTAATAAGCAAAATCACTAAAGGAGTACAAGGGTTACTCCAATCTATGTACATCACAATCACTCCATATGTTTTACAATGATCAACCAACTAACAAAACTGCTTTATACAATCTATAGGACTATTACACCAGTGGGAAAACAAAATACAAGACTTAAATTTAGCAGAAAACCTGTTCCATGTTCTTACTTTAATAATGTCTAACAAACTATAAAAGTTCCCTTGCTCATTTCGGAAAACAACCTCATTTCTATGTAACCAAAGAGACCATATTACTGTGTGCCAAACCAGATAGGTAGCTTGTTTAATTTTTTTTCCATTGAAGAATCCTCTATGCTGGATATAATGCTTAGCAACTGAAGAAGCCATAACTGAGTTAAAACCTAGCAATGCATACACCATCTTTCAAACCAAGTGAGCAAAGTTGCAACTGATCAATACATAAGAGGTATCCTCGAAAGAACAAAAAACACATATCCACCATCTTCTCTTTAGGTTTAGCTTTGAGGGAATTCTATCTTTAATAGCCGACCAAGAAAAAATCAAGATCTTTGAAGGAGCAGGACTCTTCCAAAATGTTTTAAAAATCCGGGTTTCACGAAATAATAGAAGAGTTAGAGAAATGTTTCTGCAGCCATCCATAAACAAACTGAACTGAATAACTGCCAAATTTATCTGAGAACCAGAACATCCATATTCCATTAATATTCAACGAGTAAGCTCTCTTCCACACAAAGAAATATCATCTCCAATTAAAGGACCAGAACCAACCATTTTGAGACCAATACCCCAAATATTTAATAAAATAGTTTTTATCTTCAGAGATATAAAACAACCTAGGAGAAAGATCTTTAAGGCTTTGATTACCAATCCACACATCATCCCAGAATTTCACCGAGTTTCCTTTACCAATCTTTTTCTTTGATCCACCATAGAACCAATCATTTGAAAAAGAAACCTTACTTGCATTACAAATTCCCTTCCACATACCAAGTTGATGTACGAGATAAATCCTTAGCATTATTATCCAAGCATAAACTTGAAAAACATTCCCCATATCAAGATTGTAATATCTTGAACCATAAAGAATCTCTCTTTAATAATCCTTTATCTCCACTTTGCTAGAAGAGATAACTTCAATCAATAAAGGTTTTTAACACCTAGACCTCCTTCATATTTTGGTTTGCAAACCATGTCCCAACTTACCTAAGCAATTTTCTAGATTCTTCACTCCCTCCCCAAAGGAAATTTTCTTTGAATACACGTTAAAACCCTACAAACCTTAATTAGGTGCAAGTTTGAAAAAGATTAATAATAATGGATAGACTATTCAAAACTGAGTTAATAAGTGTTGCCCTACCCCCTAAGGATAGATGTTTCCCTTTCCACACAACTAGCTTTTTGTGCATTGCATCAATAACTACCTTCCAAGTGCTCATTTTCTAAGGATATGCTCCTATAGGAAAACCAAGGTATTTAAATGGTAAGGTTCCACTTTTACAATTTAAAAACCTGGATGCAAACCTAAAAAAAATCCACACAAACAAACTACTTTATGAAAATTTACTTTCAACCCAGTTGAACTGGGAACCTGCTGTGTCTGCGGTTTAGTTGGGTCTCAAGAACCGGAAATCTCAATGAACCATCAAAAAACAGCTGAAACCGGATGGATTCGACTTGAGCGAAGGAACCATCGAACCAAGGCCGATTTTTAAGAACTGACCGATCAACAAACTGGCCTTCTTTTCACATAAAAAACCTGTCGCTCCTCCGTCCCAGCCTCCACGTCGTCGCTCAGTCCAGGTTGTTGTCGCTCCTCCCAAACTCCATGCCGACGACTATCCTATGCTCCAGCCCGACGATGCTCCTCTGATCCACATCGACAACGTCTACTCTCGCATGCTCCTACGTCGTACGCTCCACCTTAGAGAGAGTTAGGGAAGCGTCAGCACAAAGAGAAGCCATTGTAGAGACAGGGGTCTGATTGGATGAAAATGCTTGAGATTTCAGAGGTTGGGGAAATGAATTTAATTAGCCATATCTGTGAAGGTGAATGGGGTTTGTGGATATTGAAGAAGGTGAACAGGTGTGAATAGAGAAAAAAGGTAGAGTTAGGCTTGCACATTCGGTAATGCATGTTTGTCTTCTCAATTTTTATTTTTTGGTGATCGTCTTCCCAATTTTACATACATGGGAGAGAGTGAAAGGAATATTTTGGGATCTATCAATATTTATTTATATATTGAAAATAATTGGGAGTTACACATTGGGATCTACATGGACATATTGAAACTATATTTATTAATTCCTTTATTTGTTCATTTTAGAGATGATCTCACTTTAGAAGAGTTTTTTTCTATTTTTTTTATAATTATTGGGAACAATATGAAAAGTTTCTATAATTATTGGGAACAATATGAAGAGTTTAATGGTTATGTACTATCAGTGTAAAGTTTTTTACCCTGACAATCAATCAGAAATCATGGTGTGTGTGATTTTGAAGGTGATCAGGATAAGAGTCAAACATTTTAGCTTATGTGGCAATTTCTGATTGGTTGTCTGTGTAAAAAATCTTTACACTAATAGTATATACCAATTAAATCTCAATATGAATTATATATTTGGAACTGCATTTGTTTTTATACCTATATATATATATATATATATATATATATATATATATATATGTCTTGTATAATTTTTTTATTTTTTATTTGTTAGTTATCTGGTTCAACAGTAGTTTTTGAACTGGTTGAACCAATTGAATCATGATCCGGAGGTCTCACCATTTCAATTTTCGATTCGGTTCTTAAAACATTGGTTTTCATATCCAAATCGTTAATTTCATTTTGCAAAGATTGGATGTTATTATCCAATTCACCAAAAACCTCGTTGTTCCATCTTCAAAGCTCCACTTTAAGCAATTTCAGCTTTTCTTTTATTATGGGTTCCTTCCACCCCTCAAATTTAGCATTGGTCCAGCAGTCCTGATCAACTACTTTTACAAATCCATTTGCAGACAGCCTACATCTATTGATCAATCTGAGTGCCTTTGGCCCCCAATTTTCTTCTCCATGTTTCAACACCAAAGAACGGTGATCTGGATATACGTTGCGGGAGAGGACCCATTGTGCAAGAGTGCCCCAATATATAAAAGACAATCTTTCGTAATAAAAAATTTATCTAACCTATTTATGATTGTACCATCCGGTTTATACCATGTAAGCTTCTTATTTACTTCTTAGAGACAAGCTAGGTAGACATGTTTGATATATATAATAAAAGAAGCTATCTATGTGTTTTCCCTTAATTAATAGCATAAATTTTTTGGAAAAATTTGTTTAAGAAATGTTATTGGAGCTTGTATAACCAAATGATTTATAGTTTGATTATGGTTGCTTCCTTTCTACTAAATAAAAAGGTTGGATTTTAGAACATAGTAAATATGGCCCTGCATGCACTGTTCATACTTTAAGCTTAAAGGGCTATTATGAGTGTTAATATATAATAATGCTAGCTTTCAGGATAATTGGATCATGACACAGTGCTAATTCATGGGGGAAAGGATGGGAAAGAAAAGGAGTCATTAAGGTCAAGTAGAATAAAGTTATGAGAGTACTTTTGAGACGAAGACAACAAAAATGTGCTATTTTGCAGTTGGTTTCAAAATGTTTTTCAGATAATTACTTACGTAATAGACTAAATCGACGCACAAAAAGCAGTGTTCATTTGGTGAATGGATAAGGAATAGAAATAAGTGACGGTGATGAGACGTACGCGTTCTTATCTTATATCCCCTGCTTTTATTAATTAATGCCTTTATGCTGTATAGGAAGGGTTGAAAGACTCTTATTTAGACTTAAGATTTAATGAATTGGCAAATGGCAATAAAAATAGTATAGTGTAGACATAAACTTTTTTTTCTTTTAAAAAAGAAAAAACACAGTCATACAGGATTTCTGCTGCCTTTGGGCTTAAACTATTTCATTATTTTTAAAGCAAAAACAGATCACAGAACACTTACATATGGATTCCTATGTCTTAATCAAAAATAAAAAGAAATGTATAGGCAATTTGCGAAACGTAAATCTCTTATTATTATTATTATTAGGTTTAATTACTCAGTTGGTCCCCAAACTATTTGAGAATTTTTAAATAGGTCCCTAAATTAAAAAAAATTATAATTGGGTCCCTGCACCTTAAACGTTTGTAATTGGATCCTGAACTTGCAAATAATTTGTAATTAGATCCCTAGGGTAGGAGAAGAACCTTGTAATTAGAGCACCGTATAAATTTCTTTCGAGGTTTCTGTCGGTCTTGGGGGTTAATAGAACTGTTAGATCACCAAAATAGCAAAGATTTTAAAAATGCCTAATATCTCAGAGACCTAATTACAAACTATTAACAAATTCAGAGACCTGATTACAGACGTTTAAAGTGTAGGGACCCAATTACAAAGGATATCAAAGTTCGGGGACCCAATTAAAAAAAATTTTAGTTCAGGGACCTATTTAAAAATTCTCAAATAGTTCAGGGACTTGTGGAGTAATTAAACCTTATTATTATTATAATATTGCTATTATTATTGGGTGCGTTTGAAAAAGTTTATAAAGAACTTACGAGAATAGCTTGTAGAAATAAACTTATGCAAATAGTTTACTAAAATAGTTTATGATCTTCCTATAACCTCTTTTTAGCATATATTCAAATACTTGTCAGATAAACTTATAAAAATAAGCTGTTTGAAAAAAACTTAAACTGCGTTTGGAAGAGATTATGGACATAAACTTATGCAAATAGTTTATGAAAATTGTTTATAATCTTTTTATAAGCTCTTTTTAGAACATGTTTGGAAAAGATTAATTTTTTCCATTTCAGCTGTTTTTTGGCTAAAAAGTTGTTTCATACATAATCTATCATGTTTGATAATTAGCTTAAATTTTTAAAAATATTTTTTTGGGGGGGGAGTTGTTTTATGTAATCTAGTTTGTTTTATCTTAAGATTGTTGTGATTTGATTATTTTTCATTCTTAAAACTTTCTTCCTTATTTATCCCTACAAAACTAACTTCAAAACAAATATTATTAAATTATACAAATAACTTCATACTATTTTTCGTAATTTACTATGTAAAAGTGATTTTTCATTCTCAAAACTCTCTTCCTTATCAGCATAATCTATTTTTTTATAGCTTTCCCAACTCTTAGTTTATTTCCATAAGCTTGTCAGAGAAACTTATGAAAATAAATTATTTTTAGCTTATTTAAAAAAGAGTTTATTAAATAAGCGTTTAAATAAATGTTTATCCAAACAGAGCATTATAAGCACCTCCACCCAAATGTACGCGCGCGGTAATTATAATCTTCCTTCTTTTGAATTGTATCATATGATTTAATCCTCAAACTCCCTTGTCCCCACTAAGTCCCATCTTTCACTGATTTGAATTTGAATCAAAATAAAACTAAACCATCTTAGATTCACATCAATGTTCTAGTTTGACACATATGTAGCATTCAAATTAAGTATGTAAAGTGAGAAGTCTAGAATGTACTGCTGCAAGAACATTTACGAGGCTTAATTATTATTAATAATTAATAATATCAGCCACGTACTCGGATCTGTAGAGCAACATGAATTATAATTAATTATACATTTTAATTACTTTGAAATTTTGAAAGGACTAGATCCTAAAATTATAAGTCACGTGCAGAAATTTGGACTACATCAAATTGACATTAATTATTTACGAATGATGATATGATATATACTACCTTGTAAGAAAAACTTTTGATGTGAAAAGCAAGGTAGACTAAGAATTGTCTACCTGTGTCTGAGTTGGAAGGTACATTTTTTTCCGGTTGAAATGGCTTAATATGTTAGACCTAATCAACAGAAGTGGGATACATGCATGCGTGTCATTGCTTTGAAGAATCCTTGTGTGGTTGGCGGCATGTTATTACTTTTCCAGATTCATCCACAGTTCTCTGTATATCAATGCTATACGGTCAGGGTCAGGAAGCTAATTAATTCACATCGACTCGTTTTCGTTTCTTTAGATGAGTCCTGTTTGGATAATTTGGCCAAACAAATAAAAAACCAGCTGAAGTCAATGGAATCAAACCGAGTATGTTGGTTTTCTCTTCCACGACAATCTTGTCTTGGACCAGACACATCACCATAACAGAAAGCTATTTTGTCTCCTCCGGCTAGCTAGCTATTCGTAATAAGGTTGTGGATATGATTGATTTTTCAATGTTCAAACGGATGTCAATTCCATGCAAACAAAAGGGTCCACAAAGTAGACCGACATATGCATATAGTGAAAGTTTATCATAAAACCATACATATATATAGTGAAAATCACAGTACATTATTAAAGAATAAACTTTATTATAGACAGGTTGTACAATCGTGCACTATTATATTACTACTTTTTTTTTATAAGCACAATTATATTAATACCTGAGTTTTAACAAGAACAAATTTAAGAGGATTACCTAAATCACTATTTAATCATTTGAGTAAACGTGTCCAACTGATCATGCCTATTCCACTATTTTTTGTTGCGTTTAATAGGGAACAAGAATTCTTAACTTAATATTTATTACATAAAATTATCATAAAATGAAACTAGAATAATGATAAAATGGCGTTACTTCATTAATATAATCTTCATAAAACATAAAAGTTTGTTCTTTTATTTAATTTGCATAAAACATAGAGTAACGTACACTTATAGTTAAAAGGCATGCAAAATAGATGAAAGGAAAATCTACCTCATAGAATTTGTACTATTTAATATAATAGCTTAGATGCTACTTGCTACTATTATTATTATTATTATTATTATTATTATTATTATTATTATTATTATTATAACAATAATAAATGTAGTTTGAAGTTCAAATTTGCAACCAATTAATATGATAGTTTTAAGTTGCTAACTAACTTAATTAATTGGTAAGGAATTTTACACTTAGATTGTGAGGTCTAAGAATTAGATCCCACTTTTATCCTCCCTACTGCCTAACATGTGTATATAGAAAAAAATCAAGAGAATACTTACGGTTGAAATATCAAAGGTTTCCTAGTGTAAAAAATTACACTGTCAATCAATCACAAATTATCATATGTATGACTTTTAAAGTAGTTATTATAAAAGTTAATTTTTTTAATGACATGATAATTCATAATTAATTAACAGTGTACTGATTATTTTTTGGTAATAACAGTGTACTAAATTTTTATACCGATACCATTAATTCCAAAACTAATATGATAGTTTATGTTTAATTTAGTGTTAGGATTTTTTATTCGTGGAAGTAGAAAGTAGATGATACTGTTACCATTAATTAGAGTATCATCTAAACTTCTTCATACCTGTTATGGTGCAAGTAATTCAACCGTCATATTTGCTAGTAATAGGCGTGTTGAGGTAGTTAAGAAGGTGGGATTTGGATGGAGATATGAAACTCAAATTATAACAAACGAGTTTTAAATGTAATTTTCTTAACTATTTTGACAAAAATTAGATAGAATAGAACCAATACATCACTTAACATATATATATATATATATATATATATATATATATATAGAGAGAGAGAGAGAGAGAGAGAGAGAGAGAGAGAGAGATATGAATAAATAAAGAATCAGTACATCACTTTACATAAGTTGCGAATCTAATGGAATCACGGTCTTGTCAATCCAATTGGACACCATATAGACAATATATGTAGATAACCACGAGTTATCAGCTATCTAGCTAGCTAGCTGTGAAGAACCAAAAGAGGTGGGCTAATATGTGTAGGTTTTAACCGAAATGTATTACTCCCTTCCTTTCAAAATATATATCATATTTGATTAAATTATATATTTAAAAATAATAATAAATAAAAAAATAATAATAATTTTATTAAATTATTGATGTATTAATTATTATTATAAATATAAAGTAAAATATTTAAAAATATAATAAATAAAAAATATTTAATATTACATCAAAAATATGGATGATGTATATTATATGGGCTCTGATTTGAAGTTCACGTCGGAAGAAAGATATTTATGTTGCAGTAGAGGATTTTCACTTTAGCTCTAGCTAACTAAATGGCATCACCCCGGGCCGGGCCTTGCATGTGATCTCTCTGCAAAAGAGAAAAAAAAAAAAAGGAAAGCTTACGTTTCAAAAGGGACTTTGACTCGAATACAAATCAATAGATTAAAGGGCCGAAAATTGAACAGTTCGGTATTAGATACTTCACTTACAAGTTACAAGTTTAAGATTTAAATTAATATTCAAATATTGTACTCTCTGTATTACGTAAGTAATCATTAATTAATTAAAAAAAGTACCAATGAATACGCGTAACTTCTAGCTAGAAATCTCTCGCTCTCTAGATCTTTCTCTCACTCCCGTGTCCCGGCCCATCCCAGAAAGAAAAAATCTTCGCGTATATTTTTTTTTTAAGGAAAGCAATATCTCCAAGCATATTCGTATGAATATGACGGTGGCCTCTAGATACTGTTGGATAGTCAATGATCTATGAGACACGAATGTAGATGGGCGGTGGGTATGGATAGCAGCTCTTACTCGGGGTGGACAACCGACGGATTTGATCAATTTCGGGCCGAAAAAACCAAATCCAAAGAAAATTGACCCTCTAAATATCTAATCCATTCCTGACCGTTTGTATCATCGGTTTGGGCGGATGATGGGTCGATGGGTTCACGGTCGAGTTTTCACGGTTTAGATAAAAAAATTGAATATGAAGAATAGATGAGAGATCATTTGAACAGAAAAACAAGAAGCACAAAAGGTATATGAAGATCTGGACGCTACAAAAAAAACCCTACAAAACATTGTTTATACAGATTACAGATCAGAGAAAAATACAAGAAGAAAAACAAAACATTCAACAAAAATCCAAAGAAATCAACTTTAAACAAAAAAACCCTAAAACTTGAACAGATCTGCAAGTGCCTCATTCTTTGTTGTTAATTTTGCAAACTTCCTTATGCAATATATGACCATTGCTCAGATCTGTAATAGATCTGAATCTGCAATAGCTCATACGCATGTAGCAGCAAGGAGAGGGAGACCGAGCTGTGACGGCGAGGAGAGAAAGCCCGAGATTCGACGGCGAGGAGAGGGAGACACGAGGCGAGGTGAGGCGAGCGAGAGGCAGAGACGAGGTGAGGGAGAGTCAGAGACACAACGGCGAAGACGAAGGCGGAGCTACGACAGCGATGGGAGGGAGAGAGAGAGAGGGAGAGAAGCAGCAACTTCCGAGTAGGGAGGGAGACGAAGGAGTTTGGGAACTTTGGGAATGAAGGGAGAGAGTAAGTCTGAGACCTTTGGTCTTTAGTCTTTGGAGAGAGAGTGATGAGTCTGGAAGTGGAAACTTTGGGAATGAAATGAATTAATGCATGATCTAGAAAATTGAAATGCAATGATTGAGTGGTGCGGGTAATGAAATAAATTAATGAATAAGTGGTCGGTCGGGTTCGGGTACCGACGAAAATTTTTTATCACACCCGAACCCGCCCGACTTCAATCGTGTGAAACTGAACAATCGACTTGACCCGCCCGCCCAGTTGATGTTTCTCTCGCATAACTCGGGTGCGGGTCGGGTCGAGAGATTCTGTCCAGCCCTAGCTCTTACTATTGATCCAGTTGAATGAATTTTGTATTTGTTCCCATCTCATCCGTGCGGGTATCTATCTTGCGACTTTTAAACAAATTGATCAATATTTAAGGGTATTCATAGATACTCAACACTTCACAAAATTTTTTATTCACATGAACTTTAAACTAATTCTGCGTTTGAGTTCTTGCTGATATGAGAATTGAGAAGTACTATTGTGCTTGAAAAGTATTATACAAAAATGCTAGCAACATACTTTCTAATACTCTTTTCTATTGGTTGAAATTCATGTGAATCCTATAAAATTCAAATGGGACCCACATAAATTAGTGGGACCCATTTGAATTTTAACTAATAGTAAAGAGTGTGTTGGTAGCACTCCTTAGTATTATATATACTAAACAATATGACATGTAAACAGTATAATTATACATGTCATAAATTAAAATTTAAATATTAAATAGTAAAACTAATCTATAAGCGGGTCTAAATTAATCCATTCACACATGAGCATCATTTCAATCCATTAACCTAACAATTTTAAATGTAAATACTCTAACTCCCTTAGCCGGTACTCGCGGGTATGAATACTATAATACCAGCCCCCGCCCCATTATAAACGGCTAAAGAAAATACCCGTTTAATTTGTCTGCGGGTACCCATTAAGATATCCATTTTCTACCCGTAGCGGATATTATCTGCGGGTACGGGTAAAACTTTTCATCCTATATGGGGTGGACATTTCTAGGTTTTTTTACTTTATAATGTTATTATATATAATTAAAATTTATGATCTCTTTCATTTTCAATTTTTTATTTAGTAATAATTTAATTATTGAAATATAGAAGGTTTTTTGTGGTATTCACTTCTTTCTATTCTCCATTTTCACACACACACACACACACACACACACACATATATATATATATATATATATATATATATATATATATATATATATATATATATATATATATATATATAAGGCAACTCAATTGAGACGAGTGTATAATTGTGAGAGATTAAGCGTGAGATCAACATATCTGGACTATTAAACCATACATGGTTGGTCGGGATTAAAAGTTGGTTGATGATCATATAATCACTTAAAAAAATGGCATAATTAACTTTATGTTCTAATCTTGATCATTCATGTGTGATCTAAAGGTCCAGTGTTACTCCTCTCATCTCTCACAATAACACACTTCTCTCACTTGAGTCGTCATATATATATATATATATATATATATATATATATATATATATATATTAAAAAAAGAAACAAAAAAATGTCATCTTTGCTTGTCCACTTTTTCTATGATTTTCTCCGTCAGTAATTATTTATTGGACAAAACTTATAATTTTTTTTTTGGTGCATGTGATTTTATTTTTTAATGAAAATATAACATGTATAACAACTATTACAGATATTAACTTTTTATTAATAAATTAATTGTTACACATTTTATGTTTTTAATTTGAAGAATAACACGAGAAGCATTCGAAAAATGGTACTCAAATTTTGTCCTTATTATTTTCCTTATAACTTTTTAAAAACAAAAGACACTGCACTTTGTACCTTCCATATTTTTATCTTAGATTTTATTGGAATAATCATTTATTTTATTAAAGTATTTAAATTTTTCTTTAATTACTTATATATAAGGTATAGACTTTTTTATCTTGCCCCCTTAAACCAAAATTCTAACTCCACCCTTTGGCTTCTCTTTTCCTCTATATGCATCCAATGGGATATGAATATTGAATCTGTGCGAGAGGAATTTCATAAAGATTTTTTTTTATTTTTAAATATGCTTTTGTTTAAGGAAGCATAGGCGGAGTGTATGGGGGCATGCATGCCATGCACTAAAAATGGAAGCTCAAAAGCACATGTTTATCAGTTTATGTTTGCCCAACGACATTCTTCTTTTCAGTATCTTAAATCACGATATCATATCAGTGGGTTAGGAAATCAGCGTAACCTTTAAAACCGATTGTAGGAGTAGGTCATGTCAAACCCTTGGTAAGCTTTACCCACGAAAATGGAATTTATAGAAAGTCTAAAACAAGGGCTTTGATGATTAGGCATGGGAAGAAATAGATGAAAGCCAAAGATGGTTATCGGGCTAAGCAAACATGGATACAAATATGTTGATATATAAGTTTCAATTTTTGACTTTTTTTAGTATGAAAGGTTTAATACCCAACAATCCAATCACATTTTCATAAAAAACGATTTTATTTTATGTGTTACATCTTATACAACGTTGATAAAGAATATGTTAAATGAAGAGTATATAAACGAAAAAACTCATAGTATTATTACTTGAAAGGTTTTAGATAAAAATGTGGTGTTTGACCTATTATTATTATTTCTGTTTAATGAATTTTTTAATTCCTGCAAATAAGGGATCATATGATTTTAATCCCTCTAAGTATTTTTGTCATGCTTTGATGTGGTTAAGTTTCAAATTTTTAGGTATTATATCTGTCATTAGATTCCTTCAGTTAATTATTGATTTAACAAATAGAGTGTCTGGCTAGCAATGCCACATAGACAACAATATTATTTTTTAACGCTGGCGGGTGGCATTTGAAAATAATTATTTTATTATTATTATTATTATTATTATTATTATTATTATTATTATTAATTATTTATAAATATTAGAATATTTCTTATTATTTTAATGTGATTAAAATATTGGCAAATCCCCGTATCTTCTTCTACCTCTAGTTTCGATCTTATACCACCATTGTCCTCCAAAACCCACCACCTCATTCCACCATAGTCAACCTTCCCAATGATCTCACAACTCACCATCAAAACGAAACCATAAAAAATCACCATTCACAACCTATCCTTGCTTCTACGACCATTAAAGTAGCAGAGAACCAAAATCATCTATCACGTGACCCCACACAAAGAGGTACCCGATCCACATACGTCCCTGCAGCAAATCAAGTCAAACCACCACCCGAACCTCCGCAAGGTCTAGTCGTTGCAAACCTGAGCCCCTACGCACGTCGCGCTCTTCCGTGTCCTGGATAGAGAGCTAAAACTTTGTTATAGCTTCTACCTGTGGGGAGAGAGGTGAGGCCGGAAAATGCGGGGGAGGCAATGGGGACAGAGGTGAGTTGTTGCGGCCGAGGAAGGCGGTTTGGAGTAAGGTGAAGTTGGAAAGGGAAGGTGATGATTGGGGGAAACCCAGAGGGAGGCGAGGTCAGGGATTTTAGGAGATTCGACATGACGGTGGTGGCGTCAGCAATGACAGTGAAGAATAAGAAGATGAGAGGAGGGTGAGGGTAGGGAGAGAAGGTAGGGTTTTTACTTTCAAATGAGCTATTGAGAGAAAGAATGGTACTTAAAGACTTCGCCATTGATTTGATAGTTTTTTTTTCACACAAGGTATCCTTCAACCAATAACCGATAATCGAAAACTAATCTCTTTCAAGACGTAGAGATCATCAAAGTGGTTTTTGTCTCTCCCAACAAAGTATTTTTCATATATCCGACTGGAATTGAATCCCACAACATGCGTAACGACCCAACTATCTGCAAACTGTGCTGGAATTTGTTGATATTGATTTAATAGTTAATACACTTAAAAACCTCTTCCCAATTAGCATGTCAAACACATGTTTATTACAAAAGATAGGAGATATTAAATAATAAAACCAAATTAATATAAGAGTTTTACTCCTAAGTATGCTTCTAAAGCAAGAATATGATACCAACATGGTGTAGCACGAGTGGCAGGTACTCGAGTCCCTTAAGCATATGGTCAGGGGTTCGATTTCTGATCAGTGTGTATGGAAAAACATTTGTTGGGAGATGACAACCCCTTAAATAGAATCCAATTTCTTCACGGGATAATTAATCTCCACTGTTGTATGCAAGGATACCCTGATTTCAACCAAATAAGAAAACAACAAGAATATGAGAAAAGCATATAAAAAATTAAAACTCCTATAATCCTTGATACCAAAAACTCCTATAATCCTAAAGAACCATTACCTATTTTTCCTCTTGTTTAAAAGAAAATAAATATATCACACTACAGATTCATTTAAAACTAACACTTGAATTTTATCTACAGCTATAAGGTGGTAAACCTTGAATACTGGATACTTAACTAACCATTCCTCCTAAGGGCATATCTAATAATCTTTCTTTTACATGGGCCAACCCATCCTGTAATTTACCCTAGTGTACTTATAAATTATAACCTATGAAGCCCAAGTCCATGAAGATCACTTTTCGATAATGCAATTATAGAACATTTACACTTATATGTAATAAAGCGAAAGGGTATAAGGCCTGACACTGTTTTTCTCATTTTCACACGATAGTTAAAACTTAAAATCACCGGTTAGCAGCAAAAAAAAAAAAATCACCACTGACAAGCCAAGGGAATTGCTAAAAAAAAAGGAAAAAAAAGAGAATTAACATCACGAGAGAGATCAACAATAACATTCCATGCCGCCCTTGCATACCAATAAGTGCAAGTACACGGATAACAGTTAAAAAAAAACCACTATTGTGATAACATTGCTACTCAACTCTATTTTTGTTATGAATAGAACAAAAGACAAGAAAAGAACAGTGGACAAAGAAATATGAACATAAAAAGACTCCTTTCTTCACGAACTAGTAATGTTACTAATTCTTTTGGTTGTGTTTGGATCAGTTGTGAAAAATTGATTATTTCAATAATCAATTATATATATAATTTATTGTTATAACCGATTATAATATAATTATTTTTATGTTTGGATGTATTTGTTAAAAAACGATTTTAAGATAATATATTTCAATTTAATGAATATTTTGGTCCTTGCAAATAGGACAAATTTTGGTTTTAGTCCCTCCAAAAAATTTTATTAGGTTTTGGTCCCTAAACGTTTTAAAACTTTGAAAATCGTCCCTGCCGTTAGGATACATCCGTTAAATGATGACGTGACAGACAGAGTGCCACATCATCTGTGCAACGTGAACAAAAATATTAATTTTTAATTCCACAATTTTTTAAATAAGTTTTTGGTCATTGCAAAGTTCACCAGTTTTGGTTTTAGCCACTGTAAAAAAATATTCTTAGGATTTCGTCCTTGCAATATCAACTTTTTTATAAATAGTCCCTACCTTGTGGGATGCATATCTTTCTCTATACTTGTCCGAATTGAGTGAAATCAGATTAGAATTAAAGCTAATATCCTTATCAAAGTTTAGTATAATTATTATAATTTTTAGATGCACGAATTGTTCCCAGTAATAGCTAGAACACCGCTGAATTTCTGAATAATTCGGTTGCTAACAACTTGTAAATTGTATCGCATAACTTCCAGTATATATATCCGAATTGAGCGAAATTGTTGCAGCATCCAATTTTTGGACGTGGTATCGATGTTGCATGATTGACGTGGTGTTCCGTTTTCCATGTCAGCAATTAACAGTTAGGTGAGGGTAGGGACTATTTCAAAAAAGTTGAGATTTTAGGGACAAAATTCTAGGAAATTTTTTTACAGGGATTAAAACCAAAATTGATGAACTTTGCAGGATCCAAAAACTTCTTTGAAAAATGTATGGAATTAAAAATTAATATTTTTTGTACACGTGACATTGATGACGTGGCAGACCGTCTGACACGTCATCACTTAACGGAGGTACCTTACGTCAGGGACGAATTTCAAAGTTTTAAAACGTTTAGAGATCAAAACCTAAGAAAAAAATTTGGATGGACTAAAGCCAAATCTCACCCTATTTGCAGGAACCAAAATATTCATTAACCATATATTCCGCTTGAGTCCTGAAAAAACACTTTTATATAGTAAATTACAAAAAAAAAATGTATGAAATTATTTGTTTAATTTATTAATATTTATTTGGCAGTTAGTTTTGTAGGGGTGAAATGGAAATAATGTTATTGGTTTTAGAATAATCTATCAACTTTTTAAATAAGTTTCCAACTCCTAGATTCTCTAAAAATAACATTTTTTCTCATAAAACCATTTTCTTTTGTAATTTAATCAGATTTATCAAACATATCAGATTAAACCCCAAACATTTTTTTTTTCAAAATAAAAGTTGCTTTTTAGGGGCAAAATCTTCCCCAAACACTCATTTATTCATCTCTACATGGGAAAACATATCCTTATATAGAACTTCAAATATATGTAAGAAGAGAAGTTATATTTCTCCACAATGTGAATTAATGAGTTACTGTCAAAATTTGTTAGAATTCCTCATATTATTGCATTGACAATTTATAGAGTACATTAGGGATTAAAAAGAAAATTCCTAGAAAATAGTGATATGATCTAATTCCATAATTAATGGGTCAAATATTCTATAACCTCCTAAAATTACATATTACATATATGATATATAAGGAAATTATAGCAGAATATGCTATCTGGAAACAACAACTGTACACTATAATATTTTCAATTCTACTACTGCCCTTCAGGTCGGTGAGTTAAAATCATCCATTCCAAGCTTGCTCACTATAGTTTCAAATTAAACACTTTTTAACCCCTTAGTTAGTACATTTGTGAGCTGGTCTTCTATGTGTACAAATAGAATGCATAGTGTTCCATTATCCATTTATCCTTTATGAAGTGTCTGTCTATCTCCACATGTTAAGTTCTATCATGTTGCACTGATTGTGTGCAATGTCTATAGTAGACTTATTTTCATAGTAAAATTTCACAGGTCCACTCCATCGAACCCTTAAATCTTCTAGGAATATCTTCATCGATAATAGCTCACAAATTCCTAAAGTCGTTACTCGAAATTTTGCCTCTGCACTAGATCGTGTCATAACATATTGTTTCTTGCTTCTTCATGTGACTAAATTTCCTCCAAAGATGCAATACGTGAAAGTGGACCTCCTTTCATCAATTGATCTAGTATAGTAGTCAACTTTTGTATAAGCTTCCAACACCATGACACATCCCCTTTTGAATATGGTGCCCTTTCTAGGAATACCTTTTAGGTACTGCAGTATGTAATGGACAACTCTAAGATGAGCTTCTTTAGGATAACACATAAGTTGACTCACCACCACTATCAGGCCTTGGTGGGACTAGTAGATTAGTTTTCCTACTAGTTTTTTATGATTCTCTGTCAAGAGTAGCACCTCCAGTTACTTTAATCAACTTATGATTTTGTTCAATCGGTGTTTATGTTGTGGGCAATTTCTCACCTGTGGGCGGTGATCCTTGCGGGAACTGCCCCATTCGGGACCTTGCTGAAAATTTGGGTATGGGGACAAGGACTATACTCCCCGTCCAGCAGGATCCCTGCCTCCCGTGTGTGCATGCGTGCATGTGTTGCATATATAAACATATTTTGGTAATTTCATATATGTATATATATATATATATATTATTAAATTAATAAAAGAAAATTAAAGTAAATCCCTTTACAAATTGAAAGCTGCAATCTCAAACAGACAAATATAATGACCAAATCCACCACTCTCTTAAAGTAAATCCCTTCACAGATATTATACAATTTTTTTATAACAAGCTCAAATGCCACAATCCAGAGTCACATGGCCGCGATATCAAAGCTTGCTATACCAACATTGGCACCTGCATCCACCACAAGTTCACCTCTTCCCTCATTTTTCGCCTTCTCCGGAACCTCGTGAATGGTGGCTGAAATGTCAGGCCTGTGAAAGAGTTTCCCTTTGAGCCTCCTTACGATGTTCTTGTGGAGCTTGTCAAGTAAGGTTTTGAATTTCAAAAGAGAGTGTTGAAAAGGGGTATCGAATGCCTTCCACGACTTGACAACAACAAGGTGGGGCTGAGGAGATTTAATGCAATCTAAAGGGGGATTGTATTGAAGGAAAAATGAGTGTTGACAAAAAGGAAACTATGATTTGAGTTTATACCAGTTGCCTTTTCGAGGTTCTCGCGGTGATCCACGATGAGGTGGAAAACGTGGATGGGGCAGAAATACTCCACATGGTAATAATCGAGGACGAGGAAGAAAATAGGGGACATAGACGGGGAAGCAAAGGGTACTCCCCGCCCCAAACCCGCCCCATTGACATCCCTAGACAACACAAATTATATATGGCTATTGGTTGGTATTTTAATTCTATTAGCTCGGGGCTCTGACCGTGTGCCTGTTGAATAATGAGCCAGCGACTTATAGGCAATGGCTTGGTTAAGGGAAACCACCGAAGTACCAAAGAATGCATGAAATTTGATAAAATAATAAACATGAAATACTTGGTGTAACAAGCTGAGGAGACCGCCTGTAGGGGCAGCAGAAGGGGAGAGAGAAGCGGTGATTCACGAGGGGTGACAAATTCTAGTACATGCCAAAATCGATATTGACCCTGACTGAATTTTGTTTGTGTTTTTTTTAGATTATCTTGTCACTCCATTGGTATTAAGAGATTAATTTTCTAGATATAATCAGTATTTAAGCCGGAAATCTTATAATAATATATTTTATCATACACATAAATTTAGGAGACGAATCCAAGACCTCATATATAAGAGATCCAAGCTCCTTTGATTTTTTATTCAGTAAAATCTTGTGGTATTTGACCCTGTAAAATTGATATTGGTCATGTGGTTTCTAGGCAACTCTGAATATTGACCCTGTAAAATTGATAATGATCATGTGATTTTTTTAATTACAAAACTTGAATTAGTTAGAATTGATATTGATCACAGATTCCTTTTCTCTTTTGATATTGGTCTAGCATTTTTTGTTTAGTTTTTGTCATTTTGAATCAGTAAAATTCTTTTCCTAGGGACCAGGATTTGGATCTGTGTTGTTTTACTAAGATCAAATATTTTAAAGTTTTTAATAAATGATATTCAGGGAGATAAAGTTTTTTATTTATAGTTGATGTTATTTGATGATTTTTTTTAATTATTGTATAATAATATTAAAAGAAAGTTAAAAAAGAAGAGAGAGGCTAATATTAAACATGTATAGAAGTTACAAAATAATGCTTCTTACATATTATTTTTTGTCTCATATCTATCACATATACTGAAATTGGAGTATCATAATATAATATATGTATAAAGAAAATAAGACAAAAATAACTATAATCATGTAATGACATGTGTATAAATATATTCTAACATTAACCAGGTTATGCAAAAGATTTGCCAATCTCAAAATAATCGTTTTATACATGTTATCTACATAATGGAAATTCAATAAGTTATAACTACAAAGGGTCCAACTTTTTTTCTTTCTATAAGTGACATTTAGATTTGAATTTACTATTTCATTTACACTACATAAGAACAACTTCAATAAGTGTTGCTTAACTATTTCTTAAAATTAAAAACAGATTCTTATTTGATTGTACTATTTGAGCAAATTGACGTGGTAAAAAAAGAGAGAAAAATAAAAAAGACATTCCTTCGAAAATTAAAAAAGAAAAATAAATATAAATAAAGATATGAGGTAAGTTGTGAAACTAGTTTGGTGAATTATTAAGAGTTGTAGTATTGGAGCATAAAGTTGGTTAAAGTAATATAAAATAAAAAATGATAAAAAAACATAATATAACCCATAAAAAAAGAAATTTAATAACTACAATGAGTTACATTATTTGAGATGCTCTAAATCTCCTACCACTAAGCAAGCCTAATAGTTTTGTAATGGTCCAACTTTTAAGAATACTTTATACATGTCATTTTCTTCATATAAAAATTTACCACATAATTAAAATATAAATATATAAGAAATGGGATAAAAATTTATGAGTTTAATATGTATGTCGTATTAGTATAAATTTTTTTACATTATCAATGAATCATAAACCATGATATGAGTTAGTAGAAGAATCAACTATTTTTAATAATAAAATAATTTATGATTAATTGATACTATCAATACATATCAATTAAATCCAAAATTTATATCTTAAAATCTATACAAATGTAACGTGTATATAATAATAGTTAAAGTTTTGATATAGACAAACAAATCGAAGTGTGTCACAAATTGTGGGCAACAATAGCTCCTTTTATTCTCCTTCCTTCGTGATTTGTAGGCTACTCTGCAACTAAAAGGTGGGTTTACTTTCCATGGAGGGCATTCTTGGTCTCATCAAACTTCGTATCAAAAGAGGCACTAATCTCACCGCACGCGATACTCGTAGCAGTGACCCTTATGTCGTTGTCACCATGGGCGAACAGGTTAGATTTTGAAGCTTGCTCTTTATTGTGTACCTGAATCAGATTTTTTTATTTTGATGCACCCCTTCACGTTGATGAAATGGATCGGTGACATGTTTAATCAAACTCCTTAGAAAAAAAGTTACATACATATCACTTCACCACCTCTGCTTGTGTAGCAGACCCAGAATAGAAATATGTTAGAAAATTAAATAGGACAACGTAACCAATAAAAGTTGTGTAAAGATGAGGTGATGTGAAAGAAAAATTGTATGACTAAAATTACACAGCACCTTATTGTTATCATCATTGCTGCTCTTCTTCTCAATTTTGTATATTTTTTTTAATTATATATTATCATTATATTTCTCTACTGTCTTTGTCATGAGCCTTTCTAGACGAACCATGTTTATTTCATCTAGCTGCAAATCGCACATCAAAACATGAGGAAACAGCCTCTTCCCATAAGCTTATCAGAGAAGCTTATGAAAATAAGTTATTTTTAGCTTATTTTAAAAAGAGCTTATTGCATAAGCACTTAAATAAGTTGTATACCCAAATGCACCCTAAATGAGATTCTGTAATTTTGTATTTGAAGATTCAACTTTATAACTCAATTTTGTTGTCGATAAATTTTGTAACTCTATATTTACTTGGAATATCTATTATTTCTCTTTGAATTTCTGATTTTCCATGTCAATTTCCCAAATTGTGTAGCAAATTATAACTCTTATTTTCAATTATGGAAGAAATTTGTCTTCATATCTATTTTTTTCAAGCTGTAGTTCTCAAAAATATAATACTGCTACTTGTTTTTATTTCAATGAAAAGAAATTTGGGGTATCTGCAAAAAATGTGCGGAGGTGTTTAATAGTCATTCCCCAAGGAAACACTATTAAAATATATAATTTTAATAGCGTCTTCCAAAGAAATGCTATCATAACCACATACTTTGTTATACCTTTTACAACGATTCTTTGGAGAAGCGCTATTAAACGTGTCACTACGATAGTGTTTCCTAGCGCCTTGTTGAGAAAACGCTATCTTGCCCTCGTATTTAAAAACAAAACGATCTAGGTGACCAACTCTCTACTTGTTAGTTGACACAGTTCAACCCGATATTCAAGCTTCAACACATAAAAAACTGTCCATAATCAATTATGTCTTAATATCTATTGAACCAACCTAACTAAACCCTGAACCAAACTCTTATATAAATAATTGTCCTCTATGTTCTTATCCCACACTTCAAATTTTATAAACTCTTTTTTTCTTTCTTTGTATTCGATGTTTGAATTTGGTTCTTTCCCTGAAAATAGAGTTCACTAACTACACACTCAACCTTTACTATAATATTTCTTAGTTTTCTAGCCTTTCTCAAACAATTTTTTTTATTAGGGTGCACGTTTAATGGTTTGAAAATCATATGAGACTAAATTAGTTGCTTCTCATTTTTTTTTTAATAAGCAAAATCACTAAAGGAGTACAAGGGTTACTCCAATCTATGTACATCACAATCACTCCATATGTTTTACAATGATCAACCAACTAACAAAACTGCTTTATACAATCTATAGGACTATTACACCAGTGGGAAAACAAAATACAAGACTTAAATTTAGCAGAAAACCTGTTCCATGTTCTTACTTTAATAATGTCTAACAAACTATAAAAGTTCCCTTGCTCATTTCGGAAAACAACCTCATTTCTATGTAACCAAAGAGACCATATTACTGTGTGCCAAACCAGATAGGTAGCTTGTTTAATTTTTTTTCCATTGAAGAATCCTCTATGCTGGATATAATGCTTAGCAACTGAAGAAGCCATAACTGAGTTAAAACCTAGCAATGCATACACCATCTTTCAAACCAAGTGAGCAAAGTTGCAACTGATCAATACATAAGAGGTATCCTCGAAAGAACAAAAAACACATATCCACCATCTTCTCTTTAGGTTTAGCTTTGAGGGAATTCTATCTTTAATAGCCGACCAAGAAAAAATCAAGATCTTTGAAGGAGCAGGACTCTTCCAAAATGTTTTAAAAATCCGGGTTTCACGAAATAATAGAAGAGTTAGAGAAATGTTTCTGCAGCCATCCATAAACAAACTGAACTGAATAACTGCCAAATTTATCTGAGAACCAGAACATCCATATTCCATTAATATTCAACGAGTAAGCTCTCTTCCACACAAAGAAATATCATCTCCAATTAAAGGACCAGAACCAACCATTTTGAGACCAATACCCCAAATATTTAATAAAATAGTTTTTATCTTCAGAGATATAAAACAACCTAGGAGAAAGATCTTTAAGGCTTTGATTACCAATCCACACATCATCCCAGAATTTCACCGAGTTTCCTTTACCAATCTTTTTCTTTGATCCACCATAGAACCAATCATTTGAAAAAGAAACCTTACTTGCATTACAAATTCCCTTCCACATACCAAGTTGATGTACGAGATAAATCCTTAGCATTATTATCCAAGCATAAACTTGAAAAACATTCCCCATATCAAGATTGTAATATCTTGAACCATAAAGAATCTCTCTTTAATAATCCTTTATCTCCACTTTGCTAGAAGAGATAACTTCAATCAATAAAGGTTTTTAACACCTAGACCTCCTTCATATTTTGGTTTGCAAACCATGTCCCAACTTACCTAAGCAATTTTCTAGATTCTTCACTCCCTCCCCAAAGGAAATTTTCTTTGAATACACGTTAAAACCCTACAAACCTTAATTAGGTGCAAGTTTGAAAAAGATTAATAATAATGGATAGACTATTCAAAACTGAGTTAATAAGTGTTGCCCTACCCCCTAAGGATAGATGTTTCCCTTTCCACACAACTAGCTTTTTGTGCATTGCATCAATAACTACCTTCCAAGTGCTCATTTTCTAAGGATATGCTCCTATAGGAAAACCAAGGTATTTAAATGGTAAGGTTCCACTTTTACAATTTAAAAACCTGGATGCAAACCTAAAAAAAATCCACACAAACAAACTACTTTATGAAAATTTACTTTCAACCCAGTTGAACTGGGAACCTGCTGTGTCTGCGGTTTAGTTGGGTCTCAAGAACCGGAAATCTCAATGAACCATCAAAAAACAGCTGAAACCGGATGGATTCGACTTGAGCGAAGGAACCATCGAACCAAGGCCGATTTTTAAGAACTGACCGATCAACAAACTGGCCTTCTTTTCACATAAAAAACCTGTCGCTCCTCCGTCCCAGCCTCCACGTCGTCGCTCAGTCCAGGTTGTTGTCGCTCCTCCCAAACTCCATGCCGACGACTATCCTATGCTCCAGCCCGACGATGCTCCTCTGATCCACATCGACAACGTCTACTCTCGCATGCTCCTACGTCGTACGCTCCACCTTAGAGAGAGTTAGGGAAGCGTCAGCACAAAGAGAAGCCATTGTAGAGACAGGGGTCTGATTGGATGAAAATGCTTGAGATTTCAGAGGTTGGGGAAATGAATTTAATTAGCCATATCTGTGAAGGTGAATGGGGTTTGTGGATATTGAAGAAGGTGAACAGGTGTGAATAGAGAAAAAAGGTAGAGTTAGGCTTGCACATTCGGTAATGCATGTTTGTCTTCTCAATTTTTATTTTTTGGTGATCGTCTTCCCAATTTTACATACATGGGAGAGAGTGAAAGGAATATTTTGGGATCTATCAATATTTATTTATATATTGAAAATAATTGGGAGTTACACATTGGGATCTACATGGACATATTGAAACTATATTTATTAATTCCTTTATTTGTTCATTTTAGAGATGATCTCACTTTAGAAGAGTTTTTTTCTATTTTTTTTATAATTATTGGGAACAATATGAAAAGTTTCTATAATTATTGGGAACAATATGAAGAGTTTAATGGTTATGTACTATCAGTGTAAAGTTTTTTACCCTGACAATCAATCAGAAATCATGGTGTGTGTGATTTTGAAGGTGATCAGGATAAGAGTCAAACATTTTAGCTTATGTGGCAATTTCTGATTGGTTGTCTGTGTAAAAAATCTTTACACTAATAGTATATATCATATATCAATTAAATCTCAATATGAATTATATATTTGGAACTGCATTTGTTTTTATACCTATATATATATATATATATGTCTTGTATAATTTTTTTATTTTTTATTTGTTAGTTATCTGGTTCAACAGTAGTTTTTGAACTGGTTGAACCAATTGAATCATGATCCGGAGGTCTCACCATTTCAATTTTCGATTCGGTTCTTAAAACATTGGTTTTCATATCCAAATCGTTAATTTCATTTTGCAAAGATTGGATGTTATTATCCAATTCACCAAAAACCTCGTTGTTCCATCTTCAAAGCTCCACTTTAAGCAATTTCAGCTTTTCTTTTATTATGGGTTCCTTCCACCCCTCAAATTTAGCATTGGTCCAGCAGTCCTGATCAACTACTTTTACAAATCCATTTGCAGACAGCCTACATCTATTGATCAATCTGAGTGCCTTTGGCCCCCAATTTTCTTCTCCATGTTTCAACACCAAAGAGAGTGTTGAAAAGGGGTATCGAATGCCTTCCACGACTTGACAACAACAAGGTGGGGCTGAGGAGATTTAATGCAATCTAAAGGGGGATTGTATTGAAGGAAAAATGAGTGTTGACAAAAAGGAAACTATGATTTGAGTTTATACCAGTTGCCTTTTCGAGGTTCTCGCGGTGATCCACGATGAGGTGGAAAACGTGGATGGGGCAGAAATACTCCACATGGTAATAATCGAGGACGAGGAAGAAAATAGGGGACATAGACGGGGAGCAAAGGGTACTCCCCGCCCCAAACCCGCCCCATTGACATCCCTAGACAACACAAATTATATATGGCTATTGGTTGGTATTTTAATTCTAATAGCTCGGGGCTCTGACCGTGTGCCTGTTGAATAATGAGCCAGCGACTTATAGGCAGTGGCTTGGTTAAGGGAAACCACCGAAGTACCAAAGAATGCATGAAATTTGATAAAATAATAAACATGAAATACTTGGTGTAACAAGCTGAGGAGACCGCCTGTAGGGGCAGCAGAAGGGGAGAGAGAAGCGGTGATTCACGAGGGGTGACAAATTCTAGTACATGCCAAAATCGATATTGACCCTGACTGAATTTTGTTTGTGTTTTTTTTAGATTATCTTGTCACTCCATTGGTATTAAGAGATTAATTTTCTAGATATAATCAGTATTTAAGCCGGAAATCTTATAATAATATATTTTATCATACACATAAATTTAGGAGACGAATCCAAGACCTCATATATAAGAGATCCAAGCTCCTTTGATTTTTTATTCAGTAAAATCTTGTGGTATTTGACCCTGTAAAATTGATATTGGTCATGTGGTTTCTAGGCAACTCTGAATATTGACCCTGTAAAATTGATAATGATCATGTGATTTTTTTAATTACAAAACTTGAATTAGTTAGAATTGATATTGATCACAGATTCCTTTTCTCTTTTGATATTGGTCTAGCATTTTTTGTTTAGTTTTTGTCATTTTGAATCAGTAAAATTCTTTTCCTAGGGACCAGGATTTGGATCTGTGTTGTTTTACTAAGATCAAATATTTTAAAGTTTTTAATAAATGATATTCAGGGAGATAAAGTTTTTTATTTATAGTTGATGTTATTTGATGATTTTTTTTAATTATTGTATAATAATATTAAAAGAAAGTTAAAAAAGAAGAGAGAGGCTAATATTAAACATGTATAGAAGTTACAAAATAATGCTTCTTACATATTATTTTTTGTCTCATATCTATCACATATACTGAAATTGGAGTATCATAATATAATATATGTATAAAGAAAATAAGACAAAAATAACTATAATCATGTAATGACATGTGTATAAATATATTCTAGCATTAGCCAGGTTATGCGAAAGATTTGCCAATCTCAAAATAATCGTTTTATACATGTTATCTACATAATGGAAATTCAATAAGTTATAACTACAAAGGGTCCAACTTTTTTTCTTTCTATAAGTGACATTTAGATTTGAATTTACTATTTCATTTACACTACATAAGAACAACTTCAATAAGTGTTGCTTAACTATTTCTTAAAATTAAAAACAGATTCTTATTTGATTGTACTATTTGAGCAAATTGACGTGGTAAAAAAAGAGAGAAAAATAAAAAAGACATTCCTTCGAAAATTAAAAAAGAAAAATAAATATAAATAAAGATATGAGGTAAGTTGTGAAACTAGTTTGGTGAATTATTAAGAGTTGTAGCATTGGAGCATAAAGTTGGTTAAAGTAATATAAAATAAAAAATGATAAAAAAACATAATATAACCCATAAAAAAGAAATTTAATAACAACAATGAGTTACATTATTTGAGATGGTCTAAATCTCCTACCACTAACGCAAGCCTAATAGTTTTGTAATTGTCCAACTTTTAAGAATACTTTATACATGTCATTTTCTTCATATAAAAATTTACCACATAATTAAAATATAAATATATAAGAAATGGGATAAAAATTTATGAGTTTAATATGTATGTCGTATTAGTATAAATTTTTTTACATTATCAATGAATCATAAACCATGATATGAGTTAGTAGAAGAATCAACTATTTTTAATAATAAAATAATTTATGATTAATTGATACTATCAATACATATCAATTAAATCCAAAATTTATATCTTAAAATCTATACAAATGTAACGTGTATATAATAATAGTTAAAGTTTTGATATAGACAAACAAATCGAAGTGTGTCACAAATTGTGGGCAACAATAGCTCCTTTTATTCTCCTTCCTTCGTGATTTGTAGGCTACTCTGCAACTAAAAGGTGGGTTTACTTTCCATGGAGGGCATTCTTGGTCTCATCAAACTTCGTATCAAAAGAGGCACTAATCTCACCGCACGCGATACTCGTAGCAGTGACCCTTATGTCGTTGTCACCATGGGCGAACAGGTTAGATTTTGAAGCTTGCTCTTTATTGTGTACCTGAATCAGATTTTTTTATTTTGATGCACCCCTTCACGTTGATGAAATGGATCGGTGACATGTTTAATCAAACTCCTTAGAAAAAAAGTTACATACATATCACTTCACCACCTCTGCTTGTGTAGCAGACCCAGAATAGAAATATGTTAGAAAATTAAATAGGACAACGTAACCAATAAAAGTTGTGTAAAGATGAGGTGATGTGAAAGAAAAATTGTATGACTAAAATTACACAGCACCTTATTGTTATCATCATTGCTGCTCTTCTTCTCAATTTTGTATATTTTTTTTAATTATATATTATCATTATATTTCTCTACTGTCTTTGTCATGAGCCTTTCTAGACGAACCATGTTTATTTCATCTAGCTGCAAATCGCACATCAAAACATGAGGAAACAGCCTCTTCCCTTGCGGAGTAAGGTTGCGTACATTTATCCTCCCCAGATCCCATCATCATGTGGGAGCATATAACACTGGTTGGCCTATATATCATTTTGAATAATGCTAAACACGTGACATACATCATTTTACATTTGTATAATTTTTATTATCTAATTATAATTGGTATTATCTTATTTTCTGCATACTTAAATTCTTTTTCTGTGATGTGATATTAATGTGAGTGGATGTGAGGCATTAAGATATGCAAGTAGCATTATTTATCTTTTCACTGTCCCCAAGCTTGGGAGACCTTTGCTAACGAACACGAGAAGGAAAAGCATGTTATCTAAAACAGCTACAACCTCACGAAACAGAAGACAAGATGCTTATATTATATTCAACATTTTTGTTATTCCTACACCTGAAATTACTGATTAAAAATGTTTATCATTTGGTTAACGGACTAAAAGAACAAGGATCACTGTCACAGTGTCATTTGAGCTATAATTCTGTACAAGGAGCTATGATTTGCAATAACAAAATCAACTTATTTACCTGGAAAGCATGTGAAAAAAGAGCTTCATGTTCTATCTGGTCTCTTCACAGCCTGGTCTTAAATGTATTTTTTTAATCTTTTTTAAGGTGTGGAGTCGATATGATTCTTCTATGATCTAATTTTTTTCCTCTCTTTTTTTGTGAGCAAATCATTATTTCATTGTGAAGTTTCAGGAGTGATTGAAATAGCTAGAGATTTTATGTTAACAGCTTAACATAACCACATCAAGTTGAATCTAAAATCTTGCTTTTATTGTTAAAAAAATGGTTATCTATGATTAAATTAACGTTTCTGCCACTACTTTGTGTTGCTCTAAATTACTTGGTCTTAAGATTTAGTATCATATTGATGCAGAAACTGAAAACTGATGTTGTGAAAGATAACTGTAATCCCGAGTGGAATGAAGAATTGACACTGTATGTTAGGGATGTTAACATTCCGATAAATCTGGTAAGTACTCGAACAATCCATATCATGTCATCCGTAATGTTGAAGGGCTATCATTACCAGAATGGTCTAATGTTAAATTGTTGGTGGCTTTGAATTTTGTTTCCCTCTTCAGGCAGTTTGTGACAAAGACACTTTCACTGTGGATGACAAAATAGGCGATGCAGATATAGACATAAAACCATATCTTCAGTGTGTGAAGATGGACTTGAATGAGCTCCCAGATGGCCATGTAGTCAAGAAGGTTCAACCAAATAGGACGAACTGCCTCGCGGAAGAGAGCAGCTGCATATGGCAAAATGGAAAAATCATCCAAGAGATGAGTTTAAGATTGAGAAATGTTAAGTCTGGTGAAGTAATCGTGGAAATTGAGTGGGTTAATATTCCAGATTCCAAAGGCTTATCAGAGGTTGAGTTTTAGGTGTGCTTGCCTTAATTTACTTTATGCAGTAGTACTTGTAATATGAAGTTTATATATTATTATCATAAGCTGAGATTACTATGTTATCTTATGTATTGAAAAAAGAAGTTAGTGAGTTGCAGAAATATCTAATGTAATCATCAGTATCTATAACGATGACATGATCTGTACAATTAATGAAGTATTTTAATATTTCTATCTCAAGAATTTTTGCCGGAGGAACCTAAAATATGTAGCCATTTTGTTATAGCCATCAGCTGAAATTAAATTAAAGAACCAGCAGTTGAAGAGAATTTTGCAAAGAAGCTTTAGCTGCAACCAAGAGAAAAAAAGTACCCATGTTAATTCTCTTAAGGCAGTAAGCAGACGCCTTATTGATCAAGCTTAATGTAGCAGTACTTTCATCAGTTGGGGACTATGATTTAGCAGTAAGGATTGTTAAAAGCTGGAAGAAGTTTATTCAGTACACCAGCAAAACTAACCAGTGTTTGTTAGTTTATGGCGGCCTTAAATTTGTGAAATTGTTGTAAATTTTCATTTGTAATGCATAAATTAAACTTGTACTATCCAATTAAATGTAAAATTTGGATCATAAAATGTGTTAAATCTGGATCATGCAAGAATGTCCCCTTAATTTTAGAATATCTTCGAAGTATGACTAACATATTTCTTCACTAAACGCCTCATTATGCATTTTCTATTTTGATGTGGTTTGTCTTGTCTTGATAAATAGATTTTAATCATATATGAATTAAAATTATATTAAAAAATATGTATAACGATTTATTTATGTGTATATATTGTCTCCATTGTCTAAATTTTCTGGATTCACTACCAAGTAGATATTATATGCTCCTGCAGAAACAGCCAAACAGATAAGACTCCTAGTTCTTGTGGTCCTATGATTAATGACTTAACAGGATATAGCTGCATGACTTGGACACCTTGAAGGTCTATGAGTATCTGGTGCTACATATAAATTTTACTAGGAAATATCTTGAGGCTTAGATAACACAAATATGTTTTCTCTATAGAGAGATTTGGATTATGTCTATAAATAAATTATTCTCCCGGTCTATGCTACAAACCTAGCACAGAGAAGACTTCAGACGTTGCTAGCTCCACTTGCCGTGAGAAGTTGTTTTGGTCCTTCAATTGACACTAGCCACAAACTTGGTCAATTCTGTTTGATCAATCTAAATGAGTAATGACAAATAACCATAAATTTCTGAGCACGTTTTGTATACACAAGTAATATGCAAGAATATGCTAGGTACTCATTTTACTCAGAAAATATCACATGGAAATTGGAACTACTGACAAAATAATTAGCATATAGACAAAATCAAGAACAAAAATCTTGGGCGTTTGTAAAGCTTGCTTGGAGATATTTTTTTGTTCCTAAGATATTGGATTTGTAAGGTGATGGTTTAATGCTACTGGGTTTGCCTTATCTCGCAAAACTTGCTTTCTATTCAAACAAAGCAAGAGCGCCAAACAAAGTATACAATGGCTACTTCTACATCTCCAAACTTCTCAACAACTTTGCAGAAGAATACTTGGAAAACAAACTTCCCTTCTTGTCCAGGAAAGAAATCTTTGCACACCAAATTTGGTTTCTCATTTTCTATGCCATTCAATAAATTGATACGTGTGAAATCCTTTAGCATTGCAAAGTATGATGAAGTTGTGGTTGATGAAGAAATGGACAAGATTAGGAGGCTTCAGAATGGTTCAGATGTTAGAGGAGTGGCATTGGAGGGTGAGAAAGGCAGAACAGTTGACCTTACTCCACCTGCTGTGGAGGCAATAGCAGAGAGTTTTGGGGAGTGGGTTATCAATGGTTTAGAGAAGGAACAAGGACACCCTGTAGAGAATGTAAGAGTGTCTCTTGGGAGAGACCCTCGAATTTCGGGGCCGAAATTGAGTGTTGCAGTCTTTGCAGGTCTTGCACGTGCTGGTTGCATGGTGTTTGATATGGGACTAGCTACCACACCAGCTTGTTTCATGAGCACATTATTGCCTCCATATATCTATGATGCTTCAATAATGGTAGGTTACATCATATTTTGGATTTTCCTTGGTTCTTTGATCCCTTTTATTGTTATCTTGCTTGATATGGTAGCTCTCATAGTACCGTTAGAAGCAGAATTTAAGATATTGTTAGGATCCAATTACATGGTATGGGACTTGAGTTTCACGTCGAAAGTATGAGATTCTGGTGTGGGGTTTATATGGTCTTGGGCTCTCTAACCACAACAGCTAGCTTTTGTGGTGTGGTTCTCCCAAGGTTCATATCAAATGGTATCAGAGCTTTCCACCATGTGTCTTGGTTGCAATCGTACGGCGCGGGTGGTGATGCCGACATTGCAGTGTTCGTCCGGGACTAGCCAATGGGCTAGTGCACAGCCGTGTGGGTGCTGAGGCTGCAAAGCATGGTGGGATGTTAGGATCCAATTGTAAGGTATGAGACTTGAATGGGACTTGAGACCCACATCAGAAGTACGGGATTACGGTGTGGGGTTTATATGTCTTTGGGCTCTCCAGCCACAACAGCTAGCTTTTGTGGTGTGGTTCTTTCAAGATTCATATCAAATACCAAAATTGATAACATGAATAACTGCATACTTTAAAAGTTTGCTATATGTTGGAAGTTATCTTATAAACTAACAGGAAAGAAGAACTGAAATTCTGAAACTACATATTGTCTATCATTGCTAATCATGAAAATTCTAGTGTAGGAACTAGGAACTTCATATCATAGTCACTAAAATCTACATTTGATATATATAAAGGCATTCTTTAGAGACACGTCTCTACACATGTCAAATGTGGTAAGAAGTTCCTAGACAATAATCACTCTGAAAATCATGGTGAAAAGCATAGGCATAATAAAGACTATTATATTGAGATCCTTAAAAAATAGATGTGATGGTTGTGTCACAATTAGCCCTAATACAAAAGCATCTAATAAATTATGCATTTTGTGGTGCAGATGACAGCTTCTCACTTACCTTACACCCGCAATGGTCTGAAATTTTTTACAAAGAGGGGAGGACTGACTTCCGCGGAGGTAGAGGAAATATGTGATAAAGCTGCTCGTAAATATGCAAATAGGCTGGCCAAAGTGTCTACCTTGCTTAACGTTCGTCCAACAAAAGTTGATTTCATGAGCACTTATGCAAAGCATCTACGACAAATCATCAAGGAAAGAGTCAATCATCCTTTGCATTATGACACTCCACTCAAGGAATTTCAGGTTTGTGATATATATTTATTGTTTGTTTAAAAGTTTAGAAGTTTACCGATACTTGGTTGGTGTGAGTGGTAAGGGACTTGGGCACCTTAATCAAGTAGTTTGGGATTCGAATTCTGGCTCTTATGTATGGAAAAAAACCTTATTTGGAGGGGAGAACTCACCTTATGTGCCCAACAGGTTTCCCGACGGAAATTAGTCACTGCTAACGGTGGTGGATACTTCGTACCTATATCATGATTGCCAAAAAAATTAAAAGTTTAGAAGTTTAATTTTGATACACTATCAATGTAAAGAATCATTGTATACGTGTGACTTTTAAGGTAGTTATTATAAGAGTCAAACATTTTTAATGATGTGTCAATTTATGATTGATTGATAGTGTAAATTTTTTTTTACACTAACCATATACCAATTAAATCCAAAACTTAATCTATCTTGTATTCTAATTGAAGCTTCCATCCTCTATTCTCATTGAAAAATATGCCTGAAAATTTTACACTTGTATTGCAATAAAACAAAAACTACAGATAATAGTAAATGCTGGAAACGGCTCAGGAGGATTCTTCACATGGGATGTCTTAGACAAGCTTGGTGCAGACACCTTTGGCTCTCTCTATCTTAACCCTGATGGGATGTTTCCTAATCACATTCCCAACCCAGAGGACAAAACTGCTATGGCACTAACCAGAACAGCAGTGTTAGAAAACTCAGCTGATCTTGGAATAGTGTTTGATACTGATGTGGACAGAAGTGGCGTGGTTGATAACAAAGGGAACCCCATAAATGGTGATAAGCTTATTGCTCTAATGTCTGCAATTGTATTGAGGGAAAATCCAGGATCAACTATAGTGACTGATGCTAGGACTAGTACTGCACTCACTAGATTCATCCATGATAGAGGGGGCCAGCATTGCCTATATCGTGTTGGTTACCGGAATGTCATTGATAAGGGAGTTCAGCTTAACAAGGATGGAATTGAAACACATCTTATGATGGAAACATCTGGTCATGGTGCTCTCAAAGAAAATCATTTCCTTGATGATGGTTAGTTAAAATTTAAAATCCTTAGGCATATTTTGTTTTAGGGGTAAATCATCAATTTAGTCTCTGAAATTATTCTTTACTTGCAGTTTAGTTACTAAATTAGTTATAGTATGAGTTAGTCCTTGAATTTACAAAACTTGTGACAAGTTAGTCTTTTTTAGAGACAAAATTGAAATATTAAAAGGACTAACATTTTGTTTGGTTCAACGTCAATACCGACAAGACGCCAACGCCAAAGAAAGGTGCTTTCACGTTTTGTTGAAAAATTTCACTTTTGCAATTGCCAACGTGATTTGCAACGCCAAAATAAACACACCGTAAGTTGATACTAGTTAATAAATTGAGAGACTCACTTGTATAATAATTAAATTTAAGACTAAACTGCAAGTGAATAATAATTTCAGGATCTAAGTTACTATTTTACTCAATTTTTAATTTTCTATGTAGAATTTCCAGCATGGTATTGGTATATTTTATCTACCATATGACTTATATGCATTTATAATGAAGGGGCCTACATGGTGGTCAAAATTATAATTGAAATGGTAAGAATGAAGCTTGCGGGATCAGATGAAGGGATTGGTAGTCTTATACAAGATCTTGAAGAACCGTATGAATCAATAGAACTAAGGATGAATATCATTTCTGCACCACGAGATGCTAAAGCAAAAGGGTCGGAGGCCATTGAAACATTTCGAAACTACATTGAGGTATATATAACTTCATATCTGAAACCCATCAAAATTTCATATTTTGAATACATTATGTGTATTAAAATGTATGGAGTTTCTTGTTTATATATAGGAAGGGCGGCTTAAAGGGTGGGAATTAGACTCATGTGGTAATTGTTGGGTGAGTGAAGGGTGCCTTGTAGATACAGATGACACTCCAGCTCCCATTGATGCTCACATGTACAGGTGCAAATTCTACTAGTTCAACAAGTCTGATTTTATGTTCTTGTTTTGTTCATCAAAACTAAGAGAGTAAGCCTTGGCGCAACAGTAAGGTTGTTGCCTTGTGGCCCAGGTCATGGATTCAAATCCTGGAAACAACCTCTCCTCTTGCGGGAGTAAGGTTGCGTACATCTACCCTTTCCAGATCCCATCAATTGGGAGCCTCGTGTATTGGGCCACCTTTTTATCTCTTGTCAAAACTGACTTATTATGGCATGTTCAGGGCCAAAGTGTCTGATGATGAGCATGGACAGCATGGCTGGATTCACTTAAGGCAGAGTATTCACAATCCAAATATTGCTTTGAACCTGCAATCATCTGTTCATGGAGGCTGCTGGTCTATGGCAAGAGCTTTTAGAGATGAGTATGTCATTTTGCCACTCTGATATCTTTAAAAGCATTTATCAGAATTATACTTTGGTTAGCTGATTTAGTTTATTCAATCATTGTAGGTTTCTCAAAGCAAGTGGAGTTGATACATTCCTTGACATTACTCAAGTTGATAAGTTCGCTGCAAATGGCCCCATAGCCTAATTTGCTTTTATTTATTCTAAATGCAGGGAAAATAGGGCTGTTCTCACTCTTAATCATTGATCAAACACTTCTGTAGAATTTCAATGTGATATTAGTTCACGGTGAATTATTTTACTATAACCTTTAGAAAAAGAAAACAAAGTATACAAGTGCAATTAAGTACATATTGCAGACAGCATCTTTTTTTTTTAATAAAATGTAACAAAGTATGTGAATGAGTAAGTTTTTTTTTATATGATGTGAATGAGTAAGTATAATTGGTGTTATGTAACTTAAGCACAGATTTAAGCACACCAATATTACAATCAGAATAATTGATTCTTGTTATCAGCTTCTTTAAATTTTAAGTTAGTTTAGACTCTGCCTTTCAGAGTATTTGTATTACAGGTATTTTCTCTGTATGTATCCAATAAAAGAAGATTTTAGTAAGATCTGCATCTTAATATTTAGGACTCATTTGATTTGGATGAGCATTTAAAATTTTCTTTTTTTCATATGATCTTTTTTTAAAGGACTTTTAAAAAAGCAAATGTTATTTTATGTTTGGATGTAATTTGTAATAATTACTTTTTCATGTTTAAACAATTTCTTTGTTATGAAAAGGGTTTTTTTAGAAGCATCGATCAAACTCTTGTTAAAGAAAATGTCGTTTTTTAATGCCTTGTCTTTTTCTTAAAGAACTCGTCCAAACATGATAAAAAACACAAAAATAATTTTAACAAAAAGGCTATTTTTTTTTTTTTATCAAAATAAACACATCCAAACGAGCTAGTAAAGGGATAACATTGCCATCATGACAGAAAGAAAGTGTCACCGTATAGTAAAAAATAAATAATATACAAAAATAAAGATGAAGAAGAGAGGGAGAATTTTGAATGCAAGTAATTCACTGAACAGACAAATACAAACTAACTAGAGCAGCGTGGAGTTTGATAAATGTTAGTTTTGGAAAAAACTCCTTGTAGAAAAGTTTCTCTTTAAAAATAAGTAAGTGTTATTTACTTTTAAATTATTTGGGGGATTAGGATTTTTATATATTTTATTAAATTAATAACAATTACACCCTTGCATCCTTACTTATGGACTTTCGACACAATCTCATTTCACTCATTTAGAATTTAGACACATTGCATTGATATAAATTTGCTTACACATTTGACGACACGAGTGAACTTTGGACTTTTGAGTCGTGTCGGTAGTAGCCACTAGTTTATAGGAGCAAGTATAACATCTTCCAACAAATTGAATCAGTGATTAATTAATTAAAAAATTGAAAGATTAAAAAACACTACAAAAAAATACTGTTTAGCGATCGAAGATTTCGATCACTATTATCATAATTCGGTCGCTAATAAGCTTTGCGACCGATTTGATGACTGAAAAGTAGGCATAACAAAAACCTTAGTCACTAACAACTTGACGACCGAATTATAAATATATGTCACTATTTTTAATAATTCGATCGTTAGGTATTTGGTCACCTTCATCTGATAACCAAAATTAGCGACACATTTTTTGGTCACTAAACTGGGAATGGGTACTCTTCTTAGTGGCCGACTTTTTGGTCGCTAAACTAGGAATTGATTTCTGATTTATAGGTAGTGACCGAATCCTCATTGGTCATTTCGGTCGGTAAGAATTTTTGTTTTAAACAAAAAAATTTAAATTATTTTTAATTGATTATTATGATAATAAATAAACATCAATTGAATTTTTTTCGATTTATTATTATTGATTACGATTAAAAAAAATTTAAAATATTAAATATATTAAGTAATGATACAAGTTTTCAAAACAAAACTTCCATACGGAGAAGGAGGCGGGAAGGCATCCATAATGTAGATAAAAGTCAACCATAATGTAAATAGACCTCTTCCATAATGTAAATAAAATAAAATGTAGCAAATTAAAAATAAAATGTAGCAAAAATCAAAATAGAGGCGGAGGCGGGAAGTCGTCCTCGTCATTATCGAAGGCGTCCTCTAGAGTAGGAGAAGGCACAACTAATGGAGGGGGCGACGCAACAGGAAGCTGGATCCTCATATGCTCCACCACCAACCATAGATGCTGACCCTGCTCCACTATCGTCTACGTGAGCTGTTGTTAGATCTGCATCAACTGGGCAATCTGCTCCGCCATCAATCGCTTCCTCGTACCCTTCTCCTTGAGCTCGATGTTAAGCCGTGTAATGGTATCCTGCATCTGCTCGAACTGCTCTGGAAGGACGATAACCGCGGCAAGTGTGCTAGATGATGAGGCGATAAACTCATCGCTCAAGTGGCCTAGGCCATACACGTGACGGCCCCTTCTTCTTCCTACCTCCAAATATATGACAAAATCGAACCATAAACCTTCATAATGTCAAAGTCATATGGTCAAACCCGCAAAAATAGGCACACAACTAACTAGGTATCAAAACAAGAGTTTTTTTATTCACATTCCATCTGAGCAAGACCTTGGAGCATATAAAAAGCTTAACACAATGGCTAATACCCTTATATTTGCCAACCACAATACAAAGAAGTTAAGAATTGCAGTATAGAAATCTCATGATGAGATATTCTAATCAAGGGCAATGGAGAAGAAACTAATATTTTACATACACATGCACGAATGCAGTCAACAAGGCGGGAAATTTATCTATCAAAGACAAATGAAGGTTATAAGTTAGAACCTAGGACCCAGAGGTCACAGAATGAAAGAAAATAAGTATGAAAAACTAAAACATTATCCAATTTCTGAAAGCCACAATCAAAACTCCACAAGATGGCTTGAGTAAGAGATTGGAAATGAACCTAAGGAAGATTAAAACAAAGCTGAACAGAATGAAACAAAGAATACACAGGATGATTGTAGTGTTGCGCCCCAATTACATTATGCAAAGATAAGCAATTTTAAGTGAAAACAGAACTGGCTACTAAAAAAACAAAAACAAAAAATTGAACTTCATTAGGTCAAGAAGCATGCTAAAAATTAAAGGAAAGGTTGTTCATTATTCATCTAGGAAAATAAAATCCCAGAAACTATAAGCAATTAATTTGATTCACTGAACAAGAACTACAATAATTTGCAAAACAGTTTAAATTCTCAAAGGAAAGTGAAAAATAAATTGTCGCAAACATCTATTCGTTGCTTTTCAACCAAAAATCCAAAAGGGTGCATACAAACAGCGGAGGAGGAGAAAAACAGAAAAGAGGAGGAGAAAGGGAAACAGAGAAGGAGACGCTTACTGACCTTTGAGCTTGACGCTCCCGCAAGCCAGCAACGGTGCAGACGGCGGTCAACAGCGGCCAAAGACGGCGGCCAAAACCCTTAGACTTTACGTTCTGTTGAGAGGAAGAGAAGAGAAGAGATGAGAGGAAAAGAAGGGAGGAGAAGAAAGGAACAGAAGGGGAACTTTACCTTCTGCGACGGTGGCTGGACGAGAGGGCAGAGAGGAGAGGGGGCGAGGAGAGGTAGACAGAGAAGAGAAATCCACAAGTGAGGAAGAAGATGGGGACTTACGCGATTTAGAGCCTGTTTGGTAACCCATTTCTACGAGTTTATAGCGGATAGTTTATAGTGGATGAGAAAGTAATCCCGTTTGGTAAGTGTTTTTATCACGAGCTTATAGCATTTTTCCCCGAGCTTATAGCGTTTTTTGAGATGCTACTTGAAGTAGCGTTTGAGCTTATAACGTTTCATTTTTCTTTTCACTTTTATCCTTATTATCTACATTTAATTCTACCTTTATTTTCTTCTCTCTCTTTTATGTAAAATCATTAATGAAAATGTCCTTTTATGTCTTTTTATATTTTTCAGCTAGTTCAACCGCTAGTTATACCAAACACTTCCATAAAAAATAAGCTAGTTTATCCGCTATCCGCTATCAGCTACCTCATCCGCTATCCGCTATAAGCTATCCGCTATAAGCTATCCGCTATCAGCTAGCTTATCCGCTAACAGCTAATTTTACCAAACAGGCTCTTAGAGTCTCTTTGATAGCGGATAAGGGTCGATACCGAATGGGATAGAGCCTTGTTGGCACGTCACTTTTACGAACTTATAGCGGATGAGTAAGTAGCCTCGTTTAATAAGTGTCTCTGTCACGAGCTTATAGCGTTTTTTTACGAGCTTATAGCTTATAGCGTTTCAGTTTTCTTTCCACTTTTATCCTTATTATCTTCATTCAATTCTACATTTATCCTTTTCTCTCTCTTTTATGTAAAATCATTAATGAATATGTCCTTTTATGTCATTTTATATTTTTCAGCTAGTTCAACCGCTAGTTTTATCAAACACTTCCACAGAAAATAAGCTACCTCATCCGCTATCCGCTATCAGCTATCTCATTCGCTATCCGCTATCAGCTAGCTTATCCGCTAACAGCTAATTTTACCAAACAGGCTCGTAGTTGATAAACGATAGCGGATAAGCTAGCTTATTTTGTATGAAAGTGTTTGGTAAAATTAGCGGTTGAACTAGCTGAAAAATATAAAATGACATAAAAAAATATCTTCATTAATGATTTTACATAAAAGAGTGAGAATAGCATAAAGGTAGAATTAAATTAAGATAATAAGGATAAAAGTGAAAAAAAAAAAATGAAATGTTATACGCAATAAGCTCGTGAAAAACGCTATAAGTTCATGACAGAGGCGCTTGCCGAACGGAACTTTTAACACCCCATTTTCACTGCCAATAAGTGAATAATTAAGTTTATATTTTATTAGAGATTTTAGAAAATGAAATAAAATAAATCGAGATCATATTCATACTCAACGCTATCGTACGAAGCTACGATTAAATTTTGAGCTGAAAACTCAAACGGAACCCGATCTGTGTTTTTTCACTGACAGTAAGATTTTAATGCTCAGGAGACAGGAGACCTAATTTTGACTCGTGAACGAGACAGTTAGGCTTAAAATTGAATTTCCAATGTTTTGTTAAATTTGAAAAAAAATAGGTTCGTACGCTTTATTCGGGCGAAATCTTCAATCGGGTGAAGAACGAAGCTGTATATGGATTTATTGGGACCCGCTAATGGATAATCTTGAAATCACATCAAGTCACATCACATGGGAAAACGTGTCAGTGCCATGATGACTTTTGAAATATTTGGACGCGAAAAGACCAAAATATCCCTAACCTTTTTCATAAGAGTAAACACCCAATTTGATCCCTGAAATTGTAGGGTCGTATCAACTTAGTCCCTCACATTATCAATATTCCAAAATGATCCCTAGAATTGCAGAAAGTTAATCAGATTTGTCCCTTCGTTGATATTTTCATGGACTATAATGACATTAAGTTGGTAATGTCAGGGATGCATTTGAAACTAAATGAATAATGTTAGGGATGCATTTGATACATTTTGGAATTCCAAGGATCATGTTGGAATATTGATAATGTGGAGGACTAAGTTGATACGACCCTACAATTTCAGGGACCAAATTGGGTGTTTACTCTTTTTCATAATTACCATTTAACCTTGTATGAAAAGACCAAATTGCCAGTTTAAGTGAAAAAATTGTGGACATCCTTGTCCCTCCCTTCATACCCACCAAATTGGCAAGCTTCAAGAAGCCTTCACCATTTCATTTTACTTCTATTTCACTTCATCTTCTTCCTTGAACTCTTCCATTTTTCCTTAAGAGAAAGCTTGAGTTTTGTGAGGGAAAGGTGTGATTCTTGGCCAATCTTCATTATTCAAGAGGTAAGATCACTTCTTTGATCCTTAAGCCTCATGAATCTCTTCCTATTTCATGTTTGAAAATCTTGATTCCATGAGTTTCCACTTCATGAACCAAATTTCAAAAATTCCTAAAAAATTGTAGAAAAATCCTTTTAATGTGAAACCAATTTCTTTGAGCTAGTTTCATCACCTTCTACCTCTATCCAAGAGTATGTGATCAAACACTAATCCTAGCCTATTTTAATGGAGAGGGCCGAACCTTAGAAAAATTGGGGAAAAGTGGATTTCTTCAATTGTTCTATGACACTTGATTTCATCATTTCCTTTCTTATGATCTTTGAATTCAAGTGATTGGAAAACTAAAGCAATTTCTAACCTTTTTCCTTTTGAGGGGCGAAAGTTAGAACATGGAGAACCATAAGTTTTGTTTCAAATTTTTGAGTAATAGAACTTAATCTAGTGATAAGTATGCTTAAGAACCAACCATCCAAAAGATTGGAACCAAATGAAATCCCTAGCCATTTTTCAAAATTTTGGCCGAACCTTAGACCAATTTGGGGGAAGGAATTTATGTTTTGACGTTGTTATTTTGTATTGATTGTTGTTGAGAATTGAATTGTGGTTGATTGTGTTAGGCGACGCAGACGAAAACGGAACCGGAACCGAAGATAATTCGGGAGTCGACTTAGAACCCTAAAGAGGTAAAGGGAGGTATTTCATAATAAGTTTTATAGTCTCATGATGAGTGATTGTTAGATGTGTTGTAGTGTTTTGATTGGTGCTTTGAAGATATGTTATGAATGGTGTATGTACTAGATTTACTTAATGAAGTATATACTTGAATATTTGAATATGATTGTGGCATCGATGCCTTGGATGAAATTTATTGGTGATGTTGAGTTGAGTTGAGTTGATATATATATATATATATATATTGGATTGGTTAAGAGCGTAGAACTGATTATGACTCGATAAGGAAGTTTAAAAGGCTTAAAAACCCGAAATCGGAATTTTGAAAACGGATTTTGAAATCCAAGAAAAATCTTGAGAAATGTTTTGTTTTATCAAGGAAAGTAACTTATTTTTGAAAAGATTAGATCTTTTTGAAAGAAAAAGTCGTTCAAGTAAAGTTTAGTCAAAATGAAATTTCATTTAGAAAAACGTTTTTAAAGAGACTGAACCTTTAGAAAAACATATTTGCAAAGAAAAAGAGTTTTTTTTCCTGGAAAATGATTTCTCGGAGGAAAATGTTTTAGTTCATGACAACGAAGTTGAGTTTTGTTTTCCCAAAGCTGTTTTGTGAAAATAAGACCGAAACAAAAACGGTGATTATTTCCTTTTTCACCTTAAGATGTACGCAAACCTAGTAACCAAGACGTCGGGCTAGTGTTTTGTTAATTAAACATTTGGACTTCGTGTCCTGAGTTTTGAATGATCGGGCTTTATGTCCTTTAAAACGAGTCATGAGCTATATGCATTGACATGAAAAGAATGAACGAAAAAGAAAATAGAATTTTCTGTGTACATGCATGAAACGACAGACGTGCCATTGGAAAACGAGCTACAGCTCAAGTAGTTGAGAATATGATCCAGTTAAGACCACTAGGTCTATAGTGGCATTCTGTGTTCGAAACTCCATATGTAGCCGGAGGCATCGCGATCCTGTGTCGTGGTAAATCGGTTGTCCAACACGGGTGAACTCAATCAGAGACTGGATTATTCAGGATATGGTTATGACGTGGTACCCCTGAACAATTGGAGTTCGGACCTAAATTGAGAGGCCGACTCATAAGAACAATTGTGTTATGGGAGTATTTGCGGCCTATCGCTCGATAAAGGGAAGTAGTAATCTCCGGAGAACATGAATTAGAAAGATGATATTGGAGTCTCATGCATTATTACAACTCATGATAGGGTTTGAGGTATTATGTTCTGCAAATGTCTGTTATTACAACTGTATTTATATATGGATGTAATTGTTGTTTGTGCTTGTACGGCTATCGTGATAAACTTGTAAAATGAGTATCTCACCTTTGCCTTTATATGTTGGACACCCTGTTGTGTTTTGGGGTACATGTACAGATGATGCTCAGAGGTCCCCGCGGACACAGGAGAACTCAGACGACAGAGTCCTTTGAAGGAATAGAAAGGAAGGATCCCTCCGAATTCCTCTAGGAATCGGAGTTGACTATGGGGTTGTTCCCAATGACTACTTTTAGCCCGACCAGCTTAGGAGTGTTACTTTTTGGGGCAGTTATATTTTTTACCTGCTGCATGTATGTTGAACTTATGTTTTTAAGTCTACAATATGATATTCTAGACATGAATTTATCTTATGAGTTTAAACAATTTTTTAAGAAACTTATATGCTTCGGCATAATTACGTCATGACTATGTTGTTATGGATATTAAACAGTGATATGTGTTATAAGGATTATTCTTTTGTCTTGAGTTTCGATTACTTGATGTATGAATGAAGAATTTTTTTTTTTTTAGAACCACGTTTTCGAACATAATTAATTAATTAAAGTATTTTTCGAAAGCAATAAGTGTTTTCTTTTGTTTATGTTTTCAGCAATCGAGTTCGAGTATGTGGCGCCGAGGGGGCGTTACAGGACTACTTTCTCATCCGCTATAAGCTCGTAGAAGGGACGTGCCAAACAAGCTCTTAGGGATTTTAGTTTTAGCGAGCTAATTGGTTTCACTTAGCGTGTATTAGCGACCAAAATTAAATTCGGTTGCTAATTGGCTCTAATATTACCGTTGTCATTAAATCTGTCGTTATTTCGGTCGTAAAAAAGTCAACAAATTTGACTTTGAAATTAGTTATATTAGTAACTGATGTATTTGCGACCAAATTATCGATCGCTAACTCGGTTGCTAAACACATGTCTTACATAAAATACGAACAATATGTTATCGATCATTGTTTCGGTCGCCGTTGGCAACAGACCTGGTCGGCTACTAAATGACCTTTTTTGTAGTGAAATGAACAAATCAATGGCTGAAAGTATATAGAGGTTTGTGGTGGGTTTTCATGAGACAATCCTCTTTTAAAATCATGTCTCAAGGTGGAAGATAATCATACCCCATGGATCACGCATTACAAACATGAATCACAAATAAAAGTTGTTATGTAAACCTCTTAAAGCGTGCTTTCAATACAATCCTTGAAGCGTGCTCCGAATCACCAGTGCCACGATACGGGGTTACAAGATATGGCATGATCTAAAGTATGTCTAGTGTAAACGGTGAAGGAGGCGTGTTATCTATTTAAAAAGTAGCACACCTTCACCCTACATGCCATAACCCTCTTGGGCTTGTACACTACAAGCCCAAACTGGAATTAATTAATTAAATCATATTTATTTAATTAATTCATTTCCAACTATTTGCTCTATGTGTGTGACCATGCAGATTCCCACTAAATTGACAATAATATTAAATATTACAATAATATTGCATATTAATTATAATATCAAATATTATAAACAATGAGCGGCATCTAACAATGCATCACTGCTACCTAATTTATGAGAAAATCGGTGATTCGATTTTAACCTTACTGCAACCAATTTACTGTGTAGTAAATATCCCTTCGTTCATATGTCATAATTGAACACAAGGAATAAACATGTCATCCTTGCTAAGTTCAATAATATGTTCTTCGATCTCCGAGTAAATGTGTAATCACCAATGGGCCCAATATCTTATATTGGCCCATTTCAGCATGGTCATGCATTTTCACATCTCACTCTATCGAGAGACCCATGACATTGCTCCTGTTATGTAGGAGGGATAAATCCTATCTACATCACTCACATCCCTCAACATGATTCATTGCAGGCACAATTACTACATTTATGATTATCCTGTTACGGATAACGTTTGATAGCATTAAAGCCAACAACTCCACATGTAGGAATTGTAGTGACTTCAAGTCGAAGGATTACTTCACTATGATCGCCATGAGATGCGTTTATGACACTTACATAACTATTATGTAGCGTTCTCATAGTGGGTCAATTCAATATAAATATTACTCTAATATTTATACCTATATGAATATGTGATATCTCATATCCATAACCCGTGAGATGTGGTTATCAGCTTACTCACATAGTAGTCTCGATGTATTATTCTTGTCCTAAATAACAATAATATTTGACTACATATATTTTAAGAATAATGTTCTAATGTTGAATAGGGTCTCACGATCAAGTCACACTTGATGTTCTATTGAACTGAACTTACTATGCTAAGGACTTTATTATGTACAAAAAAGAGATAACATAAAAAACTGAAATGCCTTATATAAAAAATGATATAAATCATAGTCATGATACAAATGAAAATCTAGTAAATAGATTGGCCACTAGGGCTTACATCAACAGTTTGTTCCTCAATAAAAATTTCGAGGACCATAGATTTGATAGCTGATTGGATTTACGACCTTCACATCTAAGTGTGTTCAGATCCAAACCGATCCAAGAGAAAATGGAGAATCGATCAAAAAAACTAAAAACTGAACAAAACTAATTATTATTGGAATATTTTGGACTTTTTTTTTGTGTAAAAACCGATTGGTTTGTTTTCGGTTTTTTTAAACCAAACCTCATATGTAAAATTTGATATAGGAATCAGTTCAAACCAAATTGAACCGCAATTTGTTTATAAGGGCACATGTAATGGAAAGTTCAAGAACATTGGACTAAGACATAACTATGTGAGGATTTTATTGCAAATGGAGTAATGTATGTAATCTTTGTAAGACCAGAAATAAATCTTGCAAATCCTTTGACGAGGGGATTGAGAAACGATATAGTGTGGAAAATATTATTTAGGATGAGACTCAGTCCCATAACATAAATAATCACTAATGGTGGAAACCGATTCACACTTGATCAGTAGCATCAAGTCTTGAATACCATGGCAAAAGTACAATATTAGACTGATTGCAAGTACTTGACAATAGATACATCCTAAGGATTAAAAGTACTTAGACCATGAATAAATAAAGGAGGTAGGATGAGCTTTTGCTCTTAATATACGTATAGCATGTATTGCAGAAGTGCTTAAGTATGGGGGCACTTTCGATAGAGTCTACCTATGCGAGAGTGAAGTGGGGTCGTTTCTTGGAGTTAAGGGCTTGACTTTTAAAGGTCTCATGAAAAGCATACAAGACACAATACCTCGTCGAATGTGTCATTTTATTAATTGGTTCAATGGTACCAATATTTCTTGTGTAAGTTATGCATAAAAGGAAATATATTATAATGGTATTGACTATTGAGAATATGTATTTAAGATGGTAAAGATTTATGTCATAAAAAAAAGATGGTAAAGATTTATAAAGTTGATATTTATTGTCATATTATTCTCTTATTTTATTTTAATGCTTAGAAAGACCTATTATATGTTTTATTGAGTATTATATTAAAAATAAATTAAGATGACTATAAAAGATTATTGAGAAAATAATTATTGGCACTCTTAAATGATAAGATTAAGTGTGTAGATAGATAAATTAATGCTTGTGTCGATATTGATCTTTGGATTATATGTTTATGAAATTGTTTCTATGATATTTGAATTTAAATTGGATATCTCTATGCTTGGACCTAGAACGAATTAAGTTATGTTATTGATGAATGCTAAATGTTAAAATATTGATTATGAGAATGTTGAATATGCTCATGTGATGATGCGTGATGTATGTGGTTGAAATTTAGGAAAAGTACTTTGTGGAATGAATTGTGAAAGCATGGTTACGAATCTTTGGGTAGGCCGATCGGGGAGCGGAAGGTTCCGATATATATATATATATATATATATATACCGTCTTGGATGATGGACCCCGCGACTCACCGGGCATTGAGGAGGAATGTTGATGTTGGCCGAAAGGTGCGACATCTCCCGGTTATAAGCTAAAGTTGTCGATGATATTATGTTATGTGATACATATATATGAGATCCCTTTTGAGGGACTTGTGATGTGAGGAATAAATTGCAAAGCATTTCACAAGTACTCGGCATATGTACGAGATGTCCTCTTGAGCTATGTTTTCTACACTACGTTGTTTTGTATTAGTGTTGTGATATCTTTTTGAGATGGATTATGCATGATATGGATGAGTGCTTGTGCGGTTGTGTGCTAATTCTTCATTCTTATCTTGCATGCCTGCATGTGTTTGGGGGGAAACTCCCTCACCGAGTCAGTTGACTTATCTCACGTTTAACATTTCAGCTGCAGGTAACTGTCAAATCGCATATAGTTTGAAGGGTTGTATCCTTAGTTTTAAGTTATTCTTGTTTTAGCCAGGAGTTTGTAATTTGTTTTTTGTCAGTCACTTTGATGTATTATATTCATTTTGTAAGTAATGAATGTAATCTTTTGCTTTGGACGAGACGAATTTGTGTATGTCTGTGAGGTTGCGGAGGGGAAAGATGAGGTTTTCCCTTTTGGCCGATAATGGCTACAAAATTCGGGTCATGACACTTTTATTTTCTTACTTTAGAGGCAAACTCACTTTAGAGAAACAAATTCTTTGTTGTAAGGCAAGAAGGGTGCAGTTTTAAAGTGGTGTGGGCTACTGATAAAAAAAGAATGGTTTAATGAACTTTTTGGTCCCCGTAAAGTGGGGGTCTTTTGGATTTCGTCCTTGCATTTTTTTATTTGGTTTTGTTGTCTGCAAGTTGAATTTTTTTTGTTTTGGTTATGACCTAAGGTTAAGTGCTGACGTGCCTAACGGTACGCTACGTCAACACTGCCTCCTGGATTAAATTAATTTTGTAATACTGCATAGTAATGATAAATTATTTTTTTATTTAATGAAATTTTTGATCCCTGCAATATCAGCAAGTTTTGATTTTCGTCCCTGCATTTTTTCCTGTTGGTTTTTGTGTCTTCAAGTTAAGAACTTTTGGTTTTGGTCCCTGTTGTTAGTGACCCACCGTTAAATATTGACGTGGCTAAAGGAGCGCCACGTTGGCACTACCACCTTATTAATTTATTGTTTTAATACCACATAGGCTACCACCTATACTAAATTATTATTTTTAATGGCATGTAGGCTACCATCGAATTTAGCGATCACACTTAATCAGTCGCTAAATATAGAATTCTAGTCGCTAAATATTGAAATTTGGTCACTAGATATGAAAATTCGGTTTCTAAATGGTTTAGCGACTAGGCAATCTGCCACCACGTTTGGTGGTCGCTGAGTCAATTTCTAAAGGGTTTAACGACTGAATTTCCATATTTAACAATCGAATTTGATAGTCGCTAAACATCTCTTTTTTGTAGTTACACTACTAGAGTAAGTCCTGAAACACCTCCTAGGTTTGAACCACAAGATCAACAAGCTCTCCTGGCTTGAACCACAAGACCAGCAAGAAGTCATCAAATTCAACATATCTCCACAACCACAAACACTATTATGGGTATTGGAGATTGAAGCAAAAGACGTAGTTTTCTTGTTGTTGGGATGTATCATGGTTGTGTGAAGAAACAACTTCATAGCAAGAGAAAGAAAAGAGAAACGAGATTGAGGAAGAAGAATGAAGGTCACGAAAGTCTGAGGATGAGAGAAACCAGGTTGAAGAGAAGAAAGAAACGCAACAATGGAGATGAGTTGAAAAACAAAACTTTTAATTGGAGTCAGATTTTATAAAAATCAAATAATAAAATTATAATATAAATTTAAATATTATAATAATTAGATAATATTAATAACTATAAAATAAAAATATTAATTCCATGTTACTACCTTGCACCCTACATGATATTAAAAACAATAATTTAATACATGTGTTAGTGCTGATATGACGTCTCGTTACCCATGTCAGCACTTAATGGTGAGTCAATAACACTAAGGGTCAAAACCAAAAATTTCAACTTGCAGACACCAAAGTCAACGAAAAAAGTGTAGGGACGAAAACCAAAACTCACTCAATTTGTAGGGAACAAAATGTTCATTAAATCAAAAATAATTTAACATTTAGCAGCCTATGTGACATTAAAAAAATTAATTTAATCCAGATGACGGTGCTGACGTGACACATCGTCAGCCACATTAGCACTTAAGGGTTGATCATTAACGGCATGGACCAAAATCAAAAGTTTTCAATCCGTAGACAAAAAAGCCAAACAAAACAAGTGCACGGTCGAAATCCAAAAGATCTCCACTTTTTGGGATCAAAAAGTTGATTAAACCAAATACAATTCTTTAATAAATAATATTCATAGTAACTGAGGAATAAATGCGTTTGTGATGAAGTCAAGGGTTAAAATGCAGAGAAATATTAGAGCCTTTAAAGCCTGCTGCTGTTTTGGGCTTGCGGTTTCTCTCTCGGTTGCTGTAATGCCTGCATAATCTTTGAGTAGGCCAATCTGATATTGTATCAAGAAAATGTAAATAAAAGAATGGGCATGGAGTTGATATATGCAGGAGGAATCGAAGAGCTGCCGTGGTTGGATGGAATTGAGGGAATGTGATACTCTTCGATTTTATGAGATAATTCTTTTGTGTAGTGTTTGTGACATGCCTTTATGACAATTCATACGGTTTGCTTTTTTATTTACTTTTTTATTTGGTCCTTCTATATGGGTTTAGAGCATTCTTTGCACTTCTTATAATATACTCTCTCCATCCTATTATATATGTCACATTAACAAAAAAAAAAAAATTATCCTAAAATATATATCGTTTTCTATTTTCAATATAATATTAAATGTTTTCTATCAATTATACCCTTAAATGTAAGAATGTTTTAAAACATTGTATGAAAATTAGAACACTGATATACTTACTTGTTGAAGACATGACAACTGATCCAGTGAAAACATTTGACAACTTTGATACCTAAAACAGAAAGATGACTTGGTCTTCCCTTGCGTGTTCACACACACTCCAATCACAGCTATCAATGGGGCAAGCCGTAGAGCATACACTATGATATCGTGACAGCAAAGGGGACCCAGCCATAGTATATATATATATATATATTAAATTATTAACCCTAGGCACCTTCCATCATGGGCCTATAGGTTAAGGCTTACCCTGTCGTCCACACTAATGAGAATTAAGTGTCCGAAGCCCATTACAAATTGATCACTATTTCAGTAGGCTTAAGCACCATCAAATGGATCATAACATTAGCTCGTTTTTTCACAAACAAAATCACAATTGATTTTACCCCACAAGAATTATGAGAAATAATTCTAACATTCTCTCACTTGGGCAAAATCAATTGCGTAGTTTTATTTTATAGAAAACATTTTCAAAAAAGACTCACGGGCTAATAACATTTCCTAATGTGGCCACTAAACATATGATCCCAAGATACAACACTTAATTAAGACTCCATCCAACAAAAGCTAAGTAATATCGAATCATGGCGGTAGGCACATCCTTCATTGACATAATACCTTCGATGGTTACAAATATTACCAACTCCGTCGACTAGTCATCAATGTCGAGTGTAGCAAGAAAATGACATGCCAATGTGATCTAATAGCCATACTGTCATTTTCTTTGTCAGTCCTCAATTTCTCTCAAATGCTTGAAAGCCAGAGAAATTTCATGGTTTGTAAAGAAACCATTGTGTCTTAGCTCCATCATGGTGTCGACCACCGACACAGTGATCCCATTGACACCGAGCTACAGCATTTTCGCATTTGATATACATATACAAAAGTATATAATAACATAATTCAATTCATAATCAATTTCTATAATCAAATGGAAAATGTCATCAATACACCATAAAGTAAAACAACACAAAATTCATGCTTCCACTAACCAAACATATCAAAAGAACTCACAATGCCTATGTTCTCCACATGCTTTTTAAAGACCACGGGCCTAAGTCCCTTAGTTAGGGGATCAACTAACATAGATTTCGTGCCAATATGCTCAACCACTATAATGTTGTCCTTCACAAGATCTCTGACAGTCAAGTACTTCAGTTCCAAGTGCTTAGAACCACTAGAAGTTTTATTATTTTTGGTGTAAAAAACTGCAGCCCTGTTATCACAGAAAATCCCAATGGCCTAGCAATGGAATCCACAATACGAAGACCTATCACTAGATTCCTCAACCAAACAGCATGAGTAGCAACAGCGAAACAAGCAATAAATTCTGCCTGCATAGTAGAAGAGGCAACCAGAGTGTGTTTCTTACTCTTCCAAGGTATCGCACCTCCGACCAACATAAAGATGTATCCAGAAGTCGACTTCTTATCATCAGGACACCCAGCAAGATCTGAGTTTGTGTACCCCACTATCACCAAGTCATCAACTCTCCTGTATACAAGCCTATGCTCTCTGGTTCTCTGTAAGTACCTCATTACTTTCTTAGCGGTTATCCAATGATCATTCCTAGGATTAAACTGGTATCTGACCAAAACACCAACTATGAAAGCAATATCAGGCCTAGTGCACACTTGAGCATACATGAGGCTACCCAAAGCACTCCCAAAAGGTCTATCAGTCACCTCTGCCTGCTCAACCTCATTTTTAGGACATTGATCTTTATTGAATCGATTACCTTTAGTGACTGGAACATCCCCAGGTTTACAATTTTGCATATTAAATCTCTCCAATACTCTTTCAATGTAAGCCTTCTGAGATAACCCAAGCATACCATGTGATCTGTCTCTACGAATTTCGATTCCCAACACAAAAGAAGCTTTTCCACTTCAGTTCTGAAAATCTTGAACCTTTCAAGCGCTTTTGATCTTTCTCTGATCAAAGAAAGGTACCCATATCAAGAAAAGTCATCAATAAAAGTAATAAAGAATCTATTACCACATATTATAGGAGAAAGTGGCCCACTAATGTCTGTATGAATTATTTCAGGAAGACTCAAACTTCTAGTTGCACCCTTCTTCATGGTCTTAGTAAACTATCCTCTAATGCAATCCACACAAGTCCCCAAATCATCAAAATCTAAGGAAGGTAAAATGTCATCCTTGGTCAATCTCTCAACCCTTTCCCTAGAAATATGGCCTGAGCGCTTGTGCCACAACAAAAATGAATTTTCCTTAGTTTTAGATCTTATAGCAACAGAATTCACAACAATCAATGATGAAGAAACAGAATTAGAAGCCAAAAACAATTTATAAAAACCATCCACCAAAGATCCGTAACCAATAATTTGGGATTTCAACATCAGATTTATTTTTCCATTACCAAAACCAAAACTAAAACCAAGTTTATCCAAACAAGAAACAGAAATCAAATTCTTGCTAAAAGAAGGTACATAGAAAGTATCTTTCAAATCCAAGAACTAAGCTGACGTCTCCCACGTACTCCACAACGACTTCGATATCATTTCCTACCCTGAGTTTGCTTTCCCTCTGATTTGGTTCCCTCAGGTTTTTGAACCCCTGTAACGATATAGCAATATGGGTTGTAGAACCACTATCAAGCCACCAAGAATCAATAGGAACATCAACCAAATTGGACTCAAAACAGACAAAAACAAAATGGTTAACTCCAGATTTCTTATGCCTCTTAACCTTGCACCAGAAACACCAAATACTTTTCTTGGAGGCGAATGACCTAGGACCTCCTACAAAGCGGTGCTGACTACTACCTGGTTTCTTCGAATCCTAATTCCCATGAGGAACACTAGACTTATTCTTATTGTGTTTCCAATTGCCCTTGCCGGAGAAGGGTTTGCCATGAATAGATAGTAGGGCAAGATCAACTTTATTTTCTTCAAAACCCAAATAAGTCACCACTTCATCAAACTTCAAGTATCATTGTCTAGAGGCCTACTTCAAACCATAAATCGATCTCTTCAATTTACAAACCAGGTGCTCATTACCATCATCATGGAAATCCTCAGGTTGTTGCATGTATAAACTTTCACTCGAATCACCGTTCAGAAAAGTTGTTTTGACATCCATTTGGTGCAATTCCAAATCAAAGTGAGCTACCAGTGCCATAATAATCCTAAAAGAATCCGTAGTTGATACAGGTGAAAAAGTCTCATTGAAATCAATCCCCTCCTTTTGAGTGAAGCCCTTAGCCATCGGTCTAGCTTTAAATCTTTCAATTTCACCCTTTGAATCCCTCTTTGTTTTGAAGACCCATTTGCAACCGATTGCCTTACAATTTTCAGGCAACTCACAAGCTCCCATACACCATTGTTAACCATAGACTCCATTCATCGCATGTACTCCCATTTTAGACTGAGGGCAAGAAACAACTTCATGATAGTTCTTCGGATCAACAATATCCCCAATGTCATAAACATCTTCACTAAGAAAAACCATAAAGTCATCATCAATAGCTGGCCGCCTCTGTCTAAATGACCTCCTCAAAAGAATTTGCTCAGCTAGCTCAGTAGGTTATGAAACCTCAACCATAGCAGGAGGATCAGTCACAATCTCAACTTGAGGATTAACAACATCCTCAACTGGAACACCAGTTTCATGAGAAAAATAGATGAAACACTGTTATTGGAACCAAGCAGAGGCAAAGAGATGGTTTTGGGCAAAGGAAACTGAGTCTCATCCGATAAAACAATAGGGTCCAGCATATCAAGTCCCAAAAATTTAGCATGCATGGACTTCATTCTAGTACCTCAACCAGGATAGAAGAACCTATATCCTTTAGCGCGATCTGGATATCCAATGAAAAAACAACAAGTTTTGGGGTTTGTCTTTTTCTCCAAGGGATTATAAATTTTAATTTCTGTCGGGCAACACCAAACACGGAGATGGTTCAAACTGGGTGTCCTTCCTGTCCAAAGTCCAAAAGATGTTTTTGGTATGGACTTACTGGGAACTCTGTTAAGAATGTAAAGAGCTGTTTTCAAGGCTTCACCCCACAGAAATTCTGGCAAATTAAATCTATTCATCATGCTCCTCATCATATCTTTAAGTTTGCAGTTACGCCTTTCGGCCACACCATTTTTTTCAGGACTCCCGGGCATGGTATATTGTGGAACTATTCCACAATCCTGCAAGTATCTAGCAAACGACCCCATATGTTGCCCTGCATCATCATATTTACCATAATACTCCCCACCACGGTCTGATCTCACAAGCTTGAGACACATCATACTTTTCTTTCTTGAGTTTCTCTTCCTCGACAACACATTTGGTAATAAGGTCATTAACGGTCCAGTTCTTACAAATGGTATTGAAGGCAGTTTTAATTTGTGAGAAATCGACAGACAGACAATTCAGGGCTTGTGAGACAATAAACTTTTCGTTCAGATCAGTTTCATGGGATTTCAGCTTGCTTTGGATATGAACCATCTTTAGAATGAACTCCCTTACACCTCCATTTTTGTCATAACTCATATCTGTTAATTGTTTCATTAAACATCCGGACTCAGCATTATCAGATATTTGGTACCTTTCTCCTAGAGTGGTAAGGAAATCTTTAGCACTTCCTTTTTCAGGCAAGCCACTAAGAAGATGCTCGGAGATAGTCCTCTTAATAGCAATCAAACTCAATCAATCAGATCTCTCCTACTTAGCTAGAAGTTCTTTCTGCTCAGGCGTGCTCGCCGTACTAATCACAGGATTTGTCTCACGTAAGGCTAAATCAAGATCAACAATTCCTAAAGATAAATCCAAGTCTTGCTTCCATTTGTTATAGTTTGATCCGGTCAAAATTTCAATTGAAGCAGCGATTGTTCATGGAAAAATTCACTGCTAAGGCAAAACACGAATGCATCAGAATATAACAAGGTAAGATATAGCTCAAAAAGAAACAAGCTATCATAACGAGGCCAATATAATAGCACAATCCCCTTTGGGCAGAATGCACAAACCAAGGTCGTAACCAAGGTCAAAACCTCAGATGAGTTAATCAATGAGCATACACTAGGTTTAGAAAATTGTCCCCTTTGGGCAGACAACTCCCTTAACCCAATGCATTCTCCACTAACTTCATCTCTAGTAAACTCCCAATCATAACACATAATGCAGGTAATTGCATAAAATGATTAAAGGCATTCTTCATATTACAAAGAAATTTCCACGAACCGATACAAGTGGTCCCACTTTGGCGGTAACGACCTATACCAACTCATGAAAACTCTTGCACAGGAATCAATTTTCTCTTGCCTATAGCCATAACACAGTCCACAACAAAGTGTATCACTAAAATGAACACCCGTACTGGTCATAAATCAATAATAACAACATTCCAAAACATGTTTTGCACTTAAACAGATTTAATGACAACATATAGCTCCAATAACAAACATATATAAAAAATTAAGTGCATATAATCATATAAAATTATCTAGGGAGAGTGATCATCACCATTAAATCCAGAATATGGCAAATTATTTTTCCAACATATTTTCCATTTTAATTTTTCCCATAAAAATAATTAAATAAGCCATATAAAACATAATATTTTATATAAAATATTTAATGCAGTGGAAAAATCGAGAAAAAATATAGTAAATTAGAGCACAGAGGGTAGGGCATAACACAAGAAGTGGCATCCAAAAAGACCTCCTGTGGACCCCACACGCTCCCTCCCTCACTCTCTTTAGGCCGCGAGTAGGCTTGTTGGCACGTGGAAGAGCATCACCTTCTTCCTTCAGACGGGTTGACTCGCGACCAGAATGGGCCGCGTGCGGATCTCCATGGCAGATACCATTCAAGCTCCTTTTCTTCACGATTTTTAGTGGGTTTTGCACAAAATCACGTTTCTAATTGATTTAGCATAAAAGCCCCAATTTTTAACAACAAATTTCATCATACAAAATCAAGCATCAAAATCGAATTCTATATGAACCCTAACCAAACCTAAAATCGCGTAATACTCACTCCACAGTGAACGAAAAATTATGAAACTTGTGTCAATAGATTCATGGAGTCATACTCTACAAAAGCCCTGTGATTTGCGGTTCCAATTTTATGAAAATCATGGTTGGAAAAGAATACTCATAATCAAGAACGAAAATAGACCAAAAATCACACAATAATAATAATAATAATAATAATAATAATAATAATAATAATAATAATAATAATAATAATCAGGTCCGAAATCATACAAGTATGGCTCTGATACCAAATGCAAGAATATTTTAAAACATTATATGAAAATTAGAACACTAATATACTTACTTGTTGAAGATATGACAACTGATCCAGTGAAAACCTTTGACGCCTTTGATACCTGAAATAGAAGGATGACTCAGTCTTCCCTTGCCTGTTCATACACTCTCCAATCACAGCTATCAATGGGGCAAGCTGTAGCGCATAGACTATGATATCGTGACGGCAAAAGGGACCTAGCCATAGTATATATATTAAGTTATTAACCCTAGGCACCTCCCATCATGGGCCTATAGGTTAAGGCCTACCATGTCGTCCATACTAATCAGAATTAAGTGTCCGAAGTCCATTACAAATTGATCACTATATCAGTGGGCTTAAGTATCATCAAATGGAACATAATATTAGCTCGTTTTTTTTGCAAACAAAAATCACAATTGATTTTAGCCCCAAGAATTATTAGAAATAATTCTAGCATTAAATACTCCACTTTGCATTTATGATAATAGTTAATACACCAATGATTAATAAGGTTAATTTGATAAAATTATCACTTTCTTTCTTTCATTGATTGCATTTTTTTTAAATTGTGTGATTTAACCAAATATGACATATATATTAAGACAAGGGGAGTATTTTGTTTGCATATAAAAAAAGATGTGCTAATAACATTTTGCATTTAGCATAAATCAAGGTGGGTTGGTGGTGGAAAAAAAGAGGAAAGTGTTATAACAGCGAAGCTAGTTTCATATATAATAAAGTACAGAAATTACTTGGCACTCAATAACATTTTTCATTTTAAATAGGGATCACTGTTGGGGATAATTAGGTATGGCGCCCCAGATACACTTTATCAATCATGTAATTGTAATCAACTTTAAAGTGGCATTCATCTTTTACTGTTTAGTTACTTAGTTTATATGATAAGGTACTTTATCAAGATTAGAAACTAGTTATCATGATAGAGATCATAATAATTAGAAGCAAGTCTTTCACGTTGTAATCTATATTGCTCATGATCATAGGATACATGTTTTATTGTTAATTTTATTTGTCTTACAATTTTTACCTTTTTATCATTTTTTATTTTCTATTAATAATACAAATCAGGGGAAAAAAAACGTAATGCTTAGCGACTGAAATAGCAGGCGATATTTCGATCACTAAATTGGTTACACATAACACTTTAGCCACTGAAATAGCGACTAAATTACTTAGCGACCGCACAATCAGTGGCTAAATTTTTCCCATTTTTCACTGTTTAGCGATTAAATCAGCGACCGCATGCATAGAGACGGTGTTAGCGATCGACTATTTGGTCGTTAAGTTGTTCACCATGAACAATGTGATCAAGGGCTTTAGCGACAACGATTTGTTAAATAAACAAATGTAAACACGAGAAGAGAGTTGAATTGTGATTACTCAAACTTTCCACGAAACATAAACTCTTTTGAAAAACTATCAGATACTTGATAGGTCTGAAAGTTTTCTGAACTTGTCAAAGACAAGTGTTTCAAAATCATACATTTAAAACAATCTTTAAAAAATAAAAAATTTGTTTAAGAAATGCAGTTTAACTCCTTGTTAGCATCAATTTAAATACCTAAGCAATAGTTAAAAGCCAAAGGATAGAGAGAATCACACAAAGAGATTATCCTAGTTCACCCTTCAACCTTGGGCTACATCTACTTCTTGGATTGACCAAGATTTTCCACTATGACTGACTTAGTTACAATTAATCAAGTATTCTTTGCTCACTTAGCCTCTCCAGGCTCAACAACTAAACAAGTATTACTTTTATACCTAGTCTCTTCAGGCTCAACATTCAGAAAAAAATAAATGAAGTGTTTTTAATACAACTTACTAATCTTCTGGGAACACTCAGAGAGTGAGTTTAATATTAGGAAAAAACTTCTCTAAAGTGAGAAAGTAAAGATGTATCCACCATTGATTAGTTAAAGTGCATTGAAATCTCAACCTACTTTATAAGCTAATTAAGAGTGGATACACCCTTACTTTTTTAATTTACACTTTTACTCACAGTCTAATCCTTAATATTAAGGGTGAGAAATATAATGTATTAACTTCTCTTCATCGAATAATGAATGAACAAATGATTGAGAAGAAAAAAAGGAATTGAATGCTCTAATAAATGCTCAAGAGTTTTTGTATTTTAGTGTATTCTTCATAGGTCTTCAATTCTTCTATATTTATAGTCACATTCAAAATAAATACGTTAGAGACACTCATCTTGAATAATTTGACTTCCATTAAATGCAAGAGAGTCATTCTAGCCAACCATTAATGTTCAGGAACGTTGGCTTGTATTCTAACAAGAATGATGGATGAATAAATGATTAAGAAGAAAAGAAAGAAGTGAATGATTGAATAAATGCTCAAGAGTTATTGTAGTTTAGTGTATTTTTTGCAGGTCTTCAATTCTTCTCTATTTATAGTCTCATTCAAAATAAATATGTTAGAGACATTCCTCTGAGATTGGCTTCTCCAAATTGAATAATCTAACTTCCAGCAAATGCAAGAGAGTGGTTCTGTCCCCCCATTAATGTTCAGGAATGTTGGTTTGTACTCTAACAGAAAAGTTCTTCACTTTATCTGAGCAGCAGAAAGATCAAAGTTGCAGCAAGCTTGCTTATGTCCTTGATCAGTGCTGGTTACTTCTTTTGTGCAATATTCAAGTATAACAGAAATAAAGCACTTTCATTGCAATCCACAAAGGTGATACAATGTTGCTTT